>JARWKJ010000009.1:644902-714902 GCA_029959095.1 Rhinichthys osculus | reverse complement strand
GGGTCCCACTTTATATCAAGTGGCTTTAAGTACCATGTACTTACATCGAAAAATAAGTACAATGTACTTATTGTGTTGATGTTGTGTCGTAAAACATGAGTTTGCTGCTGTTGAGGAGTGATTCGGGTGAGGTTAGGGACAGGTGTGGTGTGAGGGAAGGGTCAACTGTGTCATTACAAATGTAATTACATAAATGAATTACATTAATTACAGCTGTAATTACATGCAGGTATTTTCGAAATATAAGTACAATGTAAAAACATGTCCATTGTATCAAATTATTAATTTTAATGTAAGTACATAGTACTTAAAGCCACTTAATATACAGTGGGACCAAACTGTCAGTATCAAGCTCATATCATTAGGAGTTACACTGGGCCCAATCATACACCAGGCGCGACGCTAGTGTGTTTTACTAGTTTCAGCCCGACGCAATTATCATTTTCACGTCCTGCTCCACCTTGTTTAAATAGCAAATGCATTTGCGTACATGTGTGTGCCCATGGGCTGCTGGTCTGAGAACCAGGTGTGTGTTCAGGAGCATTGGAGCGTTGCTATTTTGAGGAACTGAAATAGACTGAGCCGTTGACCAACTGAAACATGCTCTGAAGTCAAGGGGGCAGTGTTTATTTAGTTATTTAAAGAGCGCGTTAGTAATGTGCGCCTATAGGCGGGTCCACAATGCGCGTACAATCTGCTTATTATACACACTCTGCTTATTACACACACAGGGACGCGCAGCAGCACACAAACTAGCCAAATATTAAAAATTAAAAGGATTACAATGTAAAAGATGATTACTGTGTACATAAAGATATGGTGAATCCGGCTTGTCCTGTAGATGGTCTGTTTGCTTTAACCTCACACACACACACACACACAGCTTTAATCTCGCGCACGAGCAGATCTGTTTCCTCGCTAGAGAAGCGTTCAGTTTTACCGCTTGCAAACTCCTCCGTGTAAATAGCGAATCCTCCGTGACACGATCTTTTAAAGGGAATGGGAGATGAGACTCTGATTGGTTTATTGCACGTTACCCAAAACACACCCATTACTCATTAAGAGAATAGAGACCCCCTTTTAGACCAGCGCCGGGAGCGCCGACCATTTGTCCCGTCGTTAAACTAGCAAAAGTGGATTCGGACGCCATAAGTGCACTTGCGCCGTACGCTTTACACCATGAGCTTAGATTGTTAAAATAGAGCCCAGAGTCTGAAAATCATCCAATCATCAGTGTGAGTGTAGAGAAAATACAACAACTCAAACCGTCAACTAGAAACAAGTGACTTTATTTTCTCAGATATCCGTGAGACTCTATCAACCAGAGTCACGGCCACAGTTTAGTTGGTTAGTTTCAGCGGTTTAACTACATCCTCTTTCTCCATTGAGCATTCATCTATTCTGACCAAAGACAACATGAGACATTAATAGGGTTAGGTATCGTTTGAATTTTAACGATTCCGATTTCGATTCTGCTTATCGATTCCGATTCTTATAGATTCCAAATTTCAATTCCAATAAGATAAAAAAAAACTTAGATATAATTCACATTTAGTCTTATTGCAAAACATTTAATTGTAGCTGAATATCATGAACAAAAATCAACAGCCCAAAACACACCCATTACTCATTAAGAGAATAGGGACGACTCTTTTAGACCAGCGCCGGGAGCGCCGACCATTTGTCCCGTCGTTAAACTAGCAAAAGTGGATTCGGACACGACCTAAGTACACTTGCGCCGTACACCATGAGCTTAGATCGTTAAAATAGAGGCCGAGCTGTTTGAGGATCAGTCACATGACTCTCTCTGTGTTTGAGGATCAGTCACATGACTCTCTCTGTGTTTGAGGATCAGTCACATGACTCTCTCTGTGTTTGAGGATCAGTCACATGACTCTCTCTGTGTTTGAGGATCAGTCACATGACTCTCTCTCGTGAGCAGGAGCGGCAGCGCTGACGGCAGGAGTCACGCACACCGTGTCGACCGGCGTGATCATGATGGAGTTGACGGGTCAGATTAGCTACACTCTGCCCATCTTGATCTCGGTGATTCTGGCCAACATGGTCTCTCAGAGTCTCCAGCCGTCCATCTACGACACGGTTATCCGCATTAAGAAGCTGCCGTACCTGCCCTTGCTCCGATGGGGACACCGCGAGTGAGTCTCTGCTTTCCCTTTCATAACTTTCTTTCTGTTTCTTATCCTGTGCATCACTTACACCTACAAAACTGCTTTGAAACAATTTATAGTGTTAAAAGCGCTATATAAATGAACGAAGGTGACTTGACTTGACTACACTTTCCTAAGCAGTTCAAGTGGTTTGGTTTGTTCCTGTGTCGTGCATCAAAAATGTCAATAATTACCAGCAAGCAATTTTGCATTTAAAAGATGTCTAATAGCGTCCAAACACAGGCCTGATGTCTAGGATAAAACAAAGCACAATTTGGGCTGTCAGTGAAAATTTAATAGACATCTAAACCATAGCCCTGTACAAGCGCTGTATAAATGAAGGTATCGTGAGTTGACTTGTGCATCAAAAATGTTGATAATTACCTCTTTCCCTGTCGGTAGGAAGTGTAATATTCATGTGGAAGACTTTATGGAAAGAGATGTTCGTTATGTCCCACTGAACTCCACCTACAGAGACATTAACAGGATCCTACGCTCAGGAAATCTAAAAATGCTGCCTGTGGTGAAGTCTGCAGGTACAAACACATCTCTTAACATTCAGAGAACATTCTAAAGTAACATTCAGAGAACATTCTAAAGTAACATTCAAAAGTAACATTCAGAGAACATTCTAAAGTAACATTCAGAGAACATTCAGAGAACATTCTAAAGTAACATTCAGAGAACATTCTAAAGTAACATTCAGAGAACATTCTAAAGTAATGTTCAGAGAACATTCTAAAGTAACGTTCAGAGAACATTCAAAAGTAACATTCAGAGAACATTCTAAAGTAACATTCAGAGAACATTCTAAAGTAACATTCAGAGAACATTCTAAAGTAACGTTCAGAGAATATTCATAAGTAACTGTTATAAGGTGAGAGAAAACCCAACAGCGAATCACAGTCAAAGTGTCTTTAATTCTATTAAATGAGGAAGCCGCCAGCAACAGAAATGATCTTGCAGGAAAATGTATAACAGAAACAGCCGGTACTAGGGCCAGATAAACATTAACAGAAAGAATCCTCCTTGGGAGTGCGTGGGTGGCAGACAGCAAGGATAAAGCAGCAAGGCGGCTATCTTCTGGTCACTCGGGAAACACACGATGGATGGTCAACGGGAAACAGTAGCAGTTCAGGCAGCATAGGTACTGAATAGATACAGAGAGCAGATTTAGCACAAATGACAAAGTACTTGCAACTGATGATTCCCAGTAGGACTGTTCAGGACCAGACAGGACAGGACAGGACAGGACAGGACAGGACAGGACAGGACAGGACAGGACAGAAAACGGACTGATGGAGGAAAAATCTGTGAAACTCCTTTCATCAGAGGTTAACAAACAATCTGACAAAAGACAGGGAAAAGAGAGGAAAGAAGTAGCAAGCGCAATCAGAGAAAAGAGAGAACAGGTGCGGGGAATCTAGAGAGAAGCAGAAGGGAACAAGGAACAGCTGGAGAGAGAGTAATTGCGAGTACAATACCGTGTGTGACCAGGAGAGGGAGGAAGAGGAAAGAGAAAGAGACTGGATCATAACAAGTAACATTCAGAGAACATTCAAAAGTAACATTCAGAGAACATTCAAAAGTAACATTCAGAGAACATTCTAAAGTAACATTCAGAGAATATTCTAAAGTAACGTTCAGAGAACATTCAAAAGTAACATTCAGAGAACATTCATAAGTAACATTCAGAGAACATTCTAAAGTAACGTTCAGAGAACATTCTAAAGTAACGTTCAGAGAACATTCTAAAGTAACATTCAGAGAATATTCATAAGTAACATTCAGAGAACATTCTAAAGTAACATTCAGAGAACATTCTAAATTAACGTTCAGAGAACATTCATAAGTAACATTCAGAGAACATTCTAAAGTAACATTCAGAGAACATTCTAAAGTAACATTCAGAGAACATTCTAAAGTAACATTCAGAGAACATTCAAAAGTAACATTCAGAGAACATTTTAAAGTAACATTCAGAGAACATTCTAAAGTAACGTTCAGAGAACATTCTAAAGTAACATTCAGAGAACATTCTAAAGTAACATTCAGAGAACATTCTAAAGAAACATTCAGAGAACATTCTAAAGTAACATTCAGAGAACATTCTAAAGTAACATTCAGAGAACATTCTAAAGAAACATTCAGAGAACATTCTAAAGTAACATTCAGAGAACATTCTAAAGTAACATTCAGAGAACATTCTAAAGAAACATTCAGAGAACATTCTAAAGTAACATTCAGAGAACATTCTAAAGTAACATTCAGAGAACATTCAGAGAACATTCTAAAGAAACATTCAGAGAACATTCTAAAGTAACATTCAGAGAACATTCTAAAGTAACATTCAGAGAACATTCTAAAGAAACATTCAGAGAACATTCTAAAGTAACATTCAGAGAACATTCTAAAGAAACATTCAGAGAACATTCTAAAGTAACATTCAGAGAACATTCAAAAGTAACGTTCAGAGAACATTCTAAAGTAACATTCAGAGAACATTTAAAAGTAACGTTCAGAGAACATAACATTCAGAGAACATTCAAAAGTAACATTCAGAGAACATTCAAAAGTAACATTCAGAGAACATTCTAAAGTAACATTCAGAGAACATTCAAAAGGAACATTCAGAGAACATTCTAAAGTAACATTCAGAGAACATTCTAAAGTAACATTCAGAGAACATTCTAAAGTAACGTTCAAAGAACATTCTAAAGTAACGTTCAGAGAACATTCAAAAGTAACGTTCAGAGAACATTCAAAAGTAACGTTCAGAGAACATTCTAAAGTAACATTCAGAGAACATTTAAAAGTAACGTTCAGAGAACATAACATTCAGAGAACATTCTAAAGTAACATTCAGAGAACATTCAAAAGTAACATTCAGAGAACATTCTAAAGTAACATTCAGAGAACATTCTAAAGTAACATTCAGAGAACATTCAAAAGGAACATTCAGAGAACATTCTAAAGTAACATTCAGAGAACATTCAAAAGGAACATTCAGAGAACATTCTAAAGTAACATTCAGAGAACATTCTAAAGTAACATTCAGAGAACATTCAAAAGTAACATTCAGAGAACATCCAAAAGTAACATTCAGAGAACATTCTAAAGTAACATTCAGAGAACATTCTAAAGTAACATTCAGAGAACATTCAAAAGGAACATTCAGAGAACATTCTAAAGTAACATTCAGAGAACATTCAAAAGGAACATTCAGAGAACATTCTAAAGTAACGTTCAGAGAATATTCTAAAGTAACGTTCAGAGAACATTCTAAAGTAACGTTCAGAGAACATTCTAAAGTAACGTTCAGAGAACATAACATTCAGAGAACATAACATTCAGAGAACATTCTAAAGTAACGTTCAGAGAACATTCTAAAGTAACATTCAGAGAACATTCTAAAGTAACGTTCCAGTAATATTTGAAGAATGATACAATAGAATGTTCCCTTAACATTCACATTTTACATTTACATTTAGTCATTTAGCAGACGCTTTTATCCAAAGCGACTTACAACTGAGGACTAAACCAAGCGAGTCATCGTGAAGAGGCAAAAGCAACGCAAGAAGTGCTCAAAATACAAAGTTCAGACATAGCTCGGAGTAGCATAAGCCAGACAAGCGAGGAATTAAAGGAAAGGATTTTTTTTTTTTTTTTTTTTTTATGTTAAGTGCTCCCGGAAGAGATGAGTTTTCAGATGAATGTTGTCAGGGATTCTGCATTCCGGATGAGGGTGGGGAGATCATTCCACCAGCATGGAACCGTGAATGAGAATGTTCTGGAGAGTGATTTTGTGCCCCGCTGTGATGGTACCACGAGCCGTCGCTCATTGACCGATCGTAGGCTTCTGGTAGGGATGTAGACTTGTAGTAGTGAGTGGAAGTAGGAGGGAGCTGAACCTGTGGTCAATCTGTAAGCAAGCGTCAAAACCTTGAACTTGATGCGAGCAGCGAGTGGTAGCCAGTGCAGAGAGATGAGCAGAGGAGTGACGTGGGCCCTTTTGGGCTCGTTGAAGACAAGACGAGCTGCAGCATTCTGGATCATTTGTAGAGGTTTAGTTGCACATGATGGAAGTCCAGCCAGAAGAGCATTGCAGTAATCAAGCCTAGAAATGACCAGGGCCTGGACGAGAAGTTGTGTTGCATGCTCAGTTAGGAAAGGCCTGATCTTCCTGATGTTGTGCATAGCAAACCTGCATGATCGAGCTGTCTTTGTAATGTGGTCTGTGAAGGTCAGCTGATCATCAAAGATTACTTCAAGATTTCTGACCGACCTTGATGGGGTGATTGAGGAAGAATCTAGCTGGATAGTGAGGTCGTGCTGTAGAGACGGATTGGCAGGGAGGACGAGAAGCTCAGTCTTTGCCAGGTTGAGCTGCAGGTGATGTTCCTTCATCCATGCCGAGATGTCCGCCAGACAGCTTGAGATCCGTACAGCTACTGTGGGATCATCTGGTTGAAATGAGAGGTAGAGCTGGGTGTCATCAGCATAGCAATGGTAAGAGAAACCATGTGCCTGTATGATAGGTCCCAGTGATGTGGTGTAAATGGAGAAGAGGAGCGGTCCGAGAACTTAACCCTGAGGAACGCCTGTGGTCAGTTGATGTGCTTTGGATACCTCACCTCTCCATGTGACCTTGAAGGACCTACCTGTGAGATAGGACTCAAACCAGTTGAGGGAGGTTCCAGTGATGCCCAGTGATGAGAGGGCGGACAAGAGGATCCGATGATTCACAGTGTCGAAGGCAGCAGACAGGTCCAGGAGGATGAGAACTGATGATTTGGAAGCAGCTTTTGCGATCCGTAGGGCTTCCGTGACTGACAGCAATGCAGTCTCAGTTGAATGTCCTTTCTTGAAGCCAGATTGGTTGACATCCAGCTGGTTGTTCAGAGACAGGAAGGATGATACTTGGTTAAAAGCAACTCGTTCAAGTGTTTTCGCAATGAATGGTAGGAGAGAGGTCTGTAGTTCTCTAGAAGTGATGTGTTTAATGTTGATTTTTTAAGCAGAGGAGTTACCCGAGCCTGCTTAAATGCTGTAGGGAAAATGCCAGTGTGGAGGGATGAGTTGATAATGTGTGTGAGAGCTGGTAGAAGTGTGGGAGAGATGGCTTGTAGAAGGTGTGAGGGGATGGGGTCTAGAGGGCAGGTGGTAGGATGACTGGAGAGGAGAAGTTTAGATACTTCTTCCTCGGTTAGTGGAGTGAAGGAGGAGAGAAGGTTATTGGCTGTGGGAGAGGTTAGTCTGGGTTCCTGTGCTGAGAACTGACTGCTGATAGTTGTAGTTTTGTTAGTGAAGAAGTTAGCAAAATCATCAGCAGTTAAAGAGGAGGTGGGTGGTGGTGGAGGTGGACAGAGGAGAGAATTGAATGTCTTGAACAGTGAACGTGTGTTAGAGGTGCTGTTGATCTTGTTGTGGAAATATGAAGATTTTGCGGCGTGAACGTCAACAGAGAAGGCAGAGAGCAGAGATTGATACCTACTGAGGTCAGATGTGTCTTTTGATTTGCGCCATTTCCTCTCCGCTGCCCTGAGCTTGGTCCGGTGTTCACGAAGAACCTCAGATAACCAGGGGTTAGAGGGAGTGGCGCGTGCTGGCCTAGAGGAGAGAGGGCAGATATTGTCTAAAGAAGAGGTTAGGATGGAGCATAAAGTATTCGTTGCAGTATTCACATCCAGAGATGAGAATTTTGAGGGTGAGGGAAGAGAGGATGACACAGCAGAGGAAAGATGGGATGGAGAAAGTGAGCGGAGGTTTCGTCTGAAAGTAACTGGTAGGGGAGTTGGTGGAGTGTGGGTAGTGAGTTGTAGATTGAAAGTAATGAGGAAATGATCTGAAACTTGGAGAGGTTTCACCAAAATGTTGTCTGTGATACAGTTGCGTGTGTAAACCAGGTCCAGTTGGTTGCCTGACTTGTGAGTACCGGTGGTGATGAGCCGTTTGAGATCACATAACCAAGAAATATTTTTCAGAGAACATTCAGAAATATAGTTTTTATAACCTAATGGGAACGTTAGCAAAATGTTTGTAGAACGTTGGGAGAAAATATCAAGTCAGCTTTATATTTTATAATAATTTTAATTTAATTTAAATTTTAATGATATTTTTTTTTATTTAAATTCATTTATAAATAAGTCAAGATAATGTGTATTGTGAAAAGTAACATACCAATAAACATTACATTATTTGACAGGTTTTATATATATATATAGATAATGCACATATTTTATGTTATTCTGCCTGTCCTGATCCCTCTGTTTGATTCCCTCGTGTCTCTCAGAGTCGATGCTCTTGCTGGGTTCTGTCGAGCGCGCTCAGTTGCTGGCGCTCCTAAAGCAGCGAGCGCAGGACCGGCGAGGAGGACTTGCTCCCAGCATGCCTTGCAGCTACAGGGTTCACTTCCAGGTCAGACGGTGAACGCTTGTCTGATATAATAAGAATATAATAAGATATAATAAGCTGTTGCTGCAGTGCTTTCAAGCCAGCATTGTTTGAAATTCCTTATTCTAATTTCCCACAATATCCTGCAATTCAGTCTGAACTGCAATTGACTTTTTATGCATTGTTTTCTGCATACAGCATTTCATTTACACAGAACCAACCAGTGTGTGTGTGTGTGTGTGTGTGTGTGTGTTGTAGACGACCACAGAAGAGTCTCCATCCACCTCGGCTCATCCAGACTCCTCTAAACCTCTGAAACCTGTACTGAAGAAGTCGGCTGTAGATGAAGAAGAGATTACAAGTAATGTCACAATCATTTTATTCTAACTTTTATGCATTCTTTTTGGTCAAATATTTTACTCCAAAGTATACAGTTTCCCATCAACAGCACACACTGTCACAATGAACTGAAGGAACAGAGGGCTTAAATACATGAGGAAGGTAATCAACTTAAATAGAAACAGGTGAGGACTAATTAGGGACTACGGTAACAAATGAACGCCAAGAACTAAGACATGAAAACTAAGGCTACGTCTACATCTCAGTGTGGACGGAAGGCCAAAACGGAGAGAAAAAGATGCGTTTTCAAACGAAAATGTATTAGTGTGGACAAGGCCTAATTCTCAGCTGTGGGAGTGTGCTACAATTCATCCGGATGAACTCCACCAATATGCCCTCGGCGCCGTCTGCTGCTGCCGGCTCACACACCTCGACAGACTCTGTTGGGCTCAGGCTCACGATGACATCAGCCTCTGGCGATCTCTTTAGCTCTGTTGCATGGACAGGCTCGGGCTCCGAGTGTCACAATGTGGTTGAAGCAAGGAGGAAGCAGGATCCACATGCAGCACACTTTATTCAATAAACTGAAAACTTCACAAAAACTCAGACTTGGAACAGGAACGGGGCATCCAACATCGACAGTAACAACACAAGAACTCACAAGGACTGGACTAAAACACAGGGCTTAAATACAAGGCCAAACAAGCTAAACAAGATACCAAGGGGGCGTGGTATACATGAACACAAACGAGGAGCGGGAACACTGTGAACAGGACTGAACCAAAAGCACAAAGACAGGGAGAACACAGACAGACATTACAACATAGCCCCCCCCCCCCCCCCCCCCCTCTATTGGCGGCTCCCGACGCCCATCAAAACTGGAAACACAGTTCGGGCGGGTGGTGGAGCGGAGGCGGTCCCGGGGGAGGGATGGAGGGCCAGGTCCGTGCAGGGAACGGGACCAGGGTCTTGCAATGATGGACCTGGGTCATGGAGCGTGGGTAGACCTGGGCCATGGAACGTGGGCGGAGAAGGCTGCGCCGGAGACCAGGGCGCAGCAGGCCGTGCAGGCGGCCAGGACGGAGCAGGATGTGCAGGCCACGGCAGAGAAGACCCCTCGGGCGGCCACGGCGAGGACCTACTACCCCCCCCTAAAATTTTCTTGGGGGTAGCTACGGGGTCATACGCTGAAGCAGGCACAGGAACGAACACCGGCTCACGAACAGACACCGACTCAGGAACAGACACCGGCTCAGGAAAATGCACAGCCTCGGGAACAGACACCAGCTCTGGCTCGGCAGACGTGACGCAAACAGTCTCCGGCTCGGCAGACGCAAGCAGCCTCCGGCCTCGGCAGACGCGACGCGAGCAGCTTCCGGATCGGCAGATGTGACGCGAGCAGCTTCCGGATCGGCAGATGTGACGCGAGCAGCTTCCGGATCGGCAGATGTGACGCAAGCAGCTTCCGGATCGGCAGATGTGACGCGAGCAGCTTCCGGATCGGCAGATGTGACGCGAGCAGCTTCCGGATCGGCAGACGTGACGCGAACCGTCTCTGGCTGGGCAGACGTGACGCGAACCGTCTCTGGCTCGGCGGGCATGATGTGAACAGTCACTGATTTGGCGTGGCTGACGTGAAGCGAGGGCTCTGGACTGTACGGGACCAGTGGTGAAGGCTCTGTGCTGGACGGGACCAGCGGGAAGGCTCTGGCTCGTCGAGGCTGACGTGACGCTCTGGCTCGTCGAGGCTGTCGTGAAGCTCAGGTTCGTCGAGGCTGATGTGGATCGCGGCCTCGGCTGGGCAGACGTGAAGCGCGGGCTCTGTGCTGGACGGGACCAGCGGTGAGGGCTCTGGGGGTACTGTGGGCTTGCGGGGTGTCTCTGCAGCCAAGCTTGCAGTAAATGATGAACCGCTCCAAAAGAGGGCCAGGTTGACATACCCCTCTAGGGTCCAGCCGGTACAGTCATCCGGCATCAACTGGGCAACGTCCTCGTCCAACCCGCTCCAAAACAATTCCATGAGCTCGAGGTCGTCTAAAGCCCCCAGACGACAGAACGACATAAAGTCCCTCACGTACCTCTCGATGTAGTGGCCTTCCTGAAATATCGAGGCAAGGAAACTTCTGAGGGCCTGGTTGCTGACAACAGCTGGATCCATTTTCTTGGTGAGTTCTTCTGTCACAATGTGGTTGAAGCAAGGAGGAAGCAGGATCCACATGCAGCACACTTTATTCAATAAACTGAAAACTTCACAAAAACTCAGACTAGGAACAAGAACAGGGCATCCAACATCGACAGTAACAACACAAGAACTCACAAGGACTGGACTAAAACACAGGACTTAAATACAAGGCCAAACAAGCTAAACAAGATAACAAGGGGGCGTGGTATACATGAACACAAACGAGGAGCGGGAACACTGTGAACAGGACTGAACCAAAAGCACAAAGACAGGGGGAACACAGACAGACATTACAACACCGAGTCAGCGGTGGGCTCTGGGTCTGGAGTGGGGCTGGTGAGGTCGTCCTCAACGGGACAGATGGTGTATGGAGAGTTATTTCTAACCAGCAACCACTCCATATAATCAATGAAACTCCCTCGAGGACCTTCCACGGGCAGGTGTGCCTTCAACCTGATTAAGAAAGTCCCTGGTGTAATCCTCGAGGGAGCGATCCTGCTCTAACAGGAGGAGGAGAACAGCTGCGGTCCATGTTTATAATTCACCGTTTAAATCCTTTAAGGTCTCTCGTTCTGGCACAATGAACTGAAGGAACAGAGGGCTTAAATACATGAGGAAAGTAATCAAAAGAACTACGAACAGGTGAGGACGAATTAGGGATTATGGTAATGAATAAACGACTAGAACTAAGGATAAGTTTACACGACAACGATATGCTTGAAACAGGAAGTTTTTCCTGTGAGTTTTCCGCGTACAGACGACACCATTGTCAAAACGATCCCCATTCACACGGATCCGCTAAACCGACTGAAAACGCTGTATTCTGCCAGGCCAGTAGATGGCGATGAAACACTATAGATTAAACACGTAATACGCATGTGCACGATGTCATCGTCTTCAGAGATTCACGTTTTTGCTGTTTACACGGAGACGGTTTAAAAAAACTTGCACTTTGAAACCCGTTTTCAAAATTTTGCGTTTTCAGGCGCCAAAAACGCTGTTGTCGTGTAAACGAACGGCCAAAACTCATAAAAAGTTTTACGTTTTTAGTTGAAAACGGTTTTGTGTAAACAGCCCTAAGACAATAGGTGTGTTTGACTTGAAGTGGCGCTGCACAGACCGATTGGTGTGTGACATCAATGTATTGTATCAATGTATCAAACACACCTACTGTATTGAGAAAGACAATGAAAACTAAGACTGAAAGCTAAACAAGACCGTGAAAACTACATGTGATCATGACATACATGTAGCGGACGTACAAACAACGTATTCATACACTTCTCTTGTTTTCTCTCTCAGATCCGTATGATTCTGGCATCAGTTTGAAGAAGCTGTGCTGTTCTCGGCCTGACATTGATGCATTGCAGGTGAATCTCCAACTCACACACTAATGCTGCTCTAGACATTTACTCCGTGTTTTTGAGCAAGTGATTATAGTGAACTTTGTAAGTGTGCGCCTTAAGTCAGCAATAATGCAAGAAAAATGGAATGGTGTGCTTGGAATGCGTTTTCTGCCATTGTGTACATGTGTAGCATATGATGGGCCGGGATTTCTGTGATCTGGAAAACAAAATAATGTTTTAGAAGAAAAGATGAAATTTGGATGAATAAATTAAAAGTAGGGCTGTACATTTCAATCAAGTCACGATATGTCTTTGATAATGATAATAATAATGAGTGTGTGCGTGTGGTGCTGGTAAATCCTACATTATGGGGACAAAATGTGTCCCCACAAAGCTGGAAATATTTGGACATTTGGACATTTTTTTGTCCCCATGATGAAACAAACTTATAAATCATATTAAATTATCTTTTTTGAAAATCTAAAATTGCAGAAAGTTTTATGTGATGGGTAGGTTTAGGGGTACGGTTAGTGTAAGGGGAGAGAATATACAGTTTATACCGTATAAAATCATTATTTCTATGGACAGTCCACATAAAACATGAAACACAACATGTGTGTCTGTGTATCCTTCTCTCTTTAGGACTACCCAGACGCAGAAGATGATACGATACTTCAGGAGGTGAGGACATCTGAACACACGCACACACACACACACACACACACACACACACACACACACACATTCCCATACCGTATCTCTGGCTCTGAATGCAGATTGAGGAGTGGGAGGAGCCACAGCTTGACGAGCAGGTGAACTTCAACAACTGCAGGATTGACCCCGCCCCCTTCCAGCTGGTGGAAGGCACTTCACTGCACAAGGTCAGACTGTGTGTGTGCTGTTTATTTAGCTTTAGTTTGGGGAGAAAACAGTGATGTCGGAATTGTTTTTGGAGTTTACTTTCAGGAAATGCATTGTTAATGTTACAGTATATGTCACTTTAAACATCAAAAATTGGAAAAAAAGGTGATTTGCTCTGACATTCCCATTTAGCATCTCATTCTCTCTCTGACAGACTCACACTATGTTTTCTGTGTTGAATCTGGATTACGCTTACGTCACCGGTATCGGACGACTGATTGGTGTTGTTTCACTGAAAGAGGTGAGAGTTCAGCAGACGCACAACAATGAGAAAAAAACACTGAACATATTCTACACTGAGGTTCTTCATTGGTTTACATTAGTAACATTCAGAGAACATTCAAAAGTAACATTCAGAGAACATTCTAAAGTAACGTTCAGAGAACATTCTAAAGTAACATTCTAAAGTAACGTTCAGAGAACATTCTAAAGTAACATTCAGAGAACATTCAAAAGTAACGTTCAGAGAACATTCAAAAGTAACGTTCAGAGAACATTCTAAAGTAACATTCAGAGAACATTCTAAAGTAACATTCAGAGAACATTCAAAAGTAACATTCAGAGAACATTCTAAAGTAACATTCAGAGAACATTCTAAAGTAACGTTCAGAGAACATTCTAAAGTAACATTCAGAGAACATTCAAAAGTAACGTTCAGAGAACATTCTAAAGTAACATTCAGAGAACATTCAAAAGTAACATTCAGAGAACATTCAAACGTAACATTCAGAGAACATTCAAACGTAACATTCAGAGAACATTCAAAAGTAACATTCAGAGAACATTCAAAAGTAACGTTCAGAGAACATTCAAAAGTAACATTCTAAAGTAACGTTCAGAGAACATTCTAAAGTAACGTTCAGAGAACATTCAAAAGTAACATTCAGAGAACATTCTAAAGTAACATTCAGAGAACATTCAAAAGTAACATTCAGAGAACATTCAAAAGTAACGTTCAGAGAACATTCAAAAGTAACGTTCAGAGAACATTCAAAAGTAACATTCAGAGAACATTCGAAAGTAACGTTCAGAGAACATTCAAAAGTAACGTTCAGAGAACATTCAAAAGTAACGTTCAGAGAACATTCAAAAGTAACATTCAGAGAACATTCTAAAGTAACGTTCAGAGAACATTCAAAAGTAACAATCAGAGAACATTAAAAAGTAACATTCAGAGAACATTCAAAAGTAACATTCAGAGAACATTCAAAAGTAACGTTCAGAGAACATTCAAAAGTAACATTCAGAGAACATTCTAAAGTAACATTCAGAGAACATTCAAAAGTAACATTCAGAGAACATTCTAAAGTAACATTCAGAGAACATTCTAAAGTAACGTTCAGAGAACATTCAAAAGTAACGTTCAGAGAACATTCTAAAGTAACATTCTAAAGTAACGTTCAGAGAACATTCAAAAGTAACATTCAGAGAACATTCTAAAGTAACATTCAGAGAACATTCTAAAGTAACGTTCAGAGAACATTCTAAAGTAACGTTCAGAGAACATTCAAAAGTAACATTCTAAAGTAACGTTCAGAGAACATTCTAAAGCATAGGTTCTCAAAGTGCGGCCCGCGGGCCAATGGCGGCCCGCCGAAACATTTCTGGCGGCCCGCGATAACATCTGTAAAACTGTTAAAACTATTGCTTTGAAAAAAATGAATATCCGTTTAGTGGTGTTATAGCGGCATCCATAGGCATAAGCGGTAATTACATGGTCCGACCGACCGATCGCACTTGACCTCACTCCCAAGGCCACCAGGAACAGTGGTTGTCTACACAGGAATAGGAATCGTGGCCAACCGAAACCAGCACCACAAATCCCATAGCAATTTAAAAGGGTATGTTGACCAAGTAATCAATATTCAATGTGACTTAATAATAATCTTAACAATGTCGAGCTTATTAATAGCCGCGTTTCCATTACCTTTCAAAATGTTCGCGGGCGCGAACACTTGCATTTTCCTATCAACAGTGGAAACAACTTAAACTAGTCTATCATTTCTGGTCATACAGAAAATAATAATGCATTATTCGCAACTACTTTTATTTGTGTAAACTCATAACAAGAAAACGTGCTTTTGTAAAATAAAATAAAACAATCAGTAGCCTAGGCTACTACGCGCTTTCATGATCTCCGTGAACTGGAGCGCGAGAACTGAAACAAAATATAGCCTATGTAGGCTAAAGCTTAAAATGTGCACTTTTAAACAAACAAACAAACTCGAATCGAAAGCAAATACCTGATTATGTAATCCGTATGAAAGGTGGATTTCTCTCTAAAAGCGCATCTGCTTAACAGCGGAGATGGAGATATGTTTTTAGCCAACACTTAGAAAACAATAGTTTATTAATAAACAATTAAAATGCCTCGCTGTTTTTTCAGACGCATTTATTATCATTAGCCTATAACTCACCTATAAATCAGGCTAGATCAGACACGTACAGGCTATATGGCTCTTCTCATTCATCACTGCGGGAAAAATATAAATTCCAGGTTCTAATTTGGCCTTAGAAAACCAGTAAAATCGACATGCTTTCCATATTAATTTGTGAATATTTAAAATGTTTAATAAAGGGGCAGAAAGTCATTTAAACAAAAATCTGAAAAAGTCTGTCGATATTTACTTTTTTTGCGCAGCAGTTGGTGAAGCCAGTTCAAATTAAAATTTTGTTCAACTTTGCGTTTTAAAAAGACAACAACCGTTCATTTTTCGTTTTTCAGTTATGGGTTAAAAAAGATAGATAATAATATGCAAATCTGCAATAATGGAAACGCGACTGACAAGCAATGATAGAAATGAATGATGATGATGACTTGTTTGGTAAGCTTCTATTTTAAAAGTTTCTTTCCTTCCCCCCAAAAATTTTCACAAGTTTTGCCAGGTTTAGCCTCAGTTATGAATTAAAATGTGTTTATTTCAACTAATGTAAACTGTAGAGATGCAACCTGGTCATTAAAATAATTTCAAATGGGATTTTCTTTTCAGTTTTTTTTTCTTCGTTTTCTCCCCCGCCACTTTGGCGGCCCTCAGTTCAATGTTGGGTACCTAAATTGGCCCTCACCTATCAAAACTTTGAGAACCCCTGTTCTAAAGTAACATTCAGAGAACATTCAAAAGTAACGTTCAGAGAACATTCAAAAGTAATATTCAGAGAACATTCTAAAGTAACGTTCAGAGAACATTCTAAAGTAACATTCAAAAGTAACATTCAGAGAACATTCAAAGTAACATTCAGAGAACATTCAAAAGTAACATTCAGAGAACATTCAAACGTAACATTCAGAGAACATTCAAAAGTAACATTCAGAGAACATTCAAAAGTAACATTCTAAAGTAACATTCAGAGAACATTCAAAAGTAACGTTCAGAGAACATTCAAAAGTAACATTCTAAAGTAACGTTCAGAGAACATTCAAAAGTAACATTCAGAGAACATTCAAAAGTAACATTCTAAAGTAACATTCAGAGAACATTCAAAAGTAACGTTCAGAGAACATTCAAAAGTAACATTCTAAAGTAACGTTCAGAGAACATTCAAAAGTAACATTCAGAGAACATTCAAAAGTAACATTCTAAAGTAACGTTCAGAGAACATTCTAAAGTAACGTTCAGAGAACATTCAAAAGTAACATTCTAAAGTAACGTTCAGAGAACATTCAAAAGTAACATTCAGAGAACATTCAAAAGTAACATTCTAAAGTAACGTTCAGAGAACATTCAAAAGTAACATTCTAAAGTAACGTTCAGAGAAC
The DNA here is from genome assembly GCA_029959095.1 of Rhinichthys osculus. NCBI lineage: Eukaryota > Metazoa > Chordata > Actinopteri > Cypriniformes > Leuciscidae > Rhinichthys > Rhinichthys osculus. Next base: position 697,796 of record JARWKJ010000009.1, on the reverse strand, counting down.
ATTCAAAAGTAACATTCAGAGAACATTCAAAAGTAACATTCTAAAGTAACGTTCAGAGAACATTCTAAAGTAACGTTCAGAGAACATTCAAAAGTAACATTCTAAAGTAACGTTCAGAGAACATTCAAAAGTAACATTCAGAGAACATTCAAAAGTAACATTCTAAAGTAACGTTCAGAGAACATTCTAAAGTAACGTTCAGAGAACATTCAAAAGTAACATTCTAAAGTAACGTTCAGAGAACATTCAAAAGTAACATTCAGAGAACATTCAAAAGTAACATTCAAAAGTAACGCTCAGAGAACATTCTAAAGTAACGTTCAGAGAACATTCAAAAGTAACATTCTAAAGTAACATTCAGAGAACATTCTAAAGTAACATTCAGAGAACATTCTAAAGTAACATTCAGAGAACATTCAAAAGTAACATTCAGAGAACATTCAAAAGTAACATTCAGAGAACATTCAAAAGTAACATTCAGAGAACATTCTAAAGTAACGTTCAGAGAACATTCTAAAGTAACGTTCAGAGAACATTCTAAAGTAACGTTCAGAGAACATTCAAAAGTAACATTCAGAGAACATTCTAAAGTAACGTTCAGAGAACATTCTAAAGTAACGTTCAGAGAACATTCAAAAGTAACATTCAGAGAATATTCTAAAGTAACATTCAGAGAACATTCAAAAGTAACATTCAGAGAACATTCTAAAGTAACGTTCAGAGAACATTCTAAAGTAACGTTCAGAGAACATTCAAAAGTAACATTCAGAGAACATTCAAAAGTAACATTCTAAAGTAACATTCAGAGAACATTCTAAAGTAACATTCAGAGAACATTCTAAAGTAACATTCAGAGAACATTCAAAAGTAACATTCAGAGAACATTCAAAAGTAACATTCAGAGAACATTCAAAAGTAACATTCAGAGAACATTCTAAAGTAACGTTCAGAGAACATTCTAAAGTAACGTTCAGAGAACATTCAAAAGTAACATTCAGAGAACATTCTAAAGTAACATTCAGAGAACATTCTAAAGTAACGTTCAGAGAACATTCTAAAGTAACGTTCAGAGAACATTCAAAAGTAACGTTCAGAGAACATTCTAAAGTAACGTTCAGAGAACATTCTAAAGTAACATTCAGAGAACATTCTAAAGTAACATTCAGAGAACATTCTGAAGTAACATTCAGAGAACATTCAAAAGTAACATTCAGAGAACATTCTAAAGTAACGTTCCCATAATGTTTGAAGAATGAAATGGAATGTTTCCTTAATGTTGACATAACAAAAAACGTTTTTAAAACGTTTTTTACCCCTCCTTGAACTGCCACCTTAACGTGGTGGAGGGGTTTGAGTACCCGAATGACCCTAGGAGCTATGTTGTCTGGGGCTATATGCCCCTGGTAGGGTCTCCCAAGGCAAACAGGTCCTAGGCGACGGGTCAGACTAAGAGTGGTTCAAAAACCCCTTATGATGCACAATAAAACAAGGACTGTGACGTCGCCCGGTATGGCGCAGCCGGGGCCCCACCCTGGAGCCAGGCCCGGGGTTGGGGCTCGTAAGCGAGCGCCTGGTGGCCGGGCCTCTCCCCACGGGGTCCGGCCGGGCTCAGCCCGAAGGAGCGACGTGGGACCGCCTTCCCGTGGGCTCACCACCTGCAGGAAGAGCCGGAAGGGGCCGGTGCAGAGAGGATCGGGCGGCAGTCGAAGGCGGGGGCCTCGACGACCCGATCCCTGGACACGGAAACTAGCCTTAGGGACGTGGAACATCACCTCGCTGGCGGGGAAGGAGCCTGAGATCGTGCGTGAGGTTGAGAGGTTTCGACTAGAGATAGTCGGGATCACCTCTACGCATGGCTTGGGCTCTGGAACCCCACTCCTTGAGAGAGGATGGACTCTTCACCACTCTGGAGTTGCCCATGGTGAGAGGCGACGGGCTGGTGTGGGTTTGCTTATAGCCCCCCAGCTCAGCCGCCATGTGCTGGAGTTTACCCCGGTGAACGAGAGGGTCGTTTCCCTGCGCCTACGGGTCGGGGATAGGTCTCTCACTGTCGTGTGTGCCTACGGGCCGAACGGCAGTGCAGAGTACCCGGCCTTCTTGGGGTCTCTGGGAGGAGTGCTGGAAAGTGCTCCGACTGGGGACTCCGTCGTTCTACTGGGGGACTTCAACGCTCACGTGGGCAGCGACAGTGACACCTGGAGGGGCGTGATTGGGAGGAACGGCCCCCCCGACCTGAACCCGAGCGGTGTTCAGTTATTGGACTTCTGTGCTAGTTACAGTTTGTCCATAACGAACACCATGTTCAAGCATAAGGGTGTCCATCAGTGCACGTGGCACCAGGACACCCTAGGTCGTAGGTCGATGATCGACTTTGTGGTCGTTTCATCTGACCTGCGGCCGTATGTCTTGGACACTCGGGTGAAGAGAGGGGCGGAGCTGTCAGCTGATCACCACCTGGTGGTGAGTTGGATCCGATGGCGGGGGAGGAAGCTGGACAGACACGGCAGACCCAAGCGTACTGTAAGGGTTTGCTGGGAACGTTTGGCCGAATCTCCTGTCAGAGAGATCTTCAACTCCCACCTCCGGCAGAGCCACGACCGGATCCCGAGGGATGCTGGAGATATTGAGTCTGAGTGGACCATGTTCTCCGCCTCCATTGTCGAAGCGGCGGCTCGGAGCTGTGGCCGTAAGGTCTCTGGTGCCTGTCGAGGCGGCAATCCCCGAACCCGGTGGTGGACACCGGAAGTAAAGGATGCCGTCAAGCTGAAGAAGGAGTCCTATCGGGCCTGGTTGGCTTGTGGGACTCCTGAGGCAGCTGACAGGTACCGGCAGGCCAAGCGGACTGCAGCCCGGGTGGTTGTGGAGGCAAAAACTCGGGCCTGGGAGGAGTTCGGTGAGGCCATGGAGAAGGACTATCGGCTGGCCTCGAAGAGATTCTGGCAAACTGTCCGGCGCCTCAGGAGAGGGAAACAGTGCCCTACCAACGCTGTTTACAGTGGAGGTGGGCAGCTGTTGACCTCAACTGGGGATGTCGTCGGACGGTGGAAGGAATACTTTGAGGATCTCCTCAATCCCGCCATCACGTCTTCTATTGAGGAAGCAGAGGCTGGGGGCTCAGAGGTGGACTCGTCCATCACCCTAGCTGAGGTCACCGAGGTAGTCAAGAAACTCCTCGGTGGCAAGGCACCGGGGGTGGATGAGATCCGCCCTGAGTACCTCAAGTCTCTGGATGTTGTGGGGCTGTCTTGGCTGACACGCCTCTGCAGCATCGCGTGGCGGTCGGGGACAGTGCTTCTGGGATGGCAGACCGGGGTGGTGGTCCCTCTTTTTAAGAAGGGGGACCGGAGGGTGTGTTCCAACTACAGGGGGATCACACTTCTCAGCCTCCCTGGGAAAGTCTATGCCAGGGTACTGGAGAGGAGAATACGGCCGATAGTGTAACCTCGGATTCAGGAGGAACAGTGCGGTTTTCGTCCAGGCCGTGGAACACTGGACCAGCTCTATACCCTCTACAGGGTGCTGGAGGGTTCATGGGAGTTTGCCCAACCAGTCCACATGTGCTTTGTGGATTTGGAGAAGGCATTCGACTGTGTCCCCCGAGGCGGCCTGTGGAGGGTGCTCCGGGAGTATGGGGTCCTGGGTCCTTTGCTAAGGGCTGTCCGGTCCCTGTATGACCGAAGCAGGAGCTTGGTTCGCATTGCCGGTAGTAAGTCAGACTTCTTCCCGGTGCATGTTGGACTCCGGCAGGGCTGCCCTTTGTCGCCGGTTCTGTTCATAATTTTTATGGACAGAATTTCTAGGCGCAGCCAGGGGCCGGAGGGTGTCAGGTTTGGGGACCACGCGATTTCGTCTCTGCTCTTTGCGGATGATGTTGTCGTATTGGCCCCCTCACACCAGGACCTTCAGCGTGCACTGGGACGGTTTGCAGCCGAGTGTGAAGCGGCTGGGATGAGAATCAGCGCCTCCAAATCCGAGGCCATGGTCCTCAGTCGGAAAAGGGCGGCTTGCTCACTTCAGGTTGGTGGAGAGATCCTTCCTCAAGTGGAGGAGTTTAAGTATCTTGGGGTTTTGTTCACGAGTGAGGGAAGGATGGAACGGGAGATTGACAGACGGATTGGTGCAGCTTCTGCAGTAATGCGGTCGATGTACCGGTCTGTTGTGGTGAAGAAAGAGCTGAGCCGTAAGGCAAAGCTCTCGATTTACCGGTCAATCTACGTTCCTACTCTCACCTATGGTCATGAGCTTTGGGTCATGACCGAAAGGACAAGATCCCGGATACAGGCGGCCGAAATGAGTTTTCTCCGCAGGGTGGCTGGGCGATCCCTTAGAGATAGGGTGAGAAGCTCGGTCACTCGGGAGGAGCTCAGAGTAGAGCCGCTGCTCCTCCACATCGAGAGGGGTCAGCTGAGGTGGCTTGGGCATCTGTTTCGGATGCCTCCTGGACGCCTTCCCGGGGAGGTGTTCCGGGCACGTCCCACTGGGAGGAGACCTCGGGGAAGACCTAGGACACGCTGGAGAGACTATGTCTCCCGGCTGGCCTGGGAACGCCTCGGTGTTCCCCGGAAGAGCTGGAGGAAGTGTCCAGGGAGAGGGAAGTCTGGGCATCTCTGCTTAGACTGCTGCCCCCGCGACCCGGCCCCGGATAAGCGGAAGAAGATGGATGGATGGATGGTTTTTAAAACATTTAAAAAACGGAATGTTTTGAACTTTCAAAGAACCAAATATTTTTTGTATAACTTAATAGGAGAATAAAAGAGAATTCAAAGAAAACAAATGTATTTTTCAGTTGTTTACTGTAGAAAAATGTATTGTTTGCCAAATAAACTCCTGATTGAATTTTTTTTTTTTAAACAAACACAAAACGCTTGCTTTGATTTCCATATTAATCTGATCTGAGGAGACGCCAGGAGAGGCTTTGCTCTGAACATGAAGAACTGAAGTCATTAACAGCTCTTCTCCTGTGTTGTAGCTGCGTAAAGCCATCGAGGGCTTTCTTCCAGCGGACGGCGTGAGGTTACGACCCATTCTGGCCAGTTTCAGAGACCGAGGCGTCAGAGGAGCCCGGATCGAAACCGCTGAGCTCCACAAACTACTGGACCATCAGGCCAGCTAGAACACCAGAACACAGCGGAACGAGAGGACGAGCGCACAGACGTTTTCATCTTTCTGCCCTCGTTTCCTGCACTGATTACATTCCCAGAGACGTCCTCAGTGGTGAAAACCCAAGTAAATACTGTTTTTATTTTAGTCTCTAGTATTTATAATTAGCTGTGTAAAAGCAATAGAAGTCAATGGAAACGTGTGTGTTAGTTGCAGAACTGTTTAGACATGATGTTCTGTCGTTTCTTTGAATATTATTGGCATTAAATGTCCCTCTCTGTATAAAGACCAGTTTGGTTTGAAATGTTTGTTAGAGATTTTGATCGTCGTTTTAAGCCAAACCACTTTCGAGCATCAGTCAGACTGATTCGTTTAGGTTTTATGCTGTAGACGTGCAATTTGGCTTTTTAAACTTTTGTGTGAATATCATTTTGACTAATGCATTTTTTAAACGCTCAGTGCATTTAATTGTAACATGACAGAAAAATAATTCAATAAAAATAAAGTCCAATAATAACAGCAATATTGGGGGAAAATTGCACTTTTTATTGAAAATTTCAATTCTGTTGTCTACACACACGTCTTACCCGATGAGCATGTTTTCACTAATATGCAGCTTGTGTGTTTTCACTATCATCATGACATCCTTTCTTCCTGTAATTCAGACATCAACAGCAAAATATTGAGTTTTTCTGAAGAGGTTTATTGGTGCTAAATGTGTTTATATTGAATGTATAATTGTTTGTTTTTTAATTACCACATTTTTCACAGAATCAACCCTGAATCCATTTGAGAGTTTTTTATCTAAAGCAAACTTTTAAAGAGGCCATGACATGAGAAATCAAATTTGCCTTGATCTTTGACATATGAGAGGTCTTTGTACCATTAAAACATCCTTCAAGTTTCAGAGCTTAAAACGTCGTCCTCGTTATAAACAAAGCATTTATTTAATCAAGTTCCAAAAACGGTTCGTTTTGATGTTGCGGGATCTGTGATGTCACACGGGCAAATACATTTGCAGATGACCTCCTCCAGAGCAAGACATCGACCAATAGTTATACATCATCACACCATAGGCCCCGCCCACTGCCATCATAGGCCCCGCCCACTGGCGTTCAGTCTCTTATCAACTGACATTAGACAATACATGAGTATTGACTGACGCTGTCTACACTGATACAGTATACAGATGTTTTATTTTAAAGGCGTCCCAGATCGAGTCAGACATTATATGTTTGTTGTGAGCATGTGCCAGAGGCACAGTGTAATGGAGAGTTCACAAAGAAGCTTCTGTTGACAGATGAAGCAGCGACTGTATTGAGTCTGACAGCAGCTGATCCACAAACCATCAGTAAATGATTTCATAATGCTTTGTCTGTAAATTATGGTTTTATATGGATAATGTTTTCAATGGCGAGTTTCCTGTGTAATGATGTTTGCCAAAAATAAGTGTCCGTTTACTGACAAGCCTTAAAGGAGCTACACCTTAAAAACGGTCATTTCAGACAAAGGCTCAGAATTAGGGTTGAAAATAATTGTTTCTCCACATATTATATATTTGTTTTTTTTTGTGCAAAAAACTTAATTAACATAAGTGAACCTCAAGGAGCATATAAAAAAAAATAGAAATCCATGTCATGACCCCTTTAAAACTTTACAAAGGTTTTTAAATGACTCTTTTATAATATTTTAACTTGTTACTCACCATGAAAATATACAAGGTTCAAACACCAACCAACCGAGCAACTTTTTAATTACATGTTATGTTATGAATGGATGCACGTCCACACCTTTTCCCATCTGGTTCAGCATTGGTGTGTGTAAGTGTAGAAACATACTCTACACTAGTAGTATTAACATAAACCATGTGTCAAAAAAGGTGTTTTATGACTTTGATTTATGGTTCTGAGGTTCCCCTGTCTCTGATTTATGATGGGTCGCTGACAGGCTCCGGTATGTCTAGGCTGCGCGACACCATGTGACATCATCCGTGCCGATGTCCGGGGACTTTTAAAAACAAACAAACAGATCAAACAGATGTTAAATTTTTGACTGGTTTTTACGACTGGGTTAATGAACTCACACCTCGCAACTTGCCATTGTAGTTTTTATGGTATGAGGTGTGCCTTTTTCACAACTACGTCACTACCTACGTCTTTTGTTGCAGTTTTAAATAAGGTTAGGGGTTACACTGTTGAACACAGAAGACATTCTACGACTTTCCTGATACAATGGCTACTCCGAGAACTCCTAAAACCCCTAGAAAGGTTATGTGTATTTCGCCGACAAGAGGACCTGTTGAAATGAGAGAAGATCTAACTTTTGCTCCAAGGAAAAAGCTAAATGTTAGCTTGACAAGATTTCTTCATGAAGACAGTGCTCTTGTGAAACAGGATTTCTCAATGTCTGGTGGTCGTGTGGTGAGGTATGTGTTTGACAAGGTGATGCGTACTGTGAAACTCTACACAGGAGATGTTGAAGACGATTTTACATCACAGACCCCATGTGTGATTTTCCACAAGAAGGACTGGTTTCTGTTTTTCAACTACGTTTGGAGAGATTTGAACGACTGTGGTGATGATCCGTTGTACGTAGCCGAGTGGGATGGCTCAATTCCTGACACAAGATTTCGTGTGGTCGGGGACCATAGTAAAAAGTTACCAGACGATTGTGTTTATATTTTCTGCTGCAACGACAAGACAAAGCTCTGCGAACGTGCGTGGCCTGTTCGTGAATCTGAGCATCACTTGTGCTACGACATGAAATTTTTGTTTCAGTGGAAAGATGTTCGTACGCTTGACAACGTATTTACATGCATCGACAAGATGTTTAGATGGTGCGACATGTATGACCGTTACAGTTCTGTAAAGATTAAATTGTTTCACCCTGAGCAGGGCGTTACCAACGCTGAAGACCGCCTCTTAACCCCACCCACGTATTACAGCCATTAAAAACGCCTGCAGATCGGTACAATTGCTACATTCATTCACCATGTCTCAAGAATCTACAACAGTCTACTGCTACACCAACAACCCTGAGGCTCCCCCAGCGATGCCTGATGACAATGCTACGCCGCTGGAGCCCCACCCACAAACTTGCGACAACAGTTGGTTGGATAAATTTTGCATGGATCTTGGATATCACAACATGACCTTCCTTACAACACCATACGGCAACACTGGTGCAATAGCTGGAGCTGCGGCCCTTGCTGGAATTGACAACACAGACAGTTGTATCCGCTCGGACGGATTCAAAATCATAAAAGCGACTGTTGTGGTCCTTCTGGAACACGTCATCAACAAAAAGCTGAAAGAAATCTGTTTGGGTTGTGAAGTGGATCACCCCAGTCAGATTAGACATTCCTGCCTGTTTGAACCGGGTCCCTATTTCTTTGATGCCTACTTTGAGGAACTGACACGTAATCTGGTGAAACCGGACCTTAAGCACATCGTTGCTCAAGCATTGAGCCGTTGTGGTTTAAGGGTTCACCCCCAGAGGATTCAAGGTTCAGTGGAGGCTATTTTACACGAACTGCGTGACGAAGTTTTCATTGTGGAAAAGCTTCGTGAAGTCAGAGAGAAAGTTGTGGACGTCAGCAGCGAACAAATTGTCTATGACGCTGTGGACAGCTGGAAAGGTATTGTCCAAGTTGAGTGACTGTAACACCGACATGGGGAATACGTGTTTTGCAACAGGTCTGGCAAAGTGTCTACTTAAACAACGTATTAGATGTGAGATGACCGGCTTGTTGTATAAGATTATTAATGAATGTGCCAATGTATCTGTTACTGTAAACAGATGTGCTGTAGATACCAATCGTTTTACAAACCTCATGAAACAAATGTCTGTTGTAAGAACTGTGTCAAATGAATGGACAGATTTGATGCGTTTATGCGTTAATGCTGGTGAACCAATTTGTGTGACTATCAGAAAGATTTTAGACCTGATGACTGAATGCGGCAGCTGTATTAGAATAGCTGATATATTGTGCTTGTGTACATATGTGACTGATCTATGTGTAGACATATTGACAAGAAACAATCAGGCTGATATTTGTGAAATTATTGAAACCTTGGTTGATTACATTCTTGAAAAAAACATTGTGATGTGTATACATTTTTTACACTACATTGATGCTGTATGATACCTTTGTTTCCTTTTACTGTTTAAGAAATAAAAACCCAAATTACTTAAACCATCTGTGTTATTCTTTTTGTGGAGCCTGAAGTGGAAACATGTCAGAAGAAATGAAAAAGACTTATTACACACCTTCTAACCCTGGTTCTTTAGGGGGGAAAAAACGCTTAAAAGAAGCTGTTTTAAAAGAAATGGGTGTTCGTTTAACCGATAAAGAGGTTTCAGACTGGCTCGCTGGCGAGGATGCATATACACTACACAGAACGGCCCCTCTAAAATACAAAAGGAATCGGGTTTTTGTCTACGGTATCGACATGGAGTTCCAGGCCGATCTAGTTGATATGTCTGCATATGCCCCGGTAAATGACAACAACCATTTTTTGCTGACATGCATCGATCTCTTTAGTAAATATGCATGGACAAGGGCTTTAAAAAACAAGAGTGGTGTAGAGGTCTCTAAAGCTTTTGAATCCATACTGAAAGAGGGACGCGTACCACAGAAATTACAGACAGATAAAGGAAAGGAGTTTTTTAACAAACATTTTCAAAATGTAACAAAAAAGTACAATATAGCCCATTTCGCAACTGCCACAGAATTAAAGGCATGTGTTGTCGAGCGGTTTAATAGAACCTTAAAAGGTAGAATGTGGAGATATTTAACTGCTACAAACTCCAAACGTTACATCGACATACTTCAAGACATTACACAAGGATATAATGCGAGCCATCACAGAAGCATCAAGATGAGGCCGATTGATGTGGGGAAAGAAAACGAGTCTGTGGTGCTGCATAACCTATATGGTGATACCAGACCTCATAGTGTTAACCCCGTATTTAAATACAAGATTGGTGACGTGGTTCGAATTTCTAAAGTCAGAGGACCGTTTGCAAAGGGGTATGAGGAAAACTACACACAAGAGTATTTTACTATATCAGCGTGTATCCCACGAGAACCCCCTGTTTACAGATTGAGTGATTACGACGGGGATGTTATCGACGGCGTTTTTTATGCGGAAGAATTGCAAAAAATATTTGTCAGTAAAAACAAGACATTTAAAGTTGAAAAAATTTTAGATAAGAAGACGAAGGGTCGCAAAACATTAGTGCTGGTACAGTGGCTCGGATGGCCAGCGAAGTTTGCGTCATGGATCGACCAGAAAGAATTAGTTGATGTACAGAAGCCATAAATACAAACCACACACACAGGATGCATACAGTTGTATAAAAACCAGACATGGCTGAGGGTGGATTTTATGTCACACTACCCTGCAACGCTTCGCAGTCTGTATACCCTAATAATAAAATCTCTAATTATAGAACAAGACTGGCTACCACTATAAATATAAAAGGAGAATGGGAGGTGGGGCTTGTTCAAATTGAATATCCTAGAAGCTGGTACACCTTTAACAGCAACGACGCCGTTTTCGAGATAAACATTGGACCCACCACGACCGATGGTGAAAAGTACACTAACAGCTTACGCCATGGTGTAGATGTGAAGAAGACCAGCTTATCGAAACTACGCATACCAATAAAAACAGGGTATTACGACAATGTCCCATCTCTAGTTAGTGTAATAAATGATTTAGTAGCGCCTCAGGGGGAATTCGGTTATGACCGCGTAAAAAACAAAGTATTTCTGAAAGCAAAACCTAACATTTCAATGACCTTCCATGGAAAACTAGCCATTATTTTAGGATTGAAACCAGGCGTCCCTATAGGAGATTCTATTCTGCAAAAAACAAACCCTGAAAAAACTAATTATGAAAAGGATATTGTAACATATGCAATGCATCAGTCGGACATACACGGTGGTTTCTATACTCTTTATATCTACACGGACATTATCCGTTACCAATCAGTGGGTGATGCTTTTGTACCGCTCCTGGAGTGTGTACAAATAACAGGGGACAACAATAGCACAGTCAGTGTTCGATACGACAAACCCCACTACGCGTCTATCAACAAATCAGTCATCACAGATATTGTTATAGAAGTGAAGGACGATCAGAACCAGCACGTCCCATTTTCTTACGGGAAAGTGTGCATCAAACTTCACTTCAGGCCTGTAAAACACTTTGTTTAAAATGGCATATTTCAACAATCACAATGTTGACCCTATGCGTTACGTTGCCTATTACCAGAATCAGGCAGGCAGCGGGCTCCCCGGGTATGCAGGAGGTGGAGTCATGTATGGGGCTGGTTTGGGGGGGATTTTTCGGGGGCTCTTTAGAATGGCTATACCCCTACTAAGACGAGGATTTAGCATAGCCAAGCCGCATCTTAAATCAGCTGCAAAAAACATACTAAGTGACGTTGTTAGTAATACGTTATCAAGATCTTTTAACAACAACTATGATGCTCAAGACGGATCCGGACTAATGGTAATGGCTCGCAAAAGAGCATCTAGGCCGCCAGGGGTGCGGAGGAGTGGCCAGAAGCAGAAGAAAACAAAACAACCTCCCAAGAAAACATCAGTTGTAAAACGCAAGCGCAAGGAGACAGCTAAGCGTACTGCTTCAAAAAGATCAAGGAGCTCTGTTAAAACAATATTTTAAATCATGGCGTTACTACACAACATGTCAGAAGAGTGTTTAAAGACTGAACTGGATCTGTTTACTGTACCACTAACTCAAACAGCAATTGAAAAAAACACTTATATAGAAGTTCCACCACTATCAGCGATATCCGACACATCTCCGCTGGAATTTTTTATTGCGGGGAATGGGGAGGATTACATAGATCTAAACAGCACACTACTTTTTTTGCGCCTCAAAATCACTAATCCTGATGGGTCGGATATTGCAGACGGAGATCCCGTAGGTCTTGTGAACTACCCTGGATCTACAATTTTTTCACAAGTGGATGTGTCGCTTGGAGATCGGCTTATATCACAGAGTTCTAGCACATACCCATACCGCTGTGTGATAGAATGTCTTACCAATTATAGTAAAGACGCCCTTGAAACGCTTTTCTCAGCAGGGCTCTTTTACCTGGACTCTGCGGGCCATATGGATGTGGCTGACCCGGCTGGGGGAAATCGCGGGCTGACAAAGAGAGCAGCCTTCACCAACGCTAGTAATGTGGTCGAACTACTTGCTCCTGTTCACAGTGACATCTTCTTTCAGGAAAAACTATTACTTAATGGATTAGATCTTAAAATTAGAATGACTAGAGGTAAGGATGAATTCTGCCTGATGAGGAGCAACGCTACAGCCTATAAACTAAACATCCTGTCTGCGTCGCTATTTGTGAAAAAAGTGTCTGTGTCGCCAGCTGTGAGACTGGGGCATGCACAAGCTCTACTCTCAACCACAGCCAAATACCCCATCGACAGAGTGTGTCTGAAAAACTTCTCAATACCTGCAGGCTCACGTGTCTGCAATCAAGAAAACTTGTTCTTAGGAACTCTGCCAAAATCTCTGGTTCTAGCTATGGTTGATAATGATGCATTTGTGGGTGCCTATAATAAAAACCCATTTGCGTTTAAAAACTATGATTTAGAATTTCTGGCCATTTATCTGGATGGGCAACAGTACCCAGCGAAGCCCCTGCAACCTGAATATGAAAATGGTTCTGCAGTGCGGGAGTTTTACCAGCTAGCGCTGGCTTCTGGAAGGCATCTTAAAAACCAACCTCTATGTATCGATAGAGAGGATTTTCTGCACGGCTATACACTCTATGCGTTCAATTTCACACCGGATCAGGAGTGTAGCCAGCACGTATCGCTTATCAAAAGTGGCAATATTAGACTAGAAGCCCGTTTTAGACAGCCGCTACCACGTACGATTAACTTAATTGTTTATGCATTGTTTGATAGTTTGATTGAAGTGTCAAATCGCCGACAGGTCCTGGTTGATTACTACTAATACATTCAAATGAACACTATACAGCTTACGGCCGTCATGGATAAGGTTTCATGCGATACTTATTTTCTCGGAGTTCTACCATGTGACTACCTACCAAAAACCCCTTTAAGAAAACTACCAGCAATGGTTTTGATCAATACACATCCTTCAGGACTCCCAGGGGAACACTGGTTGGCTATCTACATAAATGAGGATGGTGTAGGATGTTTTTTCGACAGCTTCGGTAATAAACCAGATTATCATGGTTTTCCGCCGATTATCAAAAACTTTTTAAAGCTCAACTCTAGTCAAGTACTACATTCAACTGTGCAAGTCCAAGATTTTTCATCAGATACATGTGGACAACATTGTGTGTTCTTTCTCTACCACATGGCAAAGGGATTTGATTATGATTATGTGATGAAATTGTATACCAACGATTTTATTAAAAATGACAAAAAGGTGTCAGCATTTGTGAGAAAACTAAAACAAGCACCATGTAGTGAAAATGTTTTCAAATGTGTTCAGTGTGTACAAATGGGTGAAATGTTCATGTCTCATGCTTAATATTTTAATAAAACAACTAAAGAACGGAATTTTGTTTCTTTATCCCCACTTTTATTACACATACATCACATCATAAGTTCTCAAAAAAAAAAAAGAGAGAAATTGAGAACACAATACATACAAACTGTTAGTTTAAAAACTTAACCACCGACTCGGGTCTTTCTGTTTCTTACTCCTCTTAGATGATCCTGTTATAGACGTGGTCGATTTGGTTTTGAAAGAGTTAATTGCATGTCTGACATTGTGGTTTGGTACCACAGAGTATGGCAAATTTAAACTAGCAAAAGCCTCCAGAAATTCACGCCACCCGCCAGGTCTCCGCTCGTCAACAATCTTTTGTGGAGCCGTGACGCTTTTAACTAAGTCAAGCATGTGTGAACCAGGGATTGTTCTGCCTTTAAACACAAACTCTCCCGACTCAGTCCATGAAGTAACATCTTTAGTTTTAGACATTTTATCTAAAATGTAACGAACATTTTTCACACTCCTCTGTGGAATATTTTTTAAAATCTCATCTGCAAAATCACCTAAATCGTCATGGGCACGCACATGGCCTGGTGCGGGTGGGTCTTCTTTTTCAACATTACTAGGCTGTGGTAGCCTTAATGTTAATGTACCGGAATCTCTATCCCCTTGTCTAGTGAGTGTTAAAAACCGCTGCAAAACACCTGTGTACATCTTAGCTTTTTCATGGTGATCCAGATCAGACCTGTGCAAAATATTTCTTATAGTCATGTCCAGATCATTCTCCACAACCTGTTGTATAGACTCACGGGTGTTAGAGGATTTCAGCTTATCCAACTGGTGTTGCGGTACTAAAAACATCTTCTCGGCATACTCCATCACCAAACTTATTTAGATGTAACCAAACTGGTTATAAACGGGATTGCCGCACTTAGCAAAGGTAGTAGAAATCCTCCTTGTTGGTTGATTAACCGTCTTTTACGTCTAACTCCAACCTTTTTATCTGCAACAGTTTTGATCTCACTTCTTCTTCTCTTCAGTTTCTGATATTGCTGTGGTGTTAGCGGAATATTACCGTGGACTACGTTAAGAGCTACTTCACACAATGTCACAATGAGTTCGTCTGCAGCCGCCTCTAAAATAACGCGTCTTTGTTTAGGCGTGGCTTTTAATAACAATTTTAAAAGAGGTAGGTTTCTTAAAAGTCTTGCAGACATTTTCAAATCTCTCTGTCAATGTTTTCTTTTCTGAATGTACACGACTGGATGTTGTGACAGAATATCTGTTCTGAGACGGTACTGTTCTGGTGTTTTCGCTTTAAAGTCAATCAATAGATACCCGAAAGGGGTGCTGGTAGCATTTTCATAACACTCCATAAAGTATTTTGTGTTCCTGGGGTACATCTGCCGCGCTAAGACATTAATTTGGGTATTGTCTCTAGGGTTTTTAAACAATACCAAATAATTAGTGTTCAAACTGATAGTCCTACTGGATTTACCTTGAAAAAATAAGTTTTGTACGATATATATTGCACTCAAGCTTCTATGGTGCACATAGTTGGTAAACAAACGTTCAACTTCTGAATTGCTGCTAGCATCTTTCATAACATCATCCAATATCACAAAATTGGTCTTGTTGGTGGGAAACAAGCGATCATCATTCAGAGTCTGCGGTATACCTTCAATAAATTTAATATCATACAGTTTCAACAATTCATCATACATAGGTTGCCAGCAGTCATAAATGTACACAATGTTTTCAATTTTTTTAGAAATTACACTTTTAGCATTTTCCAACAACTTTTTTACAAAAAATGTTTTTCCTGAGCTAGAAGGACCGCTTAACACACATGAAAAAGGATGTTGTAATCTAAAATCAAAACCATCCGGGTCTACCACACCCCGGTGCCCAAAAACGTTGTCAGTAGCCATATGGTAGCGTAGTTAGGTCGGGTAGCAGTACACGCTTGTTGTATACGACTTTAAATTTTTTCACAACTGACTTGTTGTGCAATGTGAACTGCTTTTTGTTCCTCACTATACTGTCGGTGTACGCGAGAATGTGATTACTGTCACCCCGCCCCCTCACATATTGATCGACAAGCCCAATTAATGTGTCTAACCTAATGGTCTCGGAGTTTACAGCATTCAGTGTGATGCCTTTGGCCTTCATACAGACCTTACCCTTAGCAGTTCTGTACCCGTAACTTTTCGGACCACTTGCCGAAAATTCCACAATATGGTCTCCATCCCCAACTTCATCAGTAAGGTCACCAAGATATGGCCCCAGTGGGGGCTCATATTCACCCTCTTTAGACGTGAACACAACACTATCTGTGTCGCAATAAAGCAGTCTATCACCCAACCTGTCCATAAGATCATAAAGTTCTAACCGCGCGTGGGCCGTTGTAAAAGCCCCGAGAAAGACGTTAATGTCACGAGTCTGGGTCCCTTTCCCATTTGCGTAAGCCCACTGAACGATCGCAACAGTGTCTGACACAAATGAGAAATGCTTGAGGTCATACTCAGTGCCAAAAATGTATCGGGCAAACTGTTCAGGGTCTGTTAGTATTTCGGTTGTCGGTAACTCCTCGCGCATACTGAACCTCCCCCACAAAGAGTTAAGCAGTAGCTTCATGATGGATCTACGTGCAGCATTAAACTCAATCTTGTCCAGATTCAGCTTAATCCCTTCTTTCTCAAAGTAATCTCTAACATACGATTCTTTGTCAGCGTCGGTCACAACGTCTTTTGGAAAACCTGAACTTTCCTGTTTGAACTGTAAAAATGTTTTAACATAATCACAAAACAATGTTTCAGAGCGTTGGGGAAAATGCCAGACCTCATCGATTTTTGTCACTACATAACCCTTCTCAACGGCTTTTAACAGTTCAATGCTAACCCAACACCCGTGAATTGATCTTTCCTCATCAGTATGCACACACGGGTGTGTCTGGTTCTGCTGTTCAGCACATGCCCTGCAAAGAGGGAACATTAACTTACCCCCGGTCCTATAAGGCAGTACGGGGTGAAGCAACCCCCGTGGCGGAAGGACTGTTGCCTTGACGAGTCCGTAATAATCTTCAAGGTTTTGAAAATCCTTGTGTATTATTTCCGGATGCCCAATTGGGTAACATTTTCGAGCCTGACAGTAGGGATATAGTGATGTAAAGTCAACATACCTAATCCGCTCGCCCTCCGCAACTTTGTGATACAGTTTTAATGCGTTCGTTCGGCCGCCGAATAGAGCTTCACGGGGTTTCAATCTTTCAGTGTGTTTGTAAGTGGACATGAAATCCATAACTGCAACATCACTCTGTTTAGCGCGCATCCATGCACATTCCCAAATCACCTCGACCTGAAGACCGTACGCACGCTCCAAAATTTCAATCTTGTCGTCGCATTGTCTTCTCAAAACGCCATAAGGCACTTTTGATAAGGGGTTTAGATCGTTGGGGTTATAACATCGTTCACAACCATGAAAGAAACACCCGAGAAATTCGAATGCTTTTTTCACGTTGCCATCGTCGTAGAAACCATCCACATAGTATTTCCCAAATGACGCCTCACCGGTGTTTAAAGCATGTTGAATTTCTATGCCCCGTGATTTTCGGATGAATTCGAGCCATTCAATTGAAATGGTCGAATAAGTTTTGTTCTGATTGGTGTACGCATTGTTACGTGTCAGAGCTATTGTGTCTTTTGGGATGTAGTGTGTTTTATATGTGGCCATACATGTTGCTGCCAAAGTGGTGTAATTAAATGGATCAAGGCCTGTACACAAAATGAATTCGTCGCGGTACTTCATGCATGCCTCCCTCAGCAAAACGACATCGTTTTTACCATAAAGCGCGAGTTCTTTTTTAAAATCGAACACTTTGTCAGATGTGGTATTGTACCAATCATCAAACGCAGCCCTGTCTTGGTTCGACATTGTTGCATACCCGTAAAATTTCTTGTCAGGGTACGGGCCTATGTAGTTGTCATTTTCAACGCGGTTAAAGTGGTGCGGAAAATACCCCTTCTCTGCATTAGTCAGATTAAATGCAACGGGTGTCTTCGCCAGACGCATGGGTATGAATGAATATGTATCAATAAAACGTTGCTTGAAAGCTGCGTCATACATTAAGATTAGCCTGCAACCTTGCATTGTGATTTTAGGAGCAATCCCCATCTTAGTAAAGAATTCCAAAATTATGAAATTGTCAAACCCCGCTGCATTGTGGGCTAGCCATGTGTAATTAAGGTAACGTGGTTGTCTGAATTTTTTAACGAGACGATCCACACAATCGGTCCCTTCAGCCACGAATTCCTCGCCATCAAACGTGATAGCACATACAAAATTGGCAACGTGTTTACCATTTTCATAACGGGTCTCAAAATCGTAGAAAATGTAACGATCGTTCGGCATCTCCGGCTTAACTGGTTGGATAAAACACTGATGTACACCATCGGTGACCAAACTCTCACCACAGTGCATACAACGATCTGCAGGGCATTTATGGGGTTTGGGTTTAGTACCGCTGACATGGTAACGTCTATTACATTTACCGCAATATTTAGTCACGTCGCACTGCGCGTATTGCATACCCCGAGGTGGTTTTTTATGCATCTCGAAACAATAGTCAGACTTACAGTAGCGCAGGCAGTCGCCGCAATGTTTTGGCTTTTTGGGGTGTTTATGACATTCCGGGTCATTACAGACATCGCAGATGTACCGACATCTGTGATCTCTCCTACAGGTGAATCCTCGGTGGCAGAACTCACACACGTATGGGGTGCCAATAAATGCACGTAGATTTTTAATCATAAAATAATGATTGTCATGCAGGTACAAAAATACTGTTTTAGGATGCGGATCGTCTGTGTTTGTATACTTCTCCAAAACACCCGTATCAGTCCGATAGAAGACAACTATTTTAACGCTCAGCATCTGTTCAAACCGTCCGATGTCATTAAACGCTATCTTGTATTGATCACCATAGCCAGCTGACTTCTGTATTGAAGATGCTGCAGACTCAAGCTCTACGTGTGGTTTCTGTGGATTTAGGAAATGTGCCAGACAGATTGCAAAACAAAGATTGTTTGAAATGTTCGTGGGACAGAACAGATTAAGTCTGTTTTTGGTAATCACTTCATTGTGGGCAAGATCACGGATCTTTCGATAAACACCGCCGTGTTTACTTCTCGCTATCGACAGTCTTAAATTCAATCTCTCATCAAACTGTACGTCAGAGTTGCTCTGCATTATTTTTTCAAGGTCGTTTATAAATAGATCTACACTATAACCATTGCTACCCGTCAAAAGTGTACTAACATCTGATGTCAAACTCGAGCCCCTCAACGTGATGCTGATTAAACATCCGTCTCCACCTAACAGTTTGGAAAACTCCACAATTTCAGAAAGTGTGTCATGTAAAAACACTGTGTAGGCTGCTAAATCTGTCGAAGATATCTCTCGCAAATTTATAAGCCTGTGGACTTCCAGACCATTGAACCGTGCTCGGGGGCGTACCGTGTATCCACTAACATCACCACCTACTGTTACAAGTGATTCTATATCTCTATCTGTGAGACCCATATTGGGCGCTTCAGGGTTGAGTGTGCGATGTGTCTGTGTACCTGGGCCCTCGCCTGACTGGTGAAAAGACACAAGATGATCGAATGCAGAATTTGGTTCTGGACGAGGTTCTAACACCTCTCCTGCTTGTTGGGTATTTACAACATGTTCAAAATCATTATTTGGGTCAGGATCCTCATCGGACATTAATCTCACGATGTTTAATAATTCTACCAACGTATCAGTTGAAGACTCAGACCTATTCATATCCTCCACAGTCTGTATTAAATAGAGCAATGTTTCTGTGTTACTGCACTGTTCGAGGGGCACCACGCTACCATCGTTTCGTCTAAACCTAGCTACCGGACCCTGATCAAAACCATCTGGCTCCCGACAACGTTTAGACATTTTTAAATCAGATCTTTTTTTATTTTATTTATTTAAATCACATGAAGCAACACCTTAAAAACTATGGATAATAAAACCCTGTGTCCATACAGTAAAAAAAGATAGAATGAAAAACTGACAAATGTTGAAGAAAAAAAAACAAAACAAAAAAAACATAGTATGCAAAATATATATATAAAATGTTGTCAACTCACCCAAGTTTCTTTTTAAGCATGAGAACCAGTTGCTTTAGCAATTCTGTAGTCAGGCATTGTTCTCTGGCTACTTTTTGAACAGTACCACTATGCAACCGTTGCGCTGCTATGCATTGTTTAAGCCAGACTCCCTGTTGTTGTTGTGTTGACTCATAAGCATCTAAACGTCTCTCAATGGCATTAAGGCGTTTGTCAAAACGTACCTCGAAGGCATTCAATGCGGTCTTGACAGAGTCCTGTATCAGTCTGGCTATGTGCTGATTGTCTATAAACGGTTGTGGTTCCTGTTTGTAAGCCTCCTGATTTGAAGGCAGCTGTTCAGGGTCGGATTCCTCCACGACCACGACCCGTTCGCTGGTTGGAACAGACTGCGGTGTTTCTTTAGGGTCGTTTGTAAATACACAGCCGTCCCACGCTTGTATCAGACCCTCACTCCAGCTCTGAACATCATTTATATCGGGAACTACGACCACCTCTGTTAAGAAGTAGAAAAGGGTGCAAACGAAAAAAAAGTTAGTACAATTGTGTTAATATTATAATGATAACAGTAATATTAATATTAACTATATTTTCTAAGACTAAAAATAAAATAAAAATCAGTCTGGTACTAATGTAACATTAAAAAACAATACTTATTGTCAAATTCTCTCTCTCTCTCTCTCTCTCTCTCTCTCTCTCTCTCTCTCTTTATATATATATATATATATATATATAAACAAACAATCAAACAAGACCATGCTAATATGGAATGGCACACCAGCCTAAAATCATCATGTCTACACTTTTTTACACACAGTTCTCCAATGGTGTAATGTATGATAACAACAGTTCTAAACTAGCGTATTGGCACATCCACAAATACATTCGACCCTCTCACTATCACATTCAAATAAACAATATTTATCTTTCTGATTTAGTGTGTACAGAAAACAATCCATCAGCTTTTGTTCATTACTTACTTTTACCAGCTGATCGTCTTGGCTTTTTTGCGGCAGATGTCTGTGGTACGTCTCTCGATGACCCGTCAGCAGAAGCTTTTGCGTCCGCATGGGACACCACTGCTGCTTTACGTTTCAACTTATTTTTCGCTTTCTTATCCGGTTTATTCACACATTCAGACACACCGACATTGCTCACAACGTTTGATAAGCCATCTGTAAATACATGTGTTAAAGTTTTAAAACAAAATCAACAAATCATAGCAGCATAACATTGTCTGATAAAGCCAAATGACAATGCACTTACCCAGGGGAATAACTCCAACGTTGGCTGACTCGCTGCTTCGCGGTGGTCCGTGTACTAACGCCTTGATAGTCACGCGTTTCGGCCCTGGTAAAAACAAAAAAAAACACCGAGAAGATAAGATATTTTTCACAAAGCCACGACACTGTTTAAACACTGGTGTAACAACATTTAACAATACCTGGCACAAGTGCTTCCGTGATCGCTCGTGAAGAGGCCACAGCGTTGTGCGCACCAGCAGCTGTGCTAGGTCTAGCCACGCCTCCTGGCGAAAACAAAACAAAACATCGTCCGTCACACACACGCGCACAAACACACACACACACACACGCAACGTATGCAACATTTAAGCATAATTATACGTACCACTCGCTTGATTCAGGAAGTTAAGCTCATCTACTAGATCGAAGAGAGTCAAGCTGTCACGATCTGAAGCGGGCAGATAAAGCCTTAAGTAAGCAATAGAACAGCGACGCTCGTAAACAAAAATAATGTTTCTTAACAATGTTGCTAAATAATAAAAAACACTCACTGTTAGAACAGGATTCCATCTTCTTGCACTCACGATTCCAACAACACAATATGGCTTGGAAAATAGTTTGAGAATAAACAGCGGTGATGCTTGTCACGAGACACGACACACTAGTACGCTTCAGTGACTGTGCTCGCGTTCAACACACATTTATACACGCAGGTTTTGGCGAAGTGTGAAAACGGGCCGCCCCAGCAGACAGAATACACAACGACACAACATCTCGCGCAGGTAGACGGCCAATAAACCCGGAAGGCCAAGGGACAGACACCTTTCTTTGACACCTACGGCCAGGATGTCACCGCAGGAGGATGTCACATGGCGTCGCGCAGCCTAGACATACCGGAGCCTGTCGGCGACCCATCATAAATCAGAGACAGGGGAACCTCAGAACCATAAATCAAAGTCATAAAACACCTTTTTTGACACATGGTTTATGTTAATACTACTTACACTTGTGTATTATGTATTGTGTGTTTCAGGCCAACGGCTGCAGACACCAAAAGTGAATAAAACAATCTGAGAAAATGAAATCTGAGAGTGACTGGACATTTCATTTTATCTTATATCTTGTTTTTCATTCAGTGAAAGTGTTGTTTTTGGGGCAGGGTTAGTTAGTGTATCCTTACGCAAAGAAAATATATATTTTCGATTAATATAGTAAATTGTTTAATGTATGCTGAAAAATACATTCGGTTGAGTTGTGTTTCTGCTACACAAAGTATTTGAGTTGCGTTTACAAGGAAAGTTGTGTTGGTATTACTAAAGGGTGCGTGTTAAAAAAAAAAATTATTAGTTGAGTTTAAAATACTCAAAATTCTCATGCAAATAGTTCCCTCCAATATTTTAGTTAAAAAAAGGCAGGATTTTTTAGTGTGTGAAAACTGATTAAAATAAATTTCTCATGCATGTTTTAAGTTGTTTAAGTCGATAATACCAAGACATTCACAAGACTGTTGAGACAAAGATAGAGCATTTCACTTTAAGTCACCATTATGATGCTCAGTGTTTGCTTTAGTTGTGCTCGACTTTTTAACGTTAGTTTTCTGTGGCTGCTGAAACTGTGTGTCTGTAAGGAAGATTCTGGAGATGATCTGATGGTTATTTTAATTGATGGTGACATCATCATGATTCACAGATCTCATCCCAAGGTTTATCACTGATCAAAAATGTGTTGGTCATTGAATATGTTTAACCCTCTGGTTCAGCTCGTGTTGAGGACAAAATTACCATATTTTTTATTTCAATTTAATGCTATATTTTAGTTTGATAATGTGTTTTTTTATATTTATGAAATAGTTATAATCCATTTATTACCCATTAATCACTTTTTGTGTCATAAATCTTGAATCTTGGGAGCAACAGACTGAAGTTTGGTCTCTTTTTAAAGACGACACTTGGTAGATTATTGCTGATGTGAAAAATGTTATAGAAGTTAAATTTTATATAATGAAAAATGCACAGAAATACTATTTAAAACTATTTAAAATTATGAAATATATATTTTCCAAAACATGTTTTACTCTAGAACTGTGTAAAACATGACATCAGTAATTAGCGTATGAATCTCAACAATAGTGACAATGAATTCTGGGAGCACATTGTAGATTAAAACTCAACTGTCATGCGTATTGTTCAGCATGTTTACTCACAGATCTGTGTGTCTGAATATAGTGTGGTTATTCTGGAAACTCTAATGCGGGTGTGTCTCTAAATGTGTGTTATCTGTGCGATGAGAGACTGTTGGAATGTTGTGTGGGCTGGGAATAAATCTCAGCAAGAGTCTAAAGAGACCCTGAAGAGTAAGGTACCCGCCCTAGATGTGCATCTTTATGCTTTAAACCGTACGAGTGGATCCTCCTGTTTTACCAGCCCAGCCCTGAAGCCACGGGTCATCACGACTCTCTGTCGTCTGTCAGTAAGGCCTGCTAATTCGATCCAAGGGCGGCATTCAAATTAGCGGTGAAGGTCTCAACGCGCGTTCCGTCTCTTCCAATGGCAAAGGGATATTTAATTAAATGCAATACTTTTTGTCTTATGTATTAACTCGTTTCATCTGACTCCATAGAATGAAAGTGTTTTAATGATATCTGTGCATCATTAAGTATACGTTAATGTTTGACTATTCGTTTTAACTCCAATGAAAATAAAGTCAAAGTCTGTTAGAATAATCAAATATAACAATTTATTATGTCAGGTAAATGTATTTTAACAATTCCATAATCAATTGAAAGATAGTCAATGCAAATCATCAAATGTTTTAGGATTAGAGAAATAGATGCGAACCCAACATGAACTACCTGAGCTAAACCTCACGGGCTGATCTGAAATACAGAAAAAGCCACGATCCCTTGCTGCCTTCCATTAAATAGCCAGACCTCATTTCATATGTAAACCTGTATTCACAGTGGAAATGTACTGGTAGGTAACCATTTGCTTAGTTGTAATTTGCATTCAAACAAAAGGCCAGAAGGTGTTAACTCTGAGACAAACCCTTCTGTGTGAAGGATATTTCTATATTCTTAATAACCATATTACCTTTTGTTTTACTTCTTTTGGAATGAGACACTCGTACCAGACACCCTGAGACCTTTAAAATGATACTAAACACAATCCTTAATGATACTCATTCACATTAAAACCATACATATATTCTTATGTGAGTTTCAGGTGATCTGCAAGAGTGGGGGGAAGCTGTGTGTGTGTGTGTGTGTGTGTGTGTGTGTGAGAGAGTTGTTCACATGTTAATTTGCAAGCAAGGTCCTTTGTCTCAATAGACCATGTGGTCAGATATTTTCTCTTCAACCAGTTTTCCGGTCTTACAGTTCCCTCCTTGATCCCGTGGGTCATATTCAGACACTTAAGGGGTCATAGTAAGACGTTTGTCGTAATCCTTGAAACTCAAAAATTGTCTTTGCAATGTCAGCATCTGTAGAAGCTCAGAGGGCTGTGTTCACCTGCAGAACACCTGTTCTCACCAGGTGTATGTAGCATGAGTCCAGCAGGTGGATGAGGCGTTCAGGCTTTCTGCCAGTGATCCTGTGATGTGAGCAAAGTTCATAGAGTCAATCTGGACCTTTTGACTTGTTCAGTTGATGTGTCATTCCTTCATGGAGAAACTTCCGCTTCCCCGGCACCTTCCCCATAACGATAATCTGTCCCTTCTTGACCAATCCTGTCACCTCCCAACGGTGCGGCTGTCTGGACAGACCTCAGTGGATGAAGGTGTTCTCCTTGGCTTCACACTGCTTTGTGTGAGACACCTGAAAAGCATCTTAAATGTCCGCTTCACGATTGAACAAATATGAACTTGAACTCGCGAAGAAATCCATAGAAGCGCATAATACAACAAAACAAAATCATGTCATGTTCAATGTAAAATACCATGTTCTTGCCAGCAGGTGTGAATGGTACATCTGTCTCATATGTTTTTTAAATATCCAATTCTTAAATATATATATATATATTTGGTCTGAATTATACAAAGGAAATGCAGCAAGAGGTCAGTGTAATCAAAACAATCAAATAAATTCTTTGCATCAAGAAGTCATGTAATCACAATAATAATATTCAAAATTGAAAAAAATATGAAGAATCACTGTTTGTTCAGGAATCTTCCAATGCAAGCCACTTATGTAAATCTAAGAAGTGACTTGGAATATGCTTAAATGTATTCAAGAATGGAGATTGTTCATTCCTTGTAACAGGTGTGAGATTGTGTGTTTGTGTGTGTGTGTGTGTGTGTGTGTGTCTGTGTGTGTGAGTGTGATAGTTTGTGTGAGAGAAAGAGAGGGAGAGAGAGAGAGAGTGTGTGTGTGTGTGTGTGTGTGTGTTGTTGTTGGCTAAGTCACAGTCAATGACAGGGTTGAATTGTAAATTCTGTAATTGTTTGAAGTGCTCACACTTCAGATCTATTAGTTATGATGTTTCTGTTATTAGTGGTTGTTGAGAAATCAGGGGCCCTCTGACCTTCCAACCACCCTAATAACAATCAGTAAGTTTAAACATTCTTAAATTTAATAGCAGGTCTGCCTCTGCTTTAATTTTGTTTTTGCATCATTGATTTGTTACTGTAGCCATTCATATGTATATTACAGTGTTTTCCCATGAGTTGAGTGTTGTGAATAGCGTATGCTATGTCATGGGATCAGCTTTACCATCCTAAGTGTGTGAAGCTATCTGGATCTGTTAGTGTGAAGATGCACAATAGATTTTTAGTGTAGTGACACTTTTGGACTCTATGTCATCTTTATCTTCTCATGATGTGTAGTGTTCCGTCTGAATAGACTTGGATCTATTCCAGGTCATGATGCTGTGAGGGTGTAGTGATGGAGGAGTGTGTTCAGTGTTCATGTCTAGGAGATGGGTGGAATCGACTGGATAGCAATTGTGTTGCAAATTTTAGTTCCAGTTCTAAACTGGGAGGCCATGCTAATTTAGTGATGTGCTATTGTGAGATGTAAATGGCCTTTGAAGTGTCTTTTCACCCATCTCCCGAATCTCAGGTTATGTTCTAACAATCGTGAGGTCCGGCCGTCCTGGCATCCGTCCCCTGAGGAATTGCAGAAGTAACCTGACAGAAACAAGTGCAGAGAGAACCACAGTTAATTCTGATGTTTTCAACAGTTTCAAATTCAGACATGTGGGATTATTTTGCTTTCTCCATTATCATGGCCATTGCAATTTTAGTTCCGGTTGTCATATGAAACCAAGTTTCATTGACCAGGTCTGAATTATTGCTGTTGTTTCAGTGCAGTGTGTGACACCTTAAAGCTGCGAGCCTTCACAGTCTGCTGTGTCATGAGCATTAGAGATCCCAGTTCTGCTGGGGACATTCTCTGGCTTTACCTCAAGTTGCTTTCATTACAGTCAGATCTGTGGGCATAAATTATTTCACCTGTTTCGCTGTTGCCTGCTGCTTAGCATTTGCTGTTTTCTGGTGTTGTTCACACATTTGGTTAGTGCAGATCTCTTGTGACCTGCAAAGGCTGTGGTACTTCTGTCTGATGTTTAGTTCACACCCTCCTTGTAAATGTGCTTCCTTTATCAGTTTGCTATTACCTGTGCCACACTTCTGGGAGTGTTTTTTAAAGGCAAAAAATAAAAGCACACCTCCGCCCTTTTGGCACTGGGTAGTAGGTCAATGAAATCGAATTGTAAGGATTAATGTCACACTTCTCCAATTGATGCCCTGCTTGGCGATTGTAATATAATGTATATTATAATTCGAGTTATAATACAATTATATTATATTTAAGAATATAAATGAAATTATACTGTTTCTGGTCTCTGAAGAGACTCTGCTCGTTCTCGTGTCAGTACATTTGAATATGAAACGTTGTTTTTTTTTTTTTTTTTTTTTTCAGGGCTGATGCGCATTCGCTGTTTCTTATGTAGATTTTTAATGCCTTTTTGTTTCATCTAGTCTTTTTAAAAACTAGGCCTATATGAAGGTAGAGGTTAAATCTAGATGTTTAACTATTCAGCTCTTTGCTATTGGGCTTCTACCCGACTAGCAAATGACGCTAATAGCTGAAGGCCTTGAGTGACCAAAGTTGTTAACTCAGTAAGAGTTTTAGATGCATTTGAGCTTTGGTTACTTGCGGAGCGCTGGTTTGTGTCATTAGAGTGTTGTCTGCGTTTTATGAAGTAGGGTGGTGGTCTGCCTTTGCCTACTGACCAGCACTTTTCCTCTGTATGGCCTGTTTTGTGACAGGAAGTGCATAATGTGTTTTGTTTTCCACAGTGTGGCTTTCTGAATTCTCCTGAAAATGGAGGATTTTCATGACATTCTAACACAGCTACCTCACAATGCATTTGTTTGCGTGACTCAAGTCTTGTTGCCCAGCTAACGATCCCTTCGAATGTATTTTGTGCTGGAGAAGCACCATACGTGAGCGATTGTTGTACACGCGGCCCTGCATTTGTAAGCAGTAATTCAAGGAGAGTTACATGGTTGTGGTTAACATCTTTAATTCCAGAATACTCCTCAAACAGTTCAAACATTTTTTCTGCATATGTCTCGAACGATTCTTCAGTACTCTGTTTCCGATTGAAAATCAATTCCCATCCAATGGGACTACAACCACGCAAATCACGAAGGCATTGTTTTAGTCTATTAAAGATTTCACTCTCAGACTCATTGTGATACATTGGCTGCACAATGGTGCCTGTCATCAAAACCTGTGGTGTCTTATAGATCAGAACATCTGGAATTGAGCTGATAACAATTTGCCAAATATCTTTTGGTTCGAGCTGAAATGCATGTTTTAGACTAACAATGCGTCTCCACCATGGTTCGAATGGCCCTTTCAAAGGGAATGGCCCGATCTCTGCTTTAAACAAGCTACATTCAGTTACCGTTAGAGGACGCCGAATGCTTGACTCTGTGCCGTTTGGGTGCCGTATCACCTTAAAGGCTGAAATAGGCACTGTTTTCAAAATTTTGTCAAATGTTTCATCTGTCTGAAAAGATGCATGATTGTTAGAGCAGGCTGCCTCATCTAAGAAGTGCACATTTTTGGTCCCATCGCTGTTGAGGTTTTTGGGAGACATGGACTTTTTAGCATTTAGTTTAGTCTTAAGATCTGCGATGGTGTATTTGTGATTTTTACACTTTTCAGTCAGGGCTAACTGCTCAGCTAGTAATTTATCTAGCTGTGTTTGAAGATCTTGAATCTTTGCCTCAGACATTTTTGCCTCTGCATTTTTAGAATGCACTTCTTCACATTTAACATCCATAAGCGAAGATAGAAATGTTGTTGACTTATCTAGCCGTTTATAACTTATGAAGTTTAAAGCCTCAATTATTTCACCATGTTTTGATTTCTTCTGTTTACTACCCACGGTTTTCCACCAAGTGACAATTTCATTGTCAATAGCGTCCACGTTAAGACCTTTTTTACTGAGTTTGTACAGTATAGGCTCGACCTTTTCGGCCCACAATGTAAACAGGGCAGGATCATTATACATGTTCCAATTTATATTTGGGGAAATTTCGTTCCCTGCAGCTTTGAATATGAAAAGGCTTTCTGGCTCCTGGCTGATAAGGTGTACATTCGCTGTTTATCTTTTCTGTTTGCTAGGTTTCAAATACCTTTTCTTCTCATTTAGTCTTTTTAAATGGCCATTTTAACGTTTGATTATTCTTTTGAACTCTTAATTTTAGTTTTATCCGATTAGATCAGGGAATCTATATCGCTCAGCGTTCCTTCTCCCAAGGCCGCACGGCACACTCCCGTCAGTTCCAATAACCAATTCAGAGGTAATTTTGGCTAAATATCTGGGATCTGCCGTAATTCACACGTACAAAATCGAAGACATATACACAGCCCCCTTGAATGCCACCTCAGGAACAATTCAATAATTTACTTTAGTAGCGTATACTTATCTAAAGTAACATTAAATTAGAACAGAGGTTTTTAGACGTACCCGAATCTAGATCAAACAGCATTAGCTGATTCTAGACGGAAACTACCCGTCTCCTCATTCAAGTACACTTAAAATGGTATCGGATATTAGCCGTCGCTAATCTGACGCGAAAGATGTGGAAATATACGAATCCAATAATCTATGGAAAAAACAGTCTTTCAGAGTCATTCAGAATTAATTCAAACGTAACCATTTACAAATTTGGTATGCGAAACAGCTCCCATAGAGTGGAGAGGTAAAGTCTACGTTCTCTAAAGCTTTGAATATGAAAAGGTTATTTGTTTCAGGATTAATGAGATGCGCGTTCGTGGTTTCTGACTCTCAAATTCATTGTGAATCACATTATAACCACATTCAGCATAGAGACACACGCGTTTAATTCAGTTCACACAGGATACGCGGCCTAGAATACAACATCAACAGCCTTTACCTAAGTGTTCCAAATACACAAACAGTAAAGCAATCCTGTGTTTAAAGAATAAACTTACAATTAGCCTATGTGCACATATAGTAGCACAAAACAAAAAGTGTGTTCTATGAGTGCATTACAATGTTTAAAACACAACTCCAAATTTGAAAATACAAATTATTGCATTATTGCTTTTTAATCCCATCTGTGTTAAAGTGGAAGCTTTCAAATGCAATATAGAGTTTGTCAAGATTCGTTTAGGTTTAGTATAGAATATTATTCAATGTGGCTTTTGTGCCCACCGGTGGGCTGGTCACACAAAGAGTTAAGCGTTTTTTTAATGCAGCATGGCTTTAGCATTTAGCATTAGCTTAGTTTTTAAGTAGCATGGGCAATACTAGCATTTAGCCTAGCCTCGTTTTGGAGGCAGCATGGCTTTAGCATTTAGCATTAGCTTCGTTTTTTAAGTAGCATGGGCAATACTAGCATTTAGCTTAGCTTCGTTTTGGAAGCAGCATGGACAATAACATTTAGCTTAGCCTTGAGATCCGATTTTAGCCTGTAAATAATATCATCCTGTTTTTCCAAATTTAGCTTTTTATAAACAATGCATCGATCTGCCTTTTTATTTATAAAATCACGTGTTCTCCGATTTTCTCCATTTACAAACTTAGATTTTTCTTTCTGTTGTTTTCCGATTCTCTTCATGTGTTGCTAGTTCGTTTCAACAAAGCCAATACCACAATGGCGACAAACATGCGGCTGATTTGAAAACTTTTAGGCTGTTTTACAGCTCCTCATCAAGTAACGTTGCACGAAAAACATTTAGAAGATGTTATTCCGATTTTAGGTTTCGTTTTTTTGTTGCTTAGGCAAACGAGGATATCTTTAATCTATTAACAAGGGTTTTCATTCTTCATCTGCGCTGCCGCTTATCAGGTCCTCACGTATTTCAGTTCTGGACTAAACAAAGGGCTTTCCTATAGCTACCCATAACAATGCAAACAACATTTTTCTCAACACTTCACAAGAGGAAGAAGAAAATGACTTACCACAGCGGCAGAAGAAAGTGAAGATGTTCAAACCTCATGCTGATTTTAAAATCCCCATACTTTGCTGGAAAAGACGTTGCTCGCGAATTCATCTGTTGCGATCACGTCTCGGGGGTCACCAATTTGTAAGGCCTGCTAATTCGATCCAAGGGCGGCATTCAAATTAGCGGTGAAGGTCTCAACGCGCGTTCCGTCTCTTCCAATGGCAAAGGGATATTTAATTAAATGCAATACTTTTTGTCTTATGTATTAACTCGTTTCATCTGACTCCATAGAATGAAAGTGTTTTAATGATATCTGTGCATCATTAAGTATACGTTAATGTTTGACTATTCGTTTTAACTCCAATGAAAATAAAGTCAAAGTCTGTTAGAATAATCAAATATAACAATTTATTATGTCAGGTAAATGTATTTTAACAATTCCATAATCAATTGAAAGATAGTCAATGCAAATCATCAAATGTTTTAGGATTAGAGAAATAGATGCGAACCCAACATGAACTACCTGAGCTAAACCTCACGGGCTGATCTGAAATACAGAAAAAGCCACGATCCCTTGCTGCCTTCCATTAAATAGCCAGACCTCATTTCATATGTAAACCTGTATTCACAGTGGAAATGTACTGGTAGGTAACCATTTGCTTAGTTGTAATTTGCATTCAAACAAAAGGCCAGAAGGTGTTAACTCTGAGACAAACCCTTCTGTGTGAAGGATATTTCTATATTCTTAATAACCATATTACCTTTTGTTTTACTTCTTTTGGAATGAGACACTCGTACCAGACACCCTGAGACCTTTAAAATGATACTAAACACAATCCTTAATGATACTCATTCACATTAAAACCATACATATATTCTTATGTGAGTTTCAGGTGATCTGCAAGAGTGGGGGGAAGCTGTGTGTGTGTGTGTGTGTGTGTGTGTGTGTGAGAGAGTTGTTCACATGTTAATTTGCAAGCAAGGTCCTTTGTCTCAATAGACCATGTGGTCAGATATTTTCTCTTCAACCAGTTTTCCGGTCTTACAGTTCATGCTAACAAATGGAAAATAACTCTAAAACTCCTCATAGCGAAACCTGTGCGTTGATGCAGACTTTAGTTGGCAGATTAAAGAATCCTTTGATATGTTCAGGCAATGCAGTCAGGAGTGTGTTCCCGAAATGATAACCATATTCTGACATGAGCAGAAATCATTTTATATATAAAATGCATCATGTGTCGTTTTAGGTGTCTTATGTGGGTTTAGCATAACGCATCTGTCTGTAAACTGAGAATTTAAATGCAATATTTTTTTATTCTCCAGGGTTAGACATTTCCAAGTTCCAAAATTCCAAAATTTCCCCCTAGATTATCAAACGATTTATGAGTAGTGCTGTGAAACGATTAATCGCGAGTTTTATATATATCTGTGTAGTGTGTATAATTATTTTGTATATATAAATACACTCACATGGATTTACATA
This sequence comes from Rhinichthys osculus, assembly GCA_029959095.1. Lineage (NCBI taxonomy): Eukaryota > Metazoa > Chordata > Actinopteri > Cypriniformes > Leuciscidae > Rhinichthys > Rhinichthys osculus. The sequence goes on along the minus strand of JARWKJ010000009.1, from coordinate 665,886 downwards.
TTTAAGAAAAAATTGTTATTTATATATAAAATATTTATATATAACATTACAGTATATACATGCAAATATTTCTTTAATATATACATGCATGTGTGTGTATTTATACAAAATAATTACACACACATATATTATGTAAACACAAACTTTTATTTTAGATGTGATTAATCGTTGCCCAGCACTATTTATAAGTGTTATAAAATAAAAATCACATGCGATCATTTTATGAATATGAAATAATATGAAATTTTACAAGATAAAGAAGTCCAGGTGGAATATTTCTCATGGTGAGTTTGTTTTGAAAAATCAATTTTATTGTCAAAAACCTTTACAACTACAAAGAAAATACACTGTTATCTTTAGCAGGGCATGTTGTCATTATATAGGATACGTCACAATATGTATCGACACTGATATGAGTAAACAAACATTTGTTATATGACATACTACCTACAAACTTATAATCAATCCATTTTCAACAATATAATATATTGTAAAAAGCAACATTTTTATAGATAAGTGCATCATAGAAAAGATGTAACAGTTTGCAGCAATATATAAAAATATAGCAAAATATTGTACTAATAAAGACAAATGCCACAACTAGATGTTTAAAACCCTGAGAGAAAACAAGCATTTGTGCAACAAGGTTTTTGACGGGATGTTTTCCCATGTGACAACTAGCCCCGGTATGTCCTCAGTCTTCAGCTTCAGTCCTATAAACAGAGAGAGAACAATATTAGCTTGTTGTTATCATTATAATACTAGCGTGTGAATCTACATAACGGATTTTAGATGCATTTGGCTCCTGGTAAATCTTTTATGTCCCACTCTTTTCAACACGAAACCGGTTTGTCTGCATTACTGGGGCGCGTCCACGTCACTCACTCTACCAGGTGTTTTCACACGTTTACACCATTTTATGTGAGGAGCATTGAAATATGATGAATGAAGTATGATGTATGAAAATACAGCGTGGAAACTAAGGGTAGCATCTTGTTTGCATCTATATAGAATCAACAGGTGTGTGTGAGCCGTATATTGAGCAGCATCAAACGAGGCTCATGTTCAGCAGAATGGAGAATCATAGCAATGCAGAAGCACACATTACCTCATCACTGGATGAAGAAGAAGACTTGCGTCCTCGACCGTGTCCGTGGCCGTGGCCGTGGCCGTGTCCGTGACCGTGTTCGTGACTGTGTCCGTGACCCTTTTTGTGTTCTTTATCCTTCTTCTTGTCCTTGTCTTTGCACTTATCTTTGCTCTTGTCCTTGTCTTTGCACTTGTCTTTATCTTTATCTTTGTCTTTGCTCTTGTCCTTGTCTTTGTCCTTTTCTTTGCAATCACTCTGAAAAGACCCCACATAAAACATAAAACAGAATAATGCAGTTAGAACACGGATAACTTCTCTTATTTGACGTCACTATTACCCCTCGAGGGCTGAACAGGAATCTTCCGGTTTAAGCTTGACACAAAGCCATTTTACTTTTCTAATCTGATTAGTTTTGAGTAAAACCAGTGTCTTACTGGGAGGAGATGTGTCACACATGTTGCTGTTTCTGTAACTGATTTAGATTTTCTTCTAAACTTTCATTGACTATCATGAATAAGTCTTCTTACCTTGTCCTTGCTCTCTTTGTCCTTTTCTTCTTTGTCTTTATCCTTCTTTCCGAACCCAAAGATTCCCTCCACCTCTTTCCCCTCCTGCTTCTTCACCTCATCTCCTCCAACAGCTGCTGAAGAACACACCGTTTCACTTACAGATCGAACAATGAAACAATCATGTTTGGATGTTTACAGATTGATAAGTTTACCTGAGTCGAGATCGAACTCCATGATGAATGTGATGTGATGGTGATGACAGCAGTATTTATCTTCACACCAGAGCTCCTCCTCCTCACACACACACACACACACACCTGAGCATCACAACAGTTGTTAGGTGTGTTCGAGAGCGATTTCAGAGCTGATGACGCTCCTGCTTTTTTATTGACAAAAAATAATGTCACAAATACAACAGTATACAAAAAACAAAATGTAACAGAGTTGCACACTAGGGGGATTAATGTAGATCTACATAAAGACACTGAGTCCATATGAAGTCCATATAAAGCTCCCTTTCCCTTAAATTATGTAAAACAGGGGTTTTTTTTACAGGAAAATTTTGCCATTAAAAAAAATAAAATGTATTATATAGACCTGACTGTGCATGTTTCTTTAGTTATCCTAAAGACCAAATAATAAATGTTTCCAAAACAACACAAATTGGCCATCAATGTTCTTTGTGATCAAAATATACACCAAGTGGCAAGCCATTGCATGTGAGATTTTTTCTTCTCCAAACCAAGATGGCCAACAGCCAGTCAGAAATGCCAAGTTGCTTCGGAATATCCATCCATTCCTTCTATCCTCTTGCAGGTAAAATAAAATGTTGTAACATCAAAAAACATCCTAAATAAAGTCTAAGTCTAATCAGTCATTATTGTAAACATTTTCAAAGTATTGATTTTAGATTTGGAGAAAATTCTTATTATTCATCTGCCCACTAAATTGGACATCATGCATCACTAGCTATATTTCAGCTACAATTCGTACTATTACTGTGACTGTTGTTCTTCAAATACTTCATCTGCATGTAGCAAGGAAAGCAGGAGAAGGGGAGGGGGATTGTGAAGCAACTTCCAATCCCATTACAGATTGCTGATAGGGTGTCCCAATTTAAAGGACAGGAAACTTTATTTTATTTTACTAAAGCACCATGGTACAATAGTACTACACATGTTATCAAGAGAGAAACTCGTAACTTAGAGCGTAAATGGAAACAAACTAATTTAGAGGTCTTTAGAATCGCGTGGAAAGACAGTGTGTCACGTTATAAAAAGGCTCTAAAAGCAGCCAGGGCTGAGCATCTCCGCAAACTAATAGAAAATAACCAAAATAATCCAAGGTTTTTATTTAACACCGTGGCTAGACTAACAAATAAACAGACATCACCAGAGCAAAATATTCCGTTACAGTATAGTTGTAATGATTTTATGAATTACTTCAATGAGAAAATAGAAAGCATCCGAAATACAATTGTAAATGTACAATCCTCTATGGTGTCTTGTGATTCAGCCTCAATTATCGTCCCTCAAGAACAACTACACCGCTTTACAACTGTAGGACAGGAAGAGCTAAATAAACTTATCATTGCATCTAAACCAACAACATGTTTATTAGATCCAATACCCACTAAACTACTGAAAGAAGTGTTACCTGTAGTGGAAGAGCCTCTTCTTAATATTATTAACTCGTCTTTATCTTTAGGTCATGTTCCAAAAATATTCAAGCTGGCAGTAATAAAACCTCTTATTAAGAAACCGCAATTAGATCAAAATAACTTAGCAAATTACAGACCCATTTCAAATCTTCCATTTATGTCTAAAATACTAGAAAAAATTGTGTCCGCTCAATTGTGCTCTTTCTTGCAAGAAAATGAGATATATGAAAAATTTCAGTCAGGATTCAGACCGCATCATAGCACAGAAACTGCGCTAGTTAAAATTACAAATGATTTACTTTTAGCTTCTGACCAAGGCTGTATCTCAATACTAGTTCTACTCGATCTTAGCGCTGCGTTCGACACTATAGATCATAAAATACTCTTGGATCGACTACAAAACTACACTGGTGTTCAGGGACAGGCATTAAGCTGGTTCAGATCGTACTTATCGGACCGTTACCATTTTGTCTGTTTAAATGGGGAAAAATCGAAGATAACGTCAGTAGACTATGGAGTGCCGCAAGGATCGGAGTTAGGCCCTCTGCTATTCTCAATATATATGCTGCCACTTGGTAATATTATAAGAAAACATGGAATTAATTTCCACTGCTATGCTGAAGACACTCAATTATATATTTCATCACGACCAGATGAATACACTAACTTATCTAAATTGACAGAATGTCTTAAAGATATAAAATGCTGGATGACGTGTAATTTCCTGCTATTAAATCCAGATAAAACTGAGGTATTACTTATTGGTCCAAAAAACTACCCACAAAATCTCTTACAATACAACTTTAATATAGAAGGATGTCCTGTTACATTATCGACTACAGTAAAAGACCTGGGTGTTATACTAGACCGCAACTTGTCTTTCGAAAATCATATTTCATATGTTACAAGAACTGCCTTTTTCCACCTTAGAAACATTGCTAAATTACGTAACATGCTATCTGTTTCTTATGCAGAAAAGTTAGTTCATGCATTCATGACCTCGAGACTAGATTACTGTAATGCTTTATTAGCTGGTTGTCCTGCATCCTCAATAAACAAGCTACAGTTAGTCCAAAATGCAGCCGCTAGAGTTCTTACTAGGTCAAGAAAATATGATCATATAACACCGATTCTATCATCTCTGCACTGGTTACCTATTAAGTTCCGTATCAATTACAAAGTATTACTACTGACCTATAAAGCCCTAAATGGTTTAGCTCCTGTGTATTTAATGGACCTTCTATCGCCCTACAATCCATCGCGTTCTTTAAGATCACTAAATTCGAGGCTTCTGGTCATTCCTAGGATATCTAAGTCCACTAAAGGAGGGAGGGCGTTCTCACATTTAGCTCCTAAACTCTGGAATAGCCTTCCTGATACTGTTCGTGGCTCAGACTCGCTCTCCCAGTTCAAAACTAGATTAAAGACGCATCTCTTCAGCCAAGCATTCACATAATGCTTACCTTTTATACCACTGTTGAATCAGATCGAATGCATTAATATTATGAACAGCAGCTACGCTAATTATTTCCCATCTTCTTTTCTGCTGTTATCTCGGGACGCTAGTCCCGAGGTAAATAGCGTTCGTCAGCTCCAGTTTGTATCCAGCCTCTCAAGGAGACTTCAGACGCTCCAACACCTGCGATGAGACGACTCGACGCCTGTGAAGAGATGACTCGACGCCTGTGAAGAGATGACTCGACGCCTGTGAAGAGACGACTCAACGCCGGCGATATGTTATGCCCTAAATTAATACATGATGATTAACTAACTATATTCTTCTATGTACATTTCTGAAATGCACTTTCTGTAAAGCTGCTTTGAAACAATATGTATTGTGAAAAGCGCTATACAAATAAATTTGAATTGAATTGAATTGAATTGAAACATGGAAAGGCAGCCGGGGTCCTTGTAGCTCCAGTTAGCCGTTTGGCTAGTTGCCATGTAGGACATAGTGTCCCAAGGACCACCATGTATTTGTCTGGTTGTGCCCCTTTAAGGGTGTTGGATGTTGATCGCTAGTCACTTTTCTCTTATGTTTTGTTAGTTTTAAGTGACAATTGTGAAATTGAGTACCCCCTGACTTTTTTTGGTAAATTAATTTCCTAGCCAGCTCTATGTGCGTTTTTTTGTTTGTTTATTGGTTTTGTTTAATGTATTGGTTGGTATGTAGCTGGCTAATTGTGAATGTGTATCACATAATCCTGTCTGTATTGAAGGGCTTATGGGGGTTTGCTGTGGTTTTCACAGAATGCAGTGAAGTGTCCCCTGTATCGGTAGCTCAGTTCCTATGTTCCCAGTTGGACAGTCTGAGAAATTGCTGCCCCTGTCAGCTGACTTGGGTCTGGGTTAATGTCCTGAATAATTTGATGGTCCTGTTTAATAAAGAATAATGTACTTTTCTACAACTTATTGTCTTATATGACAGATTTGTTTCTTTTCCCTTTTTTGGGCCCTATCGGGTGACACATTTTGGCATAGTCGGCAGGTTGAGCTACTTTGGTTGTCCATTGTGTTTTGGGAGCAGTCTAATTGTTTTTTGTTGTGTTTTTGTTTTTGTTTGTTTGATTTAAAGGAAGAGAACAGTGGCTAACAGGACCAGTACCTCTTTGCATCTTTGCGGGGTCTTCTTCTGTCAAGCTTTCGAAATGGAGGATGAACTACGACAACTTTGGGCTCAAGTGGACCAGCTTCAGTTGGAGAATCAGAGACAAGTAAACAAGTACACCCTTCCCCTCATACTTGTGAGGCTCAGGTTACACCTAGTTGTGAGGTTCTTTGTGTCCAGCCATCTTTAGAGCTGACTGAACTTAAGTATATGGTTCTTAAACAACAAGCACAATTTGATTTATTGGTGAAACACTTGGCCCCTGCTACTAGTAAACCTCCAGTTAAGAATAATTGTTTTAAACGTGCATCTGATGGCCGGCCAGTTTGCATTACATGCAACTTGCCTGGACATATAGCCTGGTATTGTGAAACTGTCCTGGATACTCAGATTACTGGGGGCGTATACATTAGGGAACCAACTATGCAGTTTTCCAACTAGTGAACTAGTGCAGAGCCACACGCAAGGAGGAACTGTAGATGGCTCCAGTGTGGATTCTTTCGTTTATGATCAGTTAGTAGGACCATGTCCCATTTTAAGGGTGAAGATGAGAATGTTGATGTTCCATGTTTGGTAGACACTGGCTCCATGGTGATTACTGTGACTGAGAGGTTTTTCAATAAATCTTTTTCTCAATTGAAAAAACAGGATTGTGAGTGGCTTGGCCTAAAATCTGCTAATGGACTTGACATACCTAATTTAGGCTACGTCAAACTAGATGTGACTGTTTTGAATCAGTGCATTCCAAAGCGGGGTATTTTGGTTGTTAAGGACCCTGTGAATGTAGCCTTACAAACCCGTAAGACTGTTACCCCCAGTATTTTAGGGATGAATGTCATCAGGGAGTGTTATCAGAGACTGTTTCAACAATTCTGTGCAAGTCTTTTTCAGACCCCATTAGTACAATCAGCTGCTTCTGTGTCTAGGCATGCACTTCTTCAGTGTGAGAAAACGGAGGCGATTACTAATTCAACAGTAGTATTCAAAGTAAAAGTACTAGGTGAAAAACCCATTTGTATTGCTTCTGGAACCCTTTCCATGGTGCCTGTCACATGCCCCCAACTTCCTTTAGCAGAGTTTTTGTTAGAGCCTTTGGGCCCTGGTGAGGGTATTCTTCCAGAAGGATTGCTTAATTCACCTGCCCTTTTACATGCAGAGTCAAGTCAAGTCAAATATATTTATATAGCGCTTTTCACAATACAGATTGTATCAAAGCTGCTTCACAGTATCAATCAAAACAACTTAACAGTGTTTGTTTATTACTGGAAAAAGACATCCAAGTTTTGGAAGATTTAAGGTGTACCGAGCTTATTATCCATGAGATTCCGTTACAGGCTGAGGTCCCTGTTCGCCAGCCTAACCGCCATCTTCCTCCATCACAGTATGACTTGGTGAAAATGCATAATAAACATTGGATTTTTGTCATTGGATAGTGAGATTGTTAGGGAAAGTCGTAGCCCTTTCTCTTCCGCAATTGTAGTGGTGACAAAGAAAGATGGCAGCATAAGGTTATGTGTTGACTATAGGCAACTAAATGCTAAAATGCTTCCTCTGGGGGCGGCAGTGGCTCAGTGGTTCATGTAGGTTGTCTGCGAACCGAAAGGTTGGTGGTTCAATCCCCGGTTCCACCTGACCAAGTGTCAGCAAGACACCTAACCCCGGCTGCTCCCGACGAGCTGGATGGCGCCTTGTATGGCTGACGCCGCCGTCGGTGAATGAGTGTGTGAATGGGTGAATCTGAGGCAAATGTAAAGCACTTTGGTGGCCATTGGGTCTGTGAAAGCGCTATATAAATGCAGTCCATTTACCATTTACTCGAATTGAGGATTCATTGGATGCATTATCAGAGGCTAGGTGGTTCTCCACTCTTGACCTGGCCAGTGGCTACAACCAGGTGCCAGTGGAAGAGAAAGATAAATTCAAGACTGCTTTTTGTACATCTTTTGGCCTCTTTGAATTTAATCGAATGCCCTTCGGCCTTTGTAATGCACCGGGCACATTTCGTTTCACTGGCTGCCCCGCTGCATCAATTGGTGAGTAGGCTGAGTGGAACTAAAAGGATCAGTATGGAATGAGACCTGTGAGCATGCTTTTGAGTCCTTTTGTGTTGGAGGTAGATGCCAGCCATGGAGGGCTGGGAGCCGTACTCTCTCAGGAGCATGATGGTAAACTCAGGCCTATTGCCTATGCTAGTCGGGGTCTGAGACCCTCTGAAAGAAACATGGATAATTATAGTTCCATGAAGCTTGAACTCTTGGCTGTTAAATTTAAGGTTGCAGTAACAGAGAAGTTTCGAGAGTATCTGAGAGAGATGCGATGTCAGTAGGAAGTAAGAAGCTGTTACAACACTAGGAACGGGAGGGGCATTGTTTTTATAGATTTCACCATTTTAGAGCCAGCCAGTGACGGTCGTGAAAATATTCTTGTTCTTACAAGAAATGTTAAACAATGTTTTTTCAAAGTATACTCAGGCTGTGGCTACTAGAGACCAAAGAGCTAGTACCGTGGCCCAGGTGTTGGTACAACATTGGTTCCAACGCTTTGGACCTCACTCTGACATCAACGCTTTACTCATTACATCAAAAAGTAACCGTTACTTGTTACATCAAATAGTAATCTGGTTACGTAATGCACGTTACTTGTAATGTGTTACTTTACTCGTTACATCAAAAAAGTAATCGTTACTTTACTCGTTACATCATAAAAATAATCTGATTATGTCATGCACGTTACTTGTAATGTGTTACTACCTCCAACACTACTCATTTCAGATGAGATGGAAAACACCTGATCACTAGTTTCTCCAGTCTGAAAACATCAATAGATCAATGTAGAGTTCAGTCAGAGGGTTCCTCATAGAGGAGAGCTACAGTAGAAATGTGTCCATTTTGAAAATAATCAGCATTATCTGCTAATAAGGGTGATTCGTCATTCTCTGGTAGACTGGGGGGATCGTGAGTCTGAGTTGTGTCCACAGAGTTGTACCTTCACCTGATCTTTGACGGAATCACGTCCTCGTGTTCTGATATCAAAGACAAGAGAAGATCATGTATGAAGTTCTTCTATGTGTGCTGGTCAAATGTGAACAAACTCAATTGCGTTTACAGTAATTGAAGCTGTATTACATTTTTTGTTTATATTTTATAGTTTATTTTAAGATTTTATAAATTTTATTCATTGGTTCGTTAAATACACAGTATTAAGGTGTTATTACTGTTTAATGTTGAAAAAAATGTGTACAAATCTTGTTTTTCATGCCCTAAGAGCAATACAAACACTTAGGAAAAAAATGTCATAATTCATGCATGTAGGGGTTAAAATAAGTGTAACCTTATAAAACAAGTCTCTAGAATCTGTCTGACTTTAACCCGGTGCTGTTCGATCATTCTCAACCAAAACATTTGATGTTTTGGTTTTTTAAAACATTTTACTTCATTGGAATGGTACGAAACTTGGTAAAGGTTTTGGCACTTGCTGTGTGAACACTCAATAAATCATGGACATGATTTGAAAAGGATAAAAGGTCCTGAATGATTTCCATTACACGAGAGTAGATGTTAAAACTTCATGCTGATTTGTACTCGGCTTTCGCCAAGATAAGCAACACTAATGGCTCGTTTCCACTGAGGCGTACGGTACGGTACAGTACAGTACGGGTCGGGTCGGTACAGCATGATCCGGCTAGCGTTTCCACTGCCAACAGTACCCTTACTTGATAGGCGTGGTGTTTACCGCAAAGAAGCGATCGACGTCATTTTCGCGCGAAGAAAGCAAAATAGTAAACAACAATGGATGACAGACAGCAGATCTTGTTCTTGCTTCTCGGCATGTTTGTCACAAGAAACAAGCGCTGTCATTAGGCGTTTCTTAATACCAAGTAGCCACGCAAGTCCGACTCAGGAGAATGATCCCGAGGACGCGAGTCCAGTAATTCTGCTGATGGAACAGCGCGTTCTTGAAAGCGCCACTCAGCTCGGTTTGCTACATTTTAGGCAACAATAAAACGAAATATGTTATAAAACTCCACTCTGCCTCTTTTCGATTTAATTTAAATACATTTTAAACATTATAAGCACACAAATTTGGTTCAGGCAACGCATAGCCTATTGATTATATTCACTGCATGTAACGTTATATTTATAACAAAACTAAATATAAAACACAACCCTGGCTCTTTTCGTTTAAATTTAAAAATATTAAACATATTCCAGGCAATATATTGCATATTGCATTGGTACAAATGTTGCAATAAACAACATTACAGATGATCTTGTAATAAAATAAAAAAAATGACAAAACTATCTATTTTTGTTGAATTTCAGTTTTATCAATAATAGCCATTATAAAAGTATACGTAAAAGGTACAAAAAGATATACAGTAAAGCTTTAATAACAAAGCAAACAATTCAGTCAAATATACAAATTCAGCGCTCAAATATATGAAACTTCACTTAGCCTTCTGCCAAAACTATTGTCCAGGGAACGAATTATAGATTCACGAGACCAAAGATCGCCTGTTAGGTCTGTACAAGACGAATTATATCTCATGTTTAACCACTACAGAGACGTCAGAGTCAGCGGCAAACATCAGAACGGCTAGCCGGGGAAAGGCTGCTCCAGGCGGGGTGCACGAGCGCCGAGCGTCCGGTGATTGCTTGGAATGGATCTTCAAATTATTATAAATCTATAAATAAACCACAGATTTGAGCTTTAAAAAACTACTTTCTTGCCTGAAAAACTCTTAAAACTACATTTCGTGACACAATAACAGTAGTATTATATTTCAACTGTATGCTCCTTGTATTGCCCTTGTAGCACGCGCAGGTGACGATACTCTGTCAACCAATCAACGTTCTGCAGTGAGTCTAGCTCCACCTTTTAGTACCGTACCACTGTGCTAGGTACCCCAACGGAAGGGTACCCAAAACGTGGTACGGTACGGTTCGGCTTTTTGGTACCATTCACAACTTTTGACAGTGGAAACGCAAATAATTGCGTACCGAACCGAACTGTACCGTACCGTACCACTCAGTGGAAACGAGCCATAAGACGTAGCATTACAGTAAACTATACTTCATCCATTACGCTTCTTTCCATATGCTGGTGTGACTCCCCTTCTGTCCGGCGTTAACGACTGCAGTGTACTTGGCACGTAAGCACACACGACGGCTGCAACTACAGTGTGGTCTCCCTAGTGGACCAGCACGACAACCGTCTGGATTGAGCCAAGTAGGGGACATCTCTAGGGTCTTCAAGTGGGCACCTTCCGTCCTCAGTGTTTCGTCGTCTAGCCCACGACACCTCAAGAGGGCTCGACAGTGACTCTGGCGTCCCAGAGTCACCCCCCTCCGTCCCCCACTCAACTCAGCCCAGCCTACTGACCTCTACATCCCTCCTGCTGCTGAGACCTAACCACAATCTCACAATCTCTCCTCAACCCAATCATACGCGCCAACCCGTTTGACTAAGGCTGTCGAGCCCCACTGGTGCGTTAATATGCAGTTTCAGTGGACAACGGTTCCGTATCGCATACCACCTACCGCAAAACACAATATCTGCCCAACCACCCCTCATTCACGCAATATCCACAGGAACGTAATGACTGTAAATACTATGCAACGTATACAAATAAACCAACAGACTCTTTAAGTTTTCAAGAGTTCTACGAAACCGTAGCGTGGCGGCCTGTACACAGCCAGCTAGAATCTTTCCGTCTCAACCACAGCCAGTTGCTGCTCCTTTCTGCTGCTTCAGATAAGTTCTTTACTGTGCGACGCAACTCTTAGCCACTGAATCCGACGTCTCTGAGGAACCGGGTTGTAGAGTGTGCCACAAAACCTCGACAACCCACTTCCACTGGATAAACCTGGACTCTCCATCCTCGCTGTTCTGCTTCAGTGGCCAGATGAGCATACCGCAGTTTCTTCCTCTCATATGCCTCATCTACCGCATCCTCCCATGGCACTGTTAACTCTATCAGTTGGACAATGCGTGCTGATCCAGACCACAAAACAATATCTGGTCGTAGGTTAGTGGTGGCAATCTCAGGTGGAAAAATAAGCCGTTGATCAAGATCAGCCAGCATCTTCCAGTCCCTAGCAGCTTCCAGTTGTCCTGGGCGAGAATTGGTGTTAACACCTTTTCTTGGTGGTTGCTCGCCTGGGCGGAGGAATATTGTCTTCTGTGTGTAATGTTTTGCTAGAACAGGCGGCAACTTATATTGGTCATACTACGCTTGCCTTCCAATGCTAAAGCCAAACATCGCAATACTTGGTCATGGCGCCAAGTAAACCGACCTTGGCTAAGAGCCACCTTACATCCTGTCAAAATGTGCCTTAATGTGGCAGGTGATGAACACAAAGGACAAGAGGGATCCTCTCCTACCCAGAGGTTTAGGTTCTGAATCTAGTCTCATGTAAATTACATTTAGCCAAGGCTGCATAGCCGACTCCGTGTTATAAATACGTTAGATCTATAACTTCTGCCACTAAAGATTGCTTTATCAATAATCTTCCTAATCAGTTTCATCATCTCAGCATCCCGGATAGCTTAGAAGAACTCAACACTGCAACAGAAACTTTTAACTCTCTCTTTTCCAGCACTTTAGACGCAGTTGCTCCATTGCGCTTAAAGAAGATTAAAGAAAATAGTCCAACTCCGTGGTACAACGAGCACACTCACACACACACACACACACACACACACACAGGCCCTTAAGAGAGCAGCCAGAAAAATGGAACGCAACTGGAAGAAAACTAAACTCGAGGTATTTCGGATTTCATGGAAAGAGAGCTCGATTGCTTACAGAGAGGCTTATTTATTTGAAACAGTAGCTAAACTAACGAGAAATAAAGCTTCGAGCTCAGAAGTGTCCAAGCAACACAGCAGTAATGACTTTATGAACTTCTTCACTTATAAGATTGATAATATTAGGGAAAAATTATAACTATGCAACCGTCTACCACAGTATCGCATCAGGAAGTGCATTGTAGTCTCCATGAGGAAAAATTTGATTCATTTGTTGCCATAGGAGAGGAAGAATTCTGCAAACTCGTTAATTCATCTAAATCAACAACTTGTATGTTAGACCCTATACCGACTAAGCTACTGAAAGAGATGCTTCCAGATGTCATAGATCCTCTTCTTAATATCATTAATTCTTCTTTGTCTCTAGGATACGTACCAAAAACCTTTAAGCAGGCTATGATAAAACCGCTTGTTAAAAAAACGCAACTTGATCATACAAAATTAGTCAATTACAGGCCGATCTCGAATTTGCCTTTTCTATCAAAGATATTAGAAAAAGCAGTATCCTCACAACTGTGTTCCTTTCTAGAAAGAAATGATATCTGTGAGGATTTTCAGTCAGGATTTAGACCGTACCATAGCACTGAGACCGCTCTCATCAGAGTCACACATGATTTGCTCTTATCATCCGATCGTGGTTGTATCTATTAGTGTTACTCGATCTTAGTGCTGCATTTGACACCATTGACCACAACATTCTTTAAAATAGACTCGAAAATGATGTTGGCATTAGTGGAGTTGCACTAGCATGGTTTAAATCATACTTATCTGGCCGTTATCAGTTTGTAGAAGTAAATGAAGAGATGTCTTTTCGATCACAAGTTCAGTATGGCGTACCACAAGGCTCAGTACGAGGACCGTTGCTGTTCACTCTGTACATGCTACCATTAGGAGATATCATTAGGAAACATGGAGTTTTCACTGTGATGCCGATGATACTCAGCTCTATATTTCTTCACGCCCCGACGAAACTTACCAATTCACAAAATTAACGGAATGCATAGCCGATATAAAAAATTGGATGACTAGTAATTTCCTACTACTAAATTCTGAAAAAACAGAGATTCTAATTATTGGACAAAAAACTTCCACACGTAATAACCTAGAATACTGTCTAACACTTGATGGCTGCTCTGTCAAGTCTTCGTCGTTGGTTAGGAACCTGGGTGTGTGTGTGTGTGTGTGTGCTCTTTGATACCAATCTCTCATTTGAAAGTCACGTGTCTAGTATCTGTAAAACCGCATTTTTCCATCTTAAAAATATATCTAAATTACGCCATATGCTCTCATTAACAAATGCAGAACGATTAGTCCATGCGTTCATGACATCAAGGCTAGATTACTGTAATGCTCTACTGGGTGGTTGCCCTGCACGCTTAATAAACAAACTACAGCTGGTCCAAAACGCCGCAGCTCGAGTTCTTACCAGAACCAGGAAGTATGACCATATTAGCCCGGTTCTGTCAACACTGCATTGGCTCCCTATTAAACATCGTATACATTTTAAAATATTGTTGATTACTTACAAAGCACTAAATGGTTTAGCTTCGCAGTACTTGAGTGAGCTTTTAAAACATTATAGTCCTTCACGTCTATTGCGATCTCAAAATTCCGGCCAGTTGATAATACCTAGAATATCTAAATCGACTGCTGGCGGGAGATCCTTTTCCTATTTAGCACCAAAACTTTGGAACAGTCTTCCTACCATTGTCCGGGAAGCAGACACACTCTGTCAGTTCACAGCTAGACTAAAAACACATCTCTTTGACCTAGCATACACATAATACATTATAGACTTCTGTAATTCAATGTTAGGCTGCATAGATTAGGTCAGCCGGAACTGGGAACACTTCCCTTAAATCCAGATGTACTCGTTACATCATAAGAAGAATGGCATCTACGCTAATATTAGTGTCTTTGTTTATCCCGAGGTTTTCCCGCAGCCTGCCGGATCCAGGCCGTGTCCAGATCTGACGAAGGAGCTTCGCCTGGACCCGATGACAATGCAGTGCTGAAGTGTCCACTATCCTCTCCCTATGGAGGATCCCTTTCCCACTCTACAGATAAAGCGTTGTGGAAAATCCAGTTCGCGTACCCCGAAGTGATAAAATAAAACAAAATTCTTTATCTAATGTATAGGCAAGACAAGTAGTTTGTTTAGGCATGGGTTGTAGGGAATTACAAACCTGCTGGGAGAGAATAAATCAAAACTAACTTTAGCTGGAAATAACATTATTCAAAAATTGCTATAAAGCCAAAACAATCTCTGTTACCGTAAATTGTATGTTTATCTCTGTAAATCTGCTTTGAAACAATCTCCATTGTTAAAAGCGCTATATAAATGAAGATGACTTGACTTGACTTCTGCGGTGATGGGAGAACATCATATGTTGACCTAATAAGGAAACTGATCCTACTCTCTTCCATTGACCAAAGGTCTTGCCAGCCCATCTTACGTTGTTCCACACTCTCCCATCTCATCCACTCTCCCTGCTTGGCCTGTGAAATGGCCTTTATACACCTCATCCTCTCCTCCTGCTTTCGCACCTCGTTGACTACCAGCTTCCTCCTTTGAGCTGGGCCTGCCTTGTGCCATTTAGGAGGAGCTAAACTGAGCCCAAAACCCCCTCTTCCATGCTGTACCTGTCCCACGATATCCCCAATTTGAAGGTCAGCCTTTGCCTCTACTACAGATTTCTTTGCTGACCACTTTCTACCAGTTTTTAACACAGGGGAAAAAAACACTTGTATTGTTTGTGCACTGGAAATGAATGTGAGACGAGTTTCCTCTAGTGGAAGCGTTTGGTACTGCAGCCGAACAACATCTCATTTCTTGAGATATGAACCTCAAATTGAAGTGAAGTGATGATAATTTTCATTTCAGGGTGAACTAAACCTTTAACTCTAGCAAATGTGTATTTTTGATTAGTTTCGACATTAAAAGAGTTGTGTTGTTGCAGCACACAGACGTACACGACTGAAAACTACAGTAAAAAGTCTTTATTCAGTAATCATTCCGTTTGTCATTGTAAAAACATGATCTGTAATTTTTTCAGACAGTGCAAAGTTGATTTTCTCCAAATCAGAATCATCATGAGATCAGTGAAGCGGCTCGGATTTACAGTCGGACCCGCGCGGTCCACACACACAGAAGGCCACAGACGGACACACACGCGAGAGAAACACACGAAACTGCGCTGAGATTCGCAGGGCAGGTCTGAAGCGTTAGCATGAGGGGAGGAGCTCTGGCAGTTTGACTGGCACATTCACTGTCCTATCAGCATTAGTTCCTGTATGAGGCTCCTCCCACACAGTCTCTGATTGGCAGGATTTTCAGGCAGTGAGGCCTCTCATTGTTGCTGCTCTGTGATTGGCTAATCCATAATGTCTCTCCATCAGAAGACGTAGATTTTGTCTCTCTGAACCGCGTCGAGGTCGTCGTCCATCGTGAGCAGAACCTGAGATAGACAGACAGATGTGTGTTTAGCACCAGTGTTGAGTTGAAACTCATTACAAATAACTTGAGTTACGTAATCAGATTACTTTTTTCAAGTAACTAGTAAAGTAACGCATTACTTTTAAAATTTACAACAAAATATCTGAGTTACTTTTTCAAATAAATAACGCAAGTTACTTTGTTTTTCACATTTATTGACTGACAGCTCTCCTGTCCTCAGTGGCGGATTTAGCAAATTGGGGGCCCAAAGCGAAGGTACCTATGGGGGCCCCCCCATCCCATCTTTATGAGAAATGTACCAACTCAATGGTAGGAAAAGCTAATCTACGGGGAAGTAAAGGTTGGAGAGGAGAAAAGAAAAACCTTCCCCAACAGAGAACAAGGTTTCAGATAACACCCGTCTTTGCCAAAATGCCAGGAAACCCAGCACTGTTTATTATTTTTTTAAGATCAAATCAATATCAATATAACCAGCAAGACACATAGTTAGGGTAAACCCCCACAAACAGCCATATTAGCAAATATTGCCAAGATGAATAATTGACTTTGTATGAGTGAGTGAGGTTGCAATTGGCATTGCACATGAGATTGACATTTAAAACATTCTACAAATAAAAGTTTTTATAGGTTTGTATTAGTTTATATATTTTATAATGTAATGATTTCACAGTTAATCTACAAATGAATGTAGAGACAACATAAAGACAGTATATTTTAAATACTTGTTTAATGGCATCTTTTTATGAATGAAGGTCAGTATCACTGATACTAATACAGCTATTGATGTCTGGGTAAAAATGATTTTTTCCCCTTAATTTTAAACATTAATTATAGCCAGCCATCCAACATTACAGTGTAATTGAAAGCCAAAAAATTTACATTTTTTTAGGCTTCAAAAAATATATAACGACTTTTAATTTACGTGAACTTAAAACAATCATCAGATAAACCCATAATAAATGTCATATTTACTTTTGCCCTTTCAGTCTAACAGTATACACGTTATCCTCAACTAGCGTCACTTCACAGCTGCTGCTGTAGCGGCATGTATCCCCAACAGTAGGCGTAAAAAAGTTTGTCATTTTTGGCAGCGTTGCCAAATACATATCGGCGTCTTTTTTCTTTGTTTCTTTTATTTGAGCGGCTTGGGTAACTTCGTTTCATTTTCGCGTTTAGACTCGTCTTGCTTCGTTGTGTACTTCCCAGTCCTCCTGTCATGTTTATCTTTCGCGGTTTCGCGCCGCGCACATTTACGGACTAGTCCATTTTATTGCGAAAGTAGGGGGTGTTATGTGTAGGGACAGATAACCATGAACTGGACATTTTAACTACTACTTCAACATTTCAACGTATTTCTTAAGAATATTAATAACATTTACTATGCTTTTGAAGCGTTCATGATGAGGGGCTTTTTCTTTTCTTTTATATATATATTTTTGAGGTTGGTTGGGGGGGCCCCAAGCAGCCGCCTACCTATGCCTCTATGTTAAGACCGCCACTGCCTGTCCTCATGTTGAGACAAATCGAAGTGCAGAGGCGTTGTGTGTGTGTGTGTGTGTGTGTGTGTGTGTTTGTGTGTGTGTGTGTGTGTGTGTGAAGATGATGGTTATTGTAGTTCAGTCAGGACCACTTTGAGACAGAAATGTATTGACAGTGTTTGGCGAGAGGCTTAGGCTCTAAGGTGCTCGAGCTGCCATACTAGACATATTAAGCCTGTTAATAACCAAATGTTTCTTATTATTATTTGTTTTTATTGGTAAAGAAAGTGTTAAAACTTGTTTCTCCTGCACCCTCTTCTTTTGTTATCCAGAACAGCAGCTGAAAGGTGTTTGAGCGGCGCCCTCTACTCTACTGTACCTCTACTGTACTCTACCTCGACTGTACTCTACCTCTACTGTACTCTACCTCTACTGTACTCTACTGTACCTCTACTGTACTCTACCTCTACTGTACTCTACCTCTACTGTACTCTACCTCTACTGTACTCTACTGTACCTCTACTGTCCTGTACTGTACTCTACCTCGACTGTACTCTACCTCGACTGTACTGTACTCTACTGTACTCTACTGTACTCTACCTCTACTGTACTGTACTCTACTGTCCTCTACTGTACTCTACCTCTACTGTACTGTACTCTACTGTCCTCTACTGTACTCTACCTCTACTGTACTCTACTGTACTGTACTGTACTCTACCTCTACTGTACTGTACTCTACTGTCCTCTACTGTACTCTACCTCGACTGTACTCTACTGTACTGTACTCTACCTCTACTGTACTCTACCTCTACTGTACTCTACCTCGACTGTCCTCTACTGTACTCGACTGTACTCGACCTCGACTGTACTCTACCTCTACTGTACTCTACTCTACTGTACCTCTGCTGTACTCTACTCTACTCTAATGTATCTACTGTACTCTACTGTACTGTACTCTACCTCTACTGTACTCTACTCTACTGTACCTCTACTGTACTCTACTCTACTCTAATGTATCTACTGTACTCTACTGTACTGTACTCTACCTCTACTGTACTCTACCTCTACTGTACTCTACCTCCACTGTACTGTACTCTACCTCTACTGTACTCTACCTCCACTGTACTCTAGCTCTACTGTACTCTACCTCTACCTCTACTGTACTCTACCTCTACTGTACTCTACCTCTACCGTACTCTACCTCTACTGTACTGTACTCTACTGTACTCTACCTCTACTGTACTCTACCTCCACTGTACTCTACCTCTACTGTACTCTACCTCTACTGTACTCTACCTCTACCGTACTCTACCTCTACCGTACTCTACTGTACTCTAGCTCTACTGTACTCTACCTCTACTGTACTCTACCTCTACTGTACTCTACCTCTACTGTACTCTACCTCCACTGTACTCTACTGTCCTCCACTGTACTCGACTGTACTCTACCTCTACTGTACTCTACTGTACTCGACTGTACTCTACCTCTACTGTACTATACTGTACTCTACTGTACTCTACTGTACTCTACCTCACTGTACCTCTACTGTACTCTACTGTACTCTACCTCTACTGCACTCTACCTCTACTGTACTCTACCTCTACTGTACTCTACCTCTACTGTACTCTACCTCTACTGTACTTCTACCTCTACTGTACTTCTACTGTCCTCTACTGTCCTCGACTGTACTCGACTGTACTCTACCTCTACTGTACTATACTGTACTCTACTGTGCTCTACCTCTACTGTACTTCTACTGTACTTCTACTGTGCTTCTACTGTACTCTACTGTCCTCTACTGTACTGTACTCTACCTCTACTGTACTCTACCGTACTCTACTCTACTGTACTCTACTGTACTCTACCGTACTCTAGCGTACTCTACTCTACCGTACTCTACTGCACTATACTTATACTGTACTCTACCGTACTCTACTGTACTATACTTATACGTACTCTACTTTACTGTACTGTACCCTACCGTACTCTACTGTACTCTATTGTACTCTACTTATACTGCACTATACTGTACTCTACGTACACTCCACTTATACTGTACTCTACTGTACTCTACTGTGCTCTACCTCACTGTACTCTACTGTACTCTACCTCTACTGTACCTCTACTGTCCTCTACTGTACTCTACTGTACTCTACCTCTACTGTCCTCCACCTCTACTGTACTCTACCTCTACTGTACTCTACCTCTACTGTACTCCACCTCTACTGTACTCTACTGTACTCTACTGCACTCTAGCTCTACTGTACTCTACTGTCCTCCACTGTGCTCGACTGTACTATACTGTACTCCACTGTACTCTATTGTACTCTACTGTACTCTACCTCACTGCACTATACTGTACTCTACCTCTACTGTACGCTACCTCTACTGTACGCTACCTCTACTGTACTCTACCTCTACTGTACTCTACCTCTACTGTACTCTACCTCTACTGTACTCTACCTCTACTGTACGCTACCTCTACTGTACGCAACCTCTACTGTACTCTACCTCTACCGTACTCTACCTCTACTGTACGCTACCTCTACTGTACTTCTACTGTCCTCTAATGTCCTCTACTGTACTCTACCGTACTCTACCTCTACTGTACGCTACCTCTACTGTACTTCTACTGTCCTCTAATGTCCTCTACTGTACTCTACCTCACTGTACTCTACCTCTACTGTACTTCTACTGTACTTCTACTGTACTCTACCTCTACTGTACTCTACCTGTACTCTACCGTACTCTGACGTACTCTACTCTACCGTACTCTACTGCACTATACTTATACTGTACTCTACCGTACTCTACTGTACTCTATTGTACTCTACTTATACTGTACTACACTGTACTCTACGTACACTCCACCTATACTGTACTCTACTGTACCCGACTGTACTCTACTGTACTATACTTATACTGTACTCTACTGTACTCTACTCTACTCATACTGTACTCTACTCATATTGCACTTTACTGTCCTCTACTGTCCTCTACTTATACTGTACTCTACTTATACTGTACTCTACTGTACTCTACTTATACTGTACTCTACTGATACTGTCCTCTACTGTCCTCTACTGTCCTCTACTTATACTGTCCTCTACTTATACTGTCCTCTACTTATACTGTACTCTACTTATACTGTACTCTACTTATACTGTACTCTACTGATACTGTACTCATACTGTGGTCTACTTATACTGTGCTCTACTTATACTGTACTCTACTGTGCTCTACTGTGCTCTACTGTGCTCTACTGTGCTCTACTTATACTGTACTCTACTCTACTGTACTCTACTCTACTGTACTCTACTGTACTGTACTCTACTGTACTCTACTGTACTCTACCTCTACTGTACTCTACTCTAC
>JARWKJ010000009.1:637402-639902 GCA_029959095.1 Rhinichthys osculus | reverse complement strand
TGTGTGTGTGTGTGTGTGTCAGAGTATGTGAGCGGAGTGGAGCGGATTTTTTTAAAGTCGGAGCGTCGTGGTTTTCAGTCGCTCCATCACGAGAACAATTCATGCCAACGGCTCATTATAGAACTGCATTTTTAGTAAGGATTCACACGTTAAACACATTACGCTAGCATGATACAGATGGATCACTCAAATCAGAAAAAATGTGAAGGTTATGACGCTGATGAACATGAGTGGCTGCGGGAGGTTAGTTATCAAGCCTACTGAATATGATCGGGCAGCACCAGCTCATGAAAGGGCGTATCTATAGCACACATTTTATTCTCGTGCCATTTATACGCCAAAAATAGTTTTTGCGTGCAAATGAAACGCACTAAACCCCTTGGTTAGGATAATGGGTGTGAAGTGTGTTCTTGCCATAAAGTGCGCATCGTATGCACGCGGAAACTGCTTATCATAGGCTATGCAAGCAAAACTATTTTTGGCGTATAAATGGTACGAGAAATCAAATGTGTGCTATAGATACGCCCTTTCATGAGATCGGGCTGGATCGGCTGAAGCACGTTTAAACAGGTGCTTTCTCACTAATGCATTGCATTCAAACAAATGTAATCTACAGTATTGTCGGTATTTGATTTCGAATGAGCAGAAATCTGTAAGAAATGTAGCGACCCGTAGATAAAATAACTGATGAAAACATAGTTATTTTCTTCTTTCCAAACAAAATGTGCTCTGCAAAAAGCAGGAATGATATTTAACTTATAATGCTGATAACCTGTAATAAGCATTCCATGTCATAGGAAAAGTTTGCACACTATCCAATAAACCACAATAAACTATTCTCCTAATGTTGTTTTTTATTTTTTGAAGTCTATATATTATGATGAGGAGAAATTTTGTGAGATTTTAAAGCATACTTAAATACTTGTTCCTTGGGGAATGAAGCCGGAGCGGATATCAGTGAACCCGGAGCGGAGTGATTATTAGATGCTCGGAGCGCGGAGGGAAAATTGTTGCCGCTCTACTCCGCTCACATACTCTGGTGTGTGTGAGAGTGTGTGTGAGTGTGTATGAGCGTGTATGAGAGAGTGTGTGTGTGTGTGTGTGTGTGTGTGTGTGTGAGTGTGTGTGTGTGTGTGTGTGTGTGTGTGTATGAGCGTGTATGAGAGAGAGTGTGTGTGTGTGTGTGTGTATGAGCGTGTATGAGAGAGAGTGTGTGTGTGTGTGTGTGTATGAGCGTGTATGAGAGAGTGTGTGTGTGTGTGTGTGTGTGTGTGTGAGTGTGTGTGTGTGTGTGTGTGTGTGTGTATGAGCGTGTATGAGAGAGAGTGTGTGTGTGTGTGTGTGTGTGTGTGTGGATGAACGTGTATGAGAGAGTGTGTGTGTGTGTGTGTGTGTGTGTGGATGAACGTGTATGAGATAGTGTGTGTGTGTGTCTGTGTGTGTGGATGAGCGTGTATGAGAGAGTGTGTGTGTGTGTGTGTGTGTGTGTTTGTGTGTGAGTGTGTGTGTGTGTGTGGATGAGCGTGTATGAGCGTGTATGAGAGTGTGTGTGTGTGTGTGTGTGTGTGTGTGTGAGTGTGTGTGTGTGTGTGTATGAGCGTGTATGAGAGAGTGTGTGTGTGTGTGTGTGTGTGTGTGTGTGGATGAACGTGTATGAGATAGTGTGTGTGTGTGTCTGTGTGTGTGTGGATGAGCGTGTATGAGAGAGTGTGTGTGTGTGTGGATGAGCGTGTATGAGAGAGTGTGTGTGTGTGTGTGTGTGGATGAGCGTGTATGAGAGAGTGTGTGTGTGTGTGTGTGTGTGTGTGTGGATGAGCGTGTATGAGAGAGTGTGTGTGTGTGTGTGTGTGTGTGTGTGTGGATGAGCGTGTATGAGAGAGTGTGTGTGTGTGTGTGTGTGTGTGGATGAGCGTGTATGAGAGAGTGTGTGTGTGTGTGTGTGTGTGTGTGTGTGTGTGTGTGTGGATGAGCGTGTATGAGAGAGTGTGTGTGTGTGTGTGTGTGTGTGTGTGTGTGTGTGTGTGTGTGGATGAGCGTGTATGAGAGAGTGTGTGTGTGTGTGTGTATGTGTGTGTGTGTGTGTGTGTGTGTGTGTATGAGCGTGTATGAGAGAGAGTGTGTGTGTGTGTGTGTGTGTGTGTGGATGAACGTGTATGAGAGAGTGTGTGTGTGTGTGTGTGTGTGTGTGTGGATGAACGTGTATGAGAGAGTGTGTGTGTGTGTGTGTGTGTGTGTGTGTGGATGAACGTGTATGAGATAGTGTGTGTGTGTGTCTGTGTGTGTGGATGAGCGTGTATGAGAGAGTGTGTGTGTGTGTGTGTGTGTGTGTGTGTGTGTGTGTGTGTGTGTGTGTGTGTGTGTGGATGAGCGTGTATGAGATAGTGTGTGTGTGTGTCTGTGTGTGTGGATGAGCGTGTATGAGAGAGTGTGTGTGTGTGTGTGTGTATGTGTGTGTGTGTGTGTGTGTGTGTGGATGAGCGTGTATGAGAGAGTGTGTGTG
>JARWKJ010000009.1:622402-629902 GCA_029959095.1 Rhinichthys osculus | reverse complement strand
AACTGAATCAACACTGTTGTCTTGAACTGAACTGAAGTGAATCAACACTGTTGTCTTGAACTGAAGTGAACTGAATCAACACTGTTGTCTTGAACTGAATCAACACTGTTGTCTTAAACTGAAGTGAATCCACACTGTTGTCTTGAACTGAACTGAATCCACACTGTTGTCTTGAACTGAACTGAATCAACACTGTTGTCTTGAACTGAATCAACACTGTTGTCTTGAACTGAACTGAATCAACACTGTTGTCTTGAACTGAACTGAACTGAATCAACACTGTTGTCTTGAACTGAATCAACACTGTTGTCTTAAACTGAACTGAATCAACACTGTTGTCTTGAACTGAATCAACACTGTTGTCTTAAACTGAACTGAATCAACACTGTTGTCTTGAACTGAATCAACACTGTTGTCTTAAACTGAAGTGAATCCACACTGTTGTCTTGAACTGAACTGAATCCACACTGTTGTCTTGAACTGAATCAACACTGTTGTCTTGAACTGAATCAACACTGTTGTCTTAAACTGAACTGAATCAACTCTGTTGTCTTGAACTGAATCAACTCTGTTGTCTTGAACTGAATCAACACTGTTGTCTTGAACTGAATCAACACTGTTGTCTTGAACTGAAGTGAATCAACTCTGTTGTCTTGAACTGAACTGATTCAACACTGTTGTCTTCAACTGAACTGAATCAACACTGTTGTCTTCAACTGAACTGAATCAACTCTGTTGTCTTGAACTGAATCAACACTGTTGTCTTGAACTGAAGTGAATCAACTCTGTTGTCTTGAACTGAATCAACACTGTTGTCTTGAACTGAATCAACACTGTTGTCTTGAACTGAACTGAATCAACACTGTTGTCTTGAACTGAACTGAATCCACACTGTTGTCTTGAACTGAACTGAATCAACTCTGTTGTCTTGAACTGAATCAACACTGTTGTCTTGAACTGAATCAACACTGTTGTCTTGAACTGAATCAACACTGTTGTCTTGAACTGAATCAACACTGTTGTCTTGAACTGAATCAACACTGTTGTCTTGAACTGAACTGAATCAACACTGTTGTCTTGAACTGAACTGAAGTGAATCAACACTGTTGTCTTGAACTGAACTGAATCCACACTGTTGTCTTGAACTGAACTGAACTAAATCAACACTGTTGTCTTAAACTGAAGTGAATCCACACTGTTGACTTGAACTGAACTGAATCAACACTGTTGTCTTGAACTGAACTGAATCAACACTGTTGTCTTGAACTGAACTGAAGTGAATCAACACTGTTGTCTTGAACTGAATCAACACTGTTGTCTTGAACTGAACTGAATCAACACTGTTGTCTTGAACTGAACTGAACTGAATCAACACTGTTGTCTTGAACTGAATCAACACTGTTGTCTTAAACTGAACTGAATCAACACTGTTGTCTTGAACTGAATCAACACTGTTGTCTTAAACTGAACTGAATCAACACTGTTGTCTAGAACTGAATCAACACTGTTGTCTTAAACTGAAGTGAATCCACACTGTTGTCTTGAACTGAACTGAATCCACACTGTTGTCTTGAACTGAATCAACACTGTTGTCTTGAACTGAATCAACACTGTTGTCTTGAACTGAATCAACACTGTTGTCTTAAACTGAACTGAATCAACTCTGTTGTCTTGAACTGAATCAACTCTGTTGTCTTGAACTGAATCAACACTGTTGTCTTGAACTGAATCAACACTGTTGTCTTGAACTGAAGTGAATCAACTCTGTTGTCTTGAACTGAACTGATTCAACACTGTTGTCTTCAACTGAACTGAATCAACACTGTTGTCTTCAACTGAACTGAATCAACTCTGTTGTCTTGAACTGAATCAACACTGTTGTCTTGAACTGAAGTGAATCAACTCTGTTGTCCTGAACTGAATCAACACTGTTGTCTTGAACTGAATCAACACTGTTGTCTTGAACTGAACTGAATCCACACTGTTGTCTTGAACTGAACTGAATCAACTCTGTTGTCTTGAACTGAACTGAATCAACACTGTTATCTTGAACTGAATCAACACTGTTGTCTTGAACTGAATCAACACTGTTGTCTTGAACTGAATCAACACTGTTGTCTTGAACTGAATCAACACTGTTGTCTTGAACTGAATCAACACTGTTGTCTTGAACTGAACTGAATCAACACTGTTGTCTTGAACTGAACTGAAGTGAATCAACACTGTTGTCTTGAACTGAACTGAATCCACACTGTTGTCTTGAACTGAACTGAACTAAATCAACACTGTTGTCTTAAACTGAAGTGAATCCACACTGTTGACTTGAACTGAACTGAATCAACACTGTTGTCTTGAACTGAACTGAATCAACACTGTTGTCTTGAACTGAACTGAAGTGAATCAACACTGTTGTCTTGAACTGAAGTGAACTGAATCAACACTGTTGTCTTGAACTGAATCAACACTGTTGTCTTAAACTGAAGTGAATCCACACTGTTGTCTTGAACTGAACTGAATCCACACTGTTGTCTTGAACTGAACTGAATCAACACTGTTGTCTTGAACTGAATCAACACTGTTGTCTTGAACTGAACTGAATCAACACTGTTGTCTTGAACTGAACTGAACTGAATCAACACTGTTGTCTTGAACTGAATCAACACTGTTGTCTTAAACTGAACTGAATCAACACTGTTGTCTTGAACTAAATCAACACTGTTGTCTTAAACTGAACTGAATCAACACTGTTGTCTTGAACTGAATCAACACTGTTGTCTTAAACTGAAGTGAATCCACACTGTTGTCTTGAACTGAACTGAATCCACACTGTTGTCTTGAACTGAATCAACACTGTTGTCTTAAACTGAACTGAATCAACTCTGTTGTCTTGAACTGAATCAACACTGTTGTCTTAAACTGAACTGAATCAACACTGTTGTCTTGAACTGAATCAACACTGTTGTCTTGAACTGAATCAACACTGTTGTCTTGAACTGAAGTGAATCAACTCTGTTGTCTTGAACTGAACTGATTCAACACTGTTGTCTTCAACTGAACTGAATCAACACTGTTGTCTTCAACTGAACTGAATCAACTCTGTTGTCTTGAACTGAATCAACACTGTTGTCTTGAACTGAAGTGAATCAACTCTGTTGTCTTGAACTGAACTGATTCAACACTGTTGTCTTCAACTGAACTGAATCAACACTGTTGTCTTCAACTGAACTGAATCAACTCTGTTGTCTTGAACTGAATCAACACTGTTGTCTTGAACTGAAGTGAATCAACTCTGTTGTCTTGAACTGAACTGATTCAACACTGTTGTCTTCAACTGAACTCAGACCTGCAAACTCCTCAGAGTAAAAAAGGTGACAGTATGTTTCCATCCACTTGTCAATCGAATCATCTGAAGTTCGGTAAAAAAACTCATGCGAATTAAGCTGGTGAAAGTGTGTTTCCATCCAACGGCTTTAAAGCGAATAAAAACCTGTGCGTAATGACGTCACATGCTGTTTTGCGATCAAATTGGTATATCGAATTGATTTGAGACATTTTAAGGTGTTTCCATTCATTTTCGCGCTGAATCGCACAACATTCAAGCAAACATTTGCGAACAAAGTTTTGCTAGACAAAATGGATGGCGCATCTGCCAACAAATGATCAATATTGCAAGTTGTAGCCTAGTGCTAAAGTGCCAGCTGATAGCGACATATGTAAGGGATGATGTATAGCGAGGCGGTTGTTAGCCTGAAGGGGGTTGTCTACATCCCGCTTATTACATGGCTAACGTTACCTACCAAATAAATAAATAATTTGACACAAAATATTGATTTAAAAAGGAGTTTATTGATTTAAAAACGATTGTACTCCTTCCGCTAAAGAAAATAGTCCGTTCCGTCTCTGAACTGCGTCCATGGCAACGCTGTTTTTCATGGCAACGGTGTGTTATACTTAGTAGCTGTCTGTTTTCAAGAAATAACACACAGCATTCTACATTAGAATTCAACCAAGCCATGTAATAACAAGCTATAATAAGAAAACAACGACGGTATCAACACTGCTATGATGATGCAGATGCACGTAAATGCCTGTGGTGTGGGAACGACAGCGCTCCAAACAGTTCTGGGAGATCGTGGTTCAGAGACACCTCACGGAAACCCTTTGGTTGAAGCATTTTTGTGCTTTGTCCACTTACATCTGTCTTTGTTGACACCGGCCATGTGTGCGCAAAGCCGCAAACAGAGCGGAAATACTGCGCGGAAATGAACAAACTTCTTCTTCTATGTTTTGTGGCGTGTTGCAACCATAAAAGGACCTAAAACTTAATCGCAATTCATTATTTATTCGGCAAATAACGTTTCCATCAGCGTTTATCGCATAAGCCTTATATCGATCAAGATAAAATCCGATGAGACCGAACGTATTTCATTTGAGTCGATATTCATGAAATTCAAGCGAATTTTCTGTTTCCATAAGGCATTTTTCATTCGATATCACTTAATTCGGATAAAAACGTGTCGATGGAAACATAGCTAGTGTTGCGGGGGGGGGGGGGGGGTGTGCTTGTACAACATTGTAGCAACTATCCTAGCAACTGAGCAGCAAAACTCGCTGCTCAGTTGCTAGGATAGTTGCTACAATGTTGTACATGATTGCATACGAGCCAACAACAATGTCTTAACGATGTTGTGGAGCTGCAATATGGCTTCTATATGTAAGCAATATGGTTGCTAGGTAGCTTTAAACGGTTGCTAGGGTGTGGTTACACAGTTACATGTTGTTCTGGATGAACACTATACTGTATATAATTATCATAGGATTGTCAAAGGAGAAAAAAGGCAGTAAAATATAAATGAACCATGATTAGCAATACATTTGTTACTGTATTTATTATTCTTTGTTAATAAAAATACAGCTGTTCGTTGTTTGTTCATATAACATCACAGTGCATTAGGCTAACTGATGTTAACAAATAGAACTTTTAATTGTAATAAGGCTACTAGTAAATAGTGAAATTAACATTACCAAAGATTAATAAATGCTAATTATTTATAAAGATTAAGAAGTGCAGTTTATGAATAGTTAATATTAACTAGTTTGGTGTTATCGATTTGTTATACACCGATTCAGATCTCTTTTGAAGAGAGATGTTGGACAGATCAGTTATTTTAACCATTCATGAAAGTGAATCGGTTCAAATGAGTCATTAGTTCGCGAATCGGACGTGCCATTAGCTTACACACACGACACGCGTTGTGTGATTATCCTAGCAGATAAGGACTAAAGGACATCGCACAAGATTTGTGTCTACACAGAAAACATTTAATCACTGGATAGGTTTTTTGTTTATTCAAAATGTGGTTTATGTCAGCCGAATGTGCGGAACGCTTTTCAGAGAGGATAGGGCAATTTTAGTAGGCTACAATTCACACCTAGCGGTAACTCAGGAAAAATAATCTCTGAAAATGCTCCACGTGAAACTTTGGTCTTTTGATCTTTTACTATAGTGTCAATTCTCAATAGATTTTGATTAATATGCGCGATGGAGGGAGAGCAAGGCAGTTTGAATACAGTGAGAGTGCGCGCGCGCGACCGGCTCTCTCTATGCTCGTTCTTTCAGCGCCCTGTCACGAGCGCAGCATAACAAAGCGGTAGCTAACGTTAATTGAATCAAGCAAACAATTAGCTGTTGTTTTTGCTCCAAAAAAAAAGTTTGATTTACCTCGAATTTCACATAAGATTCCTTCACGTTATGAGTTTCCATCAGACTCGCGTGGTAGTAGCCAGGTGTCTCATCGATTCTGACGCAAGTGCTAAGATTCCGATTGGCCAAGAGAAAAAGTACTAAGATTCCGATTGGCCCAGAGAAATGTCAATTATAAGAAGTATCCAATAATGTTTCGCAATTCTAGCCTGCCTGTATGCAGATGAAGGGCAGCCTACCTACCCCCCACCCCCCCTAAAAAAAAACTCTCCGGTTCTACGCGATTCACGTGAATGACCCAATTGACCAAAAAAACGGCGATTATCGCCGAAAAGCGACAAGTTTGCAGGTCTGTGAACTGAATCAACACTGTTGTCTTCAACTGAACTGAATCAACTCTGTTGTCTTGAACTGAATCAACACTGTTGTCTTGAACTGAAGTGAATCAACTCTGTTGTCTTGAACTGAATCAACACTGTTGTCTTGAACTGAATCAACACTGTTGTCTTGAACTGAACTGAATCCACACTGTTGTCTTGAACTGAACTGAATCAACTCTGTTGTCTTGAACTGAATCAACACTGTTGTCTTGAACTGAATCAACACTGTTGTCTTGAACTGAATCAACACTGTTGTCTTGAACTGAACTGAATCCACACTGTTGTCTTGAACTGAACTGAATCAACTCTGTTGTCTTGAACTGAATCAACACTGTTGTCTTGAACTGAATCAACACTGTTGTCTTGAACTGAATCAACACTGTTGTCTTGAACTGAATCAACACTGTTGTCTTGAACTGAATCAACACTGTTGTCTTGAACTGAATCAACACTGTTGTCTTGAACTGAATCAACACTGTTGTCTTGAACTGAATCAACACTGTTGTCTTGAACTGAATCAACACTGTTGTCTTGAACTGAATCAACACTGTTGTCTTGAACTGAATCAACACTGTTGTCTTGAACTGAAGTGAATCAACACTGTTGTCTTCAACTGAACTGAATCAACACTGTTGTCTTCAACTGAACTGAATCAACTCTGTTGTCTTGAACTGAATCAACACTGTTGTCTTGAACTGAATCAACACTGTTGTCTTGAACTGAACTGAATCCACACTGTTGTCTTGAACTGAACTGAATCAACTCTGTTGTCTTGAACTGAATCAACACTGTTGTCTTGAACTGAATCAACACTGTTGTCTTGAACTGAATCAACACTGTTGTCTTGAACTGAACTGAATCCACACTGTTGTCTTGAACTGAACTGAATCAACTCTGTTGTCTTGAACTGAATCAACACTGTTGTCTTGAACTGAATCAACACTGTTGTCTTGAACTGAATCAACACTGTTGTCTTGAACTGAATCAACACTGTTGTCTTGAACTGAATCAACACTGTTGTCTTGAACTGAATCAACACTGTTGTCTTGAACTGAATCAACACTGTTGTCTTGAACTGAATCAACACTGTTGTCTTGAACTGAATCAACACTGTTGTCTTGAACTGAATCAACACTGTTGTCTTGAACTGAATCAACACTGTTGTCTTGAACTGAAGTGAATCAACACTGTTGTCTTCAACTGAACTGAATCAACACTGTTGTCTTCAACTGAACTGAATCAACACTGTTGTCTTGAACTGAACTGAATCAACTCTGTTGTCTTGAACTGAATCAACACTGTTGTCTTGAACTGAATCAACACTGTTGTCTTGAACTGAATCAACACTGTTGTCTTGAACTGAATCAACACTGTTGTCTTGAACTGAATCAACACTGTTGTCTTGAACTGAAGTGA
>JARWKJ010000009.1:609902-617402 GCA_029959095.1 Rhinichthys osculus | reverse complement strand
CACACTCGTTCATGATGACGCTCGACACACACTCGCTCATGATGACGCTCGACACACACTCGCTCATGATGACGCTCGACACACACTCGTTCATGATGACGCTCGACACACACTCGCTCATGATGACGCTCGACACACACTCGTTCATGATGACGCTCGACACACACTCGCTCATGATGACGCTCGACACACACTCGTTCATGATGACGCTCGACACACACTCGTTCATGATGACGCTCGACACACACTCGTTCATGATGACGCTCGACACACACTCGTTTATGATGACGCTCGACACACACTCGCTCATGATGACGCTCGACACACACTCGCTCATGATGACGCTCGACACACACTCGCTCATGATGACGCTCGACACACACTCCATCATGATGACGCTCGACACACACTCGCTCATGATGACGCTCGACACACACTCGCTCATGATGACGCTCGACACACACTCGCTCATGATGACGCTCGACACACACTCCATCATGATGACGCTCGACACACACTCGCTCATGATGACGCTCGACACACACTCGCTCATGATGACGCTCGACACACACTCGCTCATGATGACGCTCGACACACACTCGTTCATGATGACGCTCGACACACACTCGTTCATGATGACGCTCGACACACACTCCATCATGATGACGCTCGACACACACTCGCTCATGATGACGCTCGACACACACTCGTTCATGATGACGCTCGACACACACTCGCTCATGATGACGCTCGACACACACTCGCTCATGATGACGCTCGACACACACTCGCTCATGCTGACGCTCGACACACACTCGCTCATGATGACGCTCGACACACACTCGCTCATGATGACGCTCGACACACACTCGCTCATGATGACGCTCGACACACACTCGTTCATGATGACGCTCGACACACACTCGCTCATGATGACGCTCGACACACACTCGCTCATGATGACGCTCGACACACACTCGTTCATGATGACGCTCGACACACACTCGCTCATGCTGACGCTCGACACACACTCGCTCATGATGACGCTCGACACACACTCGCTCATGATGACGCTCGACACACACTCGCTCATGATGACGCTCGACACACACTCGTTCATGATGACGCTCGACACACACTCGCTCATGATGACGCTCGACACACACTCGTTCATGATGACGCTCGACACACACTCGCTCATGATGACGCTCGACACACACTCGTTCATGATGACGCTCGACACACACTCGCTCATGATGACGCTCGACACACACTCGTTCATGATGACGCTCGACACACACTCGCTCATGATGACGCTCGACACACACTCGTTCATGATGACGCTCGACACACACTCGTTCATGATGACGCTCGACACACACTCGTTCATGATGACGCTCGACACACACTCGTTCATGATGACGCTCGACACACACTCGTTCATGATGACGCTCGACACACACTCGTTCATGATGACGCTCGACACACACTCGTTCATGATGACGCTCGACACACACTCGCTCATGATGACGCTCGACACACACTCGTTTATGATGACGCTCGACACACACTCGTTCATGATGACGCTCGACACACACTCGCTCATGATGACGCTCGACACACACTCGTTCATGATGACGCTCGACACACACTCGTTTATGATGACGCTCGACACACACTCGTACATGATGACGCTCGACACACACTCGTTCATGATGAGGCTCGACACACACTCGCTCATGATGACGCTCGACACACACTCGTTCATGATGACGCTCGACACACACTCGCTCATGATGACGCTCGACACACACTCGTTCATGATGACGCTCGACACACACTCGCTCATGATGACGCTCGACACACACTCGCTCATGATGACGCTCGACACACACTCGTTCATGATGACGCTCGACACACACTCGCTCATGATGACGCTCGACACACACTCGTTCATGATGACGCTCGACACACACTCGCTCATGATGACGCTCGACACACACTCGCTCATGATGACGCTCGACACACACTCGCTCATGATGACGCTCGACACACACTCGTTCATGATGACGCTCGACACACACTCGTTCATGATGACGCTCGACACACACTCGTTCATGATGACGCTCGACACACACTCGTTCATGATGACGCTCGACACACACTCGCTCATGATGACGCTCGACACACACTCGCTCATGATGACGCTCGACACACACTCGCTCATGATGACGCTCGACACACACTCGTTCATGATGACGCTCGACACACACTCGTTCATGATGACGCTCGACACACACTCGCTCATGATGACGCTCGACACACACTCGTTCATGATGACGCTCGACACACACTCGCTCATGATGACGCTCGACACACACTCGTTCATGATGACGCTCGACACACACTCGCTCATGATGACGCTCGACACACACTCGCTCATGATGACGCTCGACACACACTCGCTCATGATGACGCTCGACACACACTCGTTCATGATGACGCTCGACACACACTCGCTCATGATGACGCTCGACACACACTCGCTCATGATGACGCTCGACACACACTCGCTCATGATGACGCTCGACACACACTCGTTCATGATGACGCTCGACACACACTCGCTCATGATGACGCTCGACACACACTCGTTCATGATGACGCTCGACACACACTCGTTCATGATGACGCTCGACACACACTCGTTCATGATGACGCTCGACACACACTCGTTCATGATGACGCACCACTATGTGTTTTACACACACACACACGTTGTGAGGCCGTTTTTAATGAGTTGGGTAAGCTGATATGTTTGTGGCTGCATTTTAGAGATGCAATATATTCCCATAGATGTGTGATATACTTAAAAGGATGTCAATAAATATTTTTATGGTTTTAATCCATGTATAAGTAAAAAAAATATATATTTATTCTGTATTTGGGTTGGAATTGACAAGAAAGCTTTTTGTTTGTTTCAATTTTTGTTTGTTCCAGTCTCAGGCTGATACGAGTGTGTGTGTGTGTGTGTGTGTGTGAGTGTGTGTGTGTGTGTGTGTGTGAGTGTGTGTGTGTGTGTGTGTGTGTGTGTGTGTGTGTGTGTGTGTGTGAGTGACTCACTGCAGTGTGAAGCTGTCGACGCGACTGACTCTCAGCTGATAGTGGATCTCGGCGCTGGAGAGCGTCGACACGTCCACGTAGAAGAACTGAGTCTCTGCCACGGCTTTAGTGGGCGGCTGGCACAGCGTACGGCCCACCTGTGTGTACTGGTACTTCCTCTGATACCTGCACACACACACACACACACACACACACACACACACACAGTCAGTCAGTTTACTGCTTCAGTGCAGAAACAGAAGCTCATGAGGAACTGAAAGATCAAAGTGCACACATGAACACACACATCATCATATCAGAGTCCACATCACACTCATGATCATCATCGGGCGCTGGACCGTGACTCATGTGAAGCGTTATTACACACAATAAACACTCAGTCATTAAACAAGAACACAATATTAGCTCAGACAGAACACACAGTCTCTCGCTCCAGTGGGTTAAAGCATGGAGAAATGCTCAGAGGAACCCATTAGAGGAACCCAAATGTTAATCTTATAGCAAGTATCCGATTCCTGACCCTAGACATGTTCATACTTCTAATGTTCACCCTCATATATTAACCCAGGCCTCTGGGGATGAGGGATTATGGGATGGTGTGTTGCTAGGCAACGCTGTACTCACAGGCCTCTGAGGATGAGTGGAACCTGGAAGGACAGAACCGCCTGTTTCTGCCGGACCACGAACAGAACCGGGCTAACCGCGCTCTCCGACAGCAGCTCCACGGACACTCGCACGCCCTCGGTCTGAGAGAGAGAGAGAGAGAGAGAGAGAGGGGTTGTTATGGGCCGCCTCGTCTGCAGGGAACCCCGCCGGTTCTGATGGACCTGCCTTGTTCCTGGAGACGGTGTGGTTGTAGGAGTAGATGGTCTGGTTGTCGCTGGTGACCATGTCGTCGTACGTCACGTCGAACTGAGCGTCTCTCTGGGTGACCACACTGGTTCCGCTCACTGGACTCCAGAACCCCAGCATCAGGACCAGCCATCCCGAAACCCAGCAGAACCCCAGCATGCTGGATCCGGCATCAGCCTGAGGGCTAGAGCCAGAACCACAGCAGAACCAGAGTTAGCATACTTCATCTGCACTGCATACTTCATCTGCACTACACACTTCATCTGTACTACACACTTCATCTGCACTTCATCTGTAGTACACACTTCATCTGCACTGCATACTTCATCTGCACTACACACTTCATCTGCACTGCATACTTCATCTGCACTACACACTTCATCTGCACTACACACTTCATCTGCACTTCATCTGTAGTACACACTTCATCTGCACTGCATACTTCATCTGTACTACACACTTCATCTGTACTGTACTACACACTTCATCTGTACTACACACTTCATCTGCACTGCATACTTCATCTGCACTACACACTTCATCTGTAGTACACACTTCATCTGCACTACACACTTCATCTGCACTTCATCTGTAGTACACACTTCATCTGTACTACACACTTCATCTGTACTACACACTTCATCTGTACTACACACTTCATCTGCACTACACACTTCATCTGTACTACACACTTCATCTGCACTTCATCTGTAGTACACACTTCATCTGTACTACACACTTCATCTGTACTACACACTTCATCTGTACTTCATCTGTACTACACACTTCATCTGCACTTCATCTGTAGTACACACTTCATCTGCACTTCATCTGTAGTACACACTTCATCTACACTTCATCTGTAGTACACACTTCATCTGCACTTCATCTGTAGTACACACTTCATCTACACTTCATCTGTAGTACACACTTCATCTGCACTTCATCTGTACTACACACTTCATCTACACTTCATCTGTAGTACACACTTCATCTGCACTTCATCTGTACTACACACTTCATCTGCACTTCATCTGTACTACACGCTTCATCTGTACTACACACTTCATCTGTACTACACACTTCATCTGTACTACACACTTCATCTGCACTTCATCTGTAGTACACACTTCATCTGTACTACACACTTCATCTGTACTACACACTTCATCTGCACTTCATCTGTAGTACACACTTCATCTGCACTACACACTTCATCTGCACTTCATCTGTAGTACACACTTCATCTGCACTTCATCTGTACTACACACTTCATCTGCACTACACACTTCATCTGCACTTCATCTGTACTACACACTTCATCTGCACTTCATCTGTACTACACGCTTCATCTGTACTACACACTTCATCTGCACTACACACTTCATCTGCACTACACACTTCATCTGCACTACACACTTCATCTGCACTACACACTTCATCTGCACTACACACTTCATAATTCATCTGTCTACATCTGTACACACTTCATCTGTACTAACACTTCATCTGTACTACACACTTCATAATTCATCTGTCTACATCTGTACACACTTCATCTGTACTACACACTTCATCTGTACTTCATCTGTACTTCATCTGTACTACACACTTCATAATTCATCTGTCTACATCTGTACACACTTCATCTGTACTACACACTTCATCTGTACTTCATCTGTACTACACACTTCATCTGTACTACACACTTCATCTGTGCTACACACTTTATCTGTGCTACACACTTCATCACACTTCATCTGTACTTCATCTGTACTACACACTTCATCTGTACTACACACTTCATCTGTACTTCATCTGTGCTACACACTTCATCTGTACTTCATCTGTACTACACACTTCATCTGTACTTCATCTGTACTACACACTTCATAATTCATCGGTCTACATCTATACACACTTCATCTGTACTACACACTTCATCTGTACTACACACTTCATCTGTACTACACACTTCATCTGTACTACACTCTTCATAATTCATCTGTCTACATCTGTACACACTTCATCTGTACTACACACTTCATCTGTACTTCATCTGTACTACACAATTCATCTGTGCTACACACTTCTACACACTTCATCTGTACTACACACACACACTTCATCTCTACTACACACTTCATCTCTACTACACACTTCATCTCTACTACACACTTCATCTCTACTACACACTTCATCTCTACTACACACTTCATCTCTACTACACACTTCAGCTTTACAGCTCGAATAACACATTAATACTGAGGTAATTGTAGACAAATATTGTATTTATTAACTGTAAACATGTTAACAAAATCAGTGTGACGCGATAGTCCGAGAGTTTATAGAGAATTGACTGTGATTTCTGTTATCAATAACATGACAGAAACACACACACACACACACACACACATCTAGTCAGAACATATGCATAAGAATGATACCAGCCAGCAGGTAAACAGACCGATGTTTCTATAAGCTGAATGTATAGACTGACCGTGTCTCGCGCTGAGCTCCTGTGGTGTTTATGAACACAACCCTAAACCGTGTTCACTGTAATGTACAGTTTGATGTAAAACTGAGGTAACGCGCCTGTGATCCGCTCGCCCTCGCGCTGTTGTGTTGATATACTGACCAACGA
Source organism: Rhinichthys osculus (assembly GCA_029959095.1). Taxonomy (NCBI): domain Eukaryota; kingdom Metazoa; phylum Chordata; class Actinopteri; order Cypriniformes; family Leuciscidae; genus Rhinichthys; species Rhinichthys osculus. Next base: position 610,783 of record JARWKJ010000009.1, on the reverse strand, counting down.
CTCGGACGTGACGTCATCGCGCACGAGTCACGTGACACGCGCGCCGACTCCACAGACGGCAACACTTTCACAATTATTTTACACAAAAAGAACAATTATTTACACACACTACAGAGTTCATAATACACATAATTCAATCTTTATTGAATTGCAGCTGCGGTCGGGATGGATCCTCTGTTCAGCCAATGGCGGAGCGGAATGACACACGTGACTGGTCACGTTGACGCTCATGACAGGAGTTTGTTTACGTTCATCTGTGAGACCCTATACTTATATTAAACACACATAAACATTAATAAAAGCACTGCTGATTTCAGAACAACCTGGGCTTTTAATCATAGTGATTTATTAATAATAATATGTTTGCAATCTGACTGTAAATGTAACTATTCTGACATGTACACAATATTTTGTGTAAAATGCCTTGCAGAGAAGTTAATTGAGAGAAAGATGTTTGGTTTTGTGATGAGAGACGCTTCTGTACATGTTGTACATGTGTGAGTGTATATAAACACACACACACACACACACACTGAATCCATATGTGCTAGTGTGGTTTCCTCCAGTATCTGCAGCTGAGGGTTTGCTGACGTTTTGATACCCAGATGCAGGAAGTCACACGTCATGTTTTTGAGACGCTTCCGGTTGATTGGATGAACTCTGACGTCGTCCAGAACCTGAGCTGCGGTATACGATGTACAGTATATATGTATAACAAGGGCTATTAAAATATCAGGCAGGGGAGGCAGTGCCTCCTCAATAACTGTGAAACGAGAAAAAAATAATATTTTCAGAGCTGCTAGCAATAGCGAGCTAGTTTTTTAAAAGCATTAGCGACCATTTTTTGGTCCTGAGACTTTTAATATTTAGACAGTTCTATT
>JARWKJ010000009.1:514902-604902 GCA_029959095.1 Rhinichthys osculus | reverse complement strand
GACGGTACCGGCAGGCCAAGCGGACTGCAGCCCGGGTGGGTGTGGAGGCAAACACTCGGGCCTGGGAGGAGTTCGGTGAGGCCATGGAGAGATTCTGGCAAACTGTCCGGCGCCTCAGTAGAGGGAAACAATGCCCTACCAACGCTGTCTACAGTGGAGATGGGCAGCTGTTGACCTCAACTGGGGATGTCGTCGGACGGTGGAAGGAATACTTCGAGGATCTCCTTAATCCCACCGTCATGTCTTCCATTGAGGAAGCAGAGGCTGAGGGCTCAGAGGTGGACTCGTCCATCACCCACGCTGAGGTCACGAGGTAGTCAAAAAGCTCCTCGGTGGCAAGATCCGCCCTGAGGACCTCACGTCTCTGGATGTTGTGGGGCTGTCTCGGCGGACACGCCTCTGGAGCATCGCGTGGCGGTCGGGGACAGTGCCTCTGGGATGGCAGACCGGGGTGGTGGTCCCTCTTTTTAGGAAGGGGGACCGGAGGGTGTGTTCCAACTACAGGGGGATCACACTTCTCAGCCTCCCTGGGAAAGCCTATGCCTGGAGAGGAGAATACGGCCGATAGTGGACTCTCGGATTCAGGAGGAACAGTGCGGGTTTCGTCCCGGCCGTGGAACACTGGACCTGCTCTATACCCTCTACAGGGTGCTGGAGGGTTCATGGGAGTTTGCCCAACCAATCCATTGGAGAAGGCATTCGACTGTGTCCCTCGCGGCGGCCTGAGGGGGGTGTTCCGGGAGTGTGGGGTCCGGGGCCCTTTGCTAAGGGCTGTCTGGTCCCTGTACGACCGGAGCAGGAGCTTGGTTCGCATTGCCGGCAGTAAGTCAGACTTGTTCCCGGTGCATGTTGGACTCCGGCAGGGCTGCCCTTTGTCGCCGGTTCTGTTCATAATTTGTATTGCGGATGATGTTGTCCTGTTGGCTAGGCTTGCTACGGTAGTCGGTGTTACCGGTGTTCAGGCGCAACACCGGTTTCATCACTTGTCCACCGCGACACCGAAAAAAAAAATATAGGCATATATTTATATATTTAACGCAATTACGCAGTATCCGTTTTTTTCTGTCACCCGTTGACTACCGTTGTATGATCACGCTCTTATTAATGTGAATGATATTAAGCGCAACAAGACTAAAGAGACCGCGCTGTCCTGCCTACACACACACGTGCGCGCGCGGCCGACCCACAGAAAAGACGCGCATCAGTATCGAGTTCTCTCTCGGGCTTGAACAAACCATAACACACAAATTATGCCAACATGTCAGTTTTGTCGAGTGTCCTCATAAGAGGAGTCTTAAATGATTTAAATAAAGTCTTAAATTAACGTAGAGATTTGTGAGAAAATGGGACGCGTGTCGATCGCGTCTCTGTCAGCAGCTGGTCTTAAAGTGTCATTAAAGTTAATCAAAGAACAAAGGTGAGAGAGTAAATGACTCACTCAGACCCGGAGCCAGGAGGATTATTACACCGGCAGCCTAATAATCATTAATGCACACTGCTATCTTTAACACATCTCCGGCGAACGGCTTCTTCACGCAAAAGAAAACTCTTCATGAAGCGCAGTGAAATTCAGCGACCTATGGCGTTTCCTGATGGATCGAGGTTGTTCGTTAACTTAATTTTATACGTGCAACTCACGTAGCTATATGACATTGACAAATTTGGTCAGTCAAAGAAAATTAAACAATAGGCCTACCGTTTTGTGGCTCTAATGTGTCGTGAGAGATTGCCTCAGTTAAAGACAAGTTCAAATCCACCGACACTAATGTATATAAGTGAAAGTGAAGTGCACACTGCTGCACCAGCTTTTTATAAGCGATGTAAAAAAAATTAGTTTCGTTTTCAAATGAGCGGCAATTCAGCGCACAATAACAAAACAGTGTTGCTCCGCACGACCACCATTATGCATGCATGCCCGTGCAAACGCGCGCATTTTACATGTGCCTTTAAATGAGCGATTTAAAAGCCCCCGCCGGTGGTACCGGTATTACCGGTGTTGTAACACGTCGATTAACCGGTGTGAAAAAATCCTCACCGTCACATCCCTAGTGTTGGCCCCTTCAGACCAGGACCTTCAGCGTGCACTGGGACGGTTTGCAGCCGAGTGTGAAGCGGCTGGGATGAGAATCAGCACCTCCAAATCCGAGGCCATGGTCCTCCGGCGGAAAAGGGTGGCTTGCCCACTTCAGGTTGGTGGAGAGTTCCTGCCTCAAGTGGAGGAGTTTAAGTATCTTGGGGTTTTGTTCACGAGTGAGGGAAGGATGGAACGGGAGATTGACAGACGGATCGGCGACGCTTCTGCAGTAATGCGGTCGATGTACCGGTCTGTCGTGGTGAAGAAGAAGGAGCTGAGCTGCAAGGCGAAGCTCTCGATTTACCGATCAGTCTACGTTCCTTCTCTCACCTATGGTCATGAGCTGTGGGTCATGACCGAAAGGACAAGATCCCGGATACAGGCGGCCGAAATGAGCTTTCTCCGCAGGGTGGCTGGGCGATCCCTTAGAGCAGAGGTCTTCAACCCTGCTCCTGGAGGCCCACTGCCCTGCAGAGTTTATATCAAACCTGCTTCAGTCTGTGATATTCACTTGATCCTGAAGAGCTTATCTAGCTGGTTCAGGTGTGTTTGATTAGGGTTGGAGTAAAACTCTGCAAGACAATGGGGCTCAAGGAGCAGGGTTGAAGACCTATGCCTTAGAGATAGGGTGAGAAGCTCGGTCACCCGGAGGAGCTCAGAGTAGAGCCGCTGCTCCTCCACATCGAGAGGGGTCAGCTGAGGTGGCTCGGGGATCTGTTCCGGACGCCTCCTGGATGCCTTCCCGGGAAGGTGTTTCGGGCACGTCCCACTGGTAGGAGACCCGGGGAAGACCTAGGACACGCTGGAGGGATTATGTCTCCCGGCTGGCCTGGGAACGCCTCGGTGTCCCCCCGGAAGAGCTGGAGGAAGTGTCTGGGCAGAGGGAAGGCTGGGCGTCTCTGCTTAGACTAATGCCCCCGCGACCCGGCCCCGGATAAGCGGAAGAAGATGGATGGATGGATGGATTACATTAAATGTTAAATTTGAACACAACACACGCCAGACTGTACTGAACTGTATTGCATGTGTGTATGACTAATGAATAAGCTTGAGCTTGAAGTACAGTAGTACAGTAGTCCACATCTGAGGAGATCACATAAGCTCATCAGAGTTCGTCCTGAGAACGGGTTCAAAGTTCAGGCATAACTGTGATGAAAGGTTCTGATGCACTTCAGATGTTGACTACTGTATATACGCATTATATTTTCACTTCACATGTTCTTCAGTATTTAATGCAAGTTTGAGTAAATCCGTCATGAAAACAAGTCTTAATGAAAGCTAATATTTAAATGTATATTTTTCAACAACAACACAAACGATTTGAGTAGAAACAAAACATAATTATATTATTGAAAATTTGACATTAAAAACTGCTGAATGTGCAAGTACATGTTTCTACACAAATCAGATGATAATTTTAACCTGTAATAATATAGTAATCAATCATAACCTGTAATAGTTAATAACTGTAGCGACTGCAGTTCACACAGAAGCATGAGTGTGTGTGTGAAGCTTGTGGAAGTAAATCAGCTTGAATGATGAGTTTGTGTCAGTGCCAGTTCACAGATCTTAGATGTGATTTCAGTTCGACCTGCCCTACATGACACACACACACACACACACACACACACACACACACACACATACCAGAAGTGACCTGGTTTAGCATTTCTTTAGATAAGCATCAGACTTTGTTCTGATAGTTGTCCATCTCTTCTAGCGCTCAGTGTCTGTGTGTGTGTGTGTGTGTGTGTGTGTGTGAGAGAGAGAGACATGTTCAGGCGCTCAGCTTCATAAGCCAATTAACATGCTAAGACTTGCTCTCATCTGAATGCCTGTCTTTCTCTCTCACACACACACACACACACACTCTCTATCTCTCTATCACACACACACACACACACACACACACACTCACTCTCTCTCTCTCTCTCTCTCTCTCTCTCTCTCTTTCACACACACACACACACGCACTCTCTCTCTCTCTGATGTCAGAGAGCTGGTGTGTGTGTGTGTGTGTGAGTGTGATGATGTCATGCTTGCTCAGCTGTTTGTGTGTATGATGCTCAGCTATAGTTTGTGCTGTCGTCATGATTCTTGATTCTCTCTCGTCGGTCGAGCTCTTTTTATCATTGTGAATATGAGCTGCTCATATTTCTGTGGGAAAATATGAAATTATATTCAATTACTCTTACGAATTTTCCTCCAATATCTCATTATCGTGATGCAGAACAATCTCCGTCTCGTTACTGTAATGCATCCAGACGCTTGTGTGTGTGTGATTCTCATGATTCATAATGCAGATTATTCTCATTATTACAGTTAGAGCAGTAATGCATCATAACTAACACTGACGCGCTCGCGTCTGAGGTCTCGCCGACTACGCCAAGCCTGCAATTATTTGATTAAAAAAACAGTGTAATATTACTCCAGTGTAAATCAGCTGTTCTCTATGTGAATATACAGTAAAGTGTAATTTATTCCTGTGATCAAAGCTGTATTTCAGCATCATTACTCCAGTCTTCAGTGTCACATGATCCTTCAGAAATCACTCTAATATGAGGATCTGATGCTCAAGACACATTTATGATTATTATCAGTTGAAAACAGTTGAGCTGCTTTAGATTTATGTGGAAACTGATATATTTAGTTTTTCAGGATTATTTGATGAATGGAAAGTTCAAAGAACAACATTTATGTGAAATAGAATCTCTTGTAACGTTATAAATAACTTTACTGTCACCTGTGGTCGGCCTATTAATTTAAAAGAAAAATAAACAACCTGAAACTTTTGAACAGCAGTGTGCTAACATGATGTATTAATACATGATAACAGTGTGTGTGTGTGTGTGTGTGTGTGTGTGTGTGTGAGAGTGTGAGAGTGTGAGAGTGTGTGAGTGTGTGAGTGAGTGAGAGAGAGAGTGTGTGTGTGTGTTTGAGTAAAATACTATTTTATTGTAATATATTATTAATACAGTTTTTCTACTTCAAAATGTCATGTCTAATTCAATGTTACTTGCCATTTTTTTGTAATTGTTTTTGAAATTTACTTGCAATTTCTTATTGAATAGTTTTTGTCTATTGTCACGCACGTCAGCTCATATTAATCATGCGCCGACACTCATTCATTCATCTTTGATCATCATGTCGCTTGGCAACCGTAAACGGCCTGTCTTTATGCTAATGCCAAAGTTTGAGATGATGCTGACACTAAAGCTGCTTGTGTGTGTGTGTGTGTGTGTGTGTGTGTGTGTGTGTGTGTGTGTGTGTGTGTGTGTGTGTGTGTGTGTGTGTGTGTGTGTGTGTGTGTGTGTGTGTGTGTGTGTGTGTGTGTGTGTGTGTTCTAGGTTGCGATAAAGATTGTTGACAAGACTCAGCTGGACGATGAGAACCTGAAGAAGATCTTTCGAGAAGTTCAGATCATGAAGATGCTGAGACACCCTCACATCATCCGCCTCTACCAGGTCTCTCTCACACACACACACACACACACACACACACACACACACACACACACACACACACACTCTGTCCTCGCCTTTACCAGGTCCCGCCTCCCTCCTCATGCTCGCAGCTGATTGGTTAAGACTTCTGTTGGTTTGCGTATGGTTGAATGCGACTGGTGCTCAGTGTCTGTGTGTGTGTGTGTGTGTGTGTGTGTGTTTTATCAGGTGATGGAGACGGAGCGATTGATCTATCTGGTGACGGAGTACGCCAGTGGAGGAGAGATCTTCGGTGAGTGAATCAGTTATTTGATTCTTTGCAGTGATTCGAATCTTTTGAATCTGTTGAGAAAATCAAATTGATCAGATCCATTCATTGATTTGTTCTGTAATGCGTCATGAACTTCCACCCCCCTATTTGAGCATAGACGTAAAAATTACCTTTACAAACTTAACCCTCTGGCGCTCTTCGGTCATTTTCACCGAATTTTTATTTTTTTTTAATGGTAGGAAACTTGGTAAAGGTTTTGGCACTTGCTGTGTGAACACAAATAACTCCTGGCCATGATCTGAACAGGTTTAATGGTGCTGATAACAACAGTCACACTTGTGTTTCTGCGGTCAGAAATGACGCACTGGAAATGAATGTAGAGTTTCCTCTAGTGGAAGCGTGTGGAACTGCAGCCGAACACACTCTCACTGAACGCTCGTTTACTGAGAGATCAGACTCACATGAGGAACACACTGGGGGAGAGTTACGGCTGAGATTTAGTGCAGTTTTAGAGTGAAATGTGTTTTGGAAAATATATATTTCCTATAAAAATTGAAAATAGTATTTCGTTCATTTCACTTCAGCAATAATCTGCAAGTGTCGTGTTTGAGAAGAGATCAAACTTCAGTCTGTCGCTCTAAAGCGTTCCAGATTCTCCACAGTTTCAGATGGAAATGTAATTATCAGGTCAGGGTTAGCTAACCCATGCTCAAAAAGTGAATAAATGGATTATAAATACAGCGTAAACATAGTTAAGTACCATAAAATCCCTAAAAATACAAAATAATTCAAAATAATTCCATTTCATTGAAATAAACAAAAAAATTTCGGTCATTTCTGACCGACACGTGAGGTTGTAGTTCCTGAATGCCTTTGCTTATCGCGCTTTCGGTTTTAGTTTGTTTGACAGCACTGGTGCAACAAGCGACATTAAAGGCCTTTTATGTTATTATTAAATATTAGAATCAATGATGCACACTTCACGACAGAGCAAGCGCTAGTTTGTGTTCTGTGTTCCTCAGATCATCTGGTGGCTCACGGGCGCATGGCGGAGAAAGACGCGCGGCGGAAGTTCAAGCAGATCGTAGCCGCGGTTTACTTCTGCCATTGCAGGAATATCGTCCACAGAGACCTGAAGGCAGAGAACCTGCTGCTCGACCACAACCTGAACATCAAGATCGCAGGTGAGTCAGGGAGTCAGTGAGTGAGTGAGTGAGTCAGTGAGTGAGTCAGTGAGTGAGTGAGTCAGTGAGTCAGTGAGTGAGTGAGTGAGTCAGTGAGCAGGGATTAAAGTTCTCCGTCGCTACGACGGATTTCCGTTAATTGCAGAGAGTCTATGACGGATTTCCGTCAATTGCAGGGTTACCGTCTGTCCTTATGTCTTAAATTAACTTTTCATAATTTTAAGGCCGTAAATAGGCTTTCATTTCTCAAATAGTGTGATAAATGTCTTATTTTTAGTTTGAATAGTTTGAATAGGTCTTAAATTAAGGAGAGACGAGGTGTATTCACCTTGCTGAGGGGGATGTGATCAAAGCCTGGAGTGGAGCGAAAGCACGTTCCTCTCTCCACTGTAAGCATTCTGTTATCACTTCGCTTATGGTCCATTCCGGGTTTTCGATTCCCGCTCACGGAAAAACTGCTCCGTGTTCACTCAATTAATCTTTGGAGAAGTGCATGTCAGGCTACAGCTCGTTTGCTGCGGCCCAAGCGCGCAAACGTGCACGGCGCATGATAGAAAACAGAACGCGGGTCAATATTGGCCGTTTCTCAATACCAAGTACGCAAACTTCGGACTTGCGTCCTGGTAGTTCGGACTTGCCAAGTTCGACTCAGGAGAACGAACTCCCGAGGACGAGATGACGCGAGTCCGGTTATTCTGCAAATGGAACAGTGCGTTCTTGATCGCGTCACTCAGCTCGCCCTGGCTACTCCGGTTATCTCTTTATGTATATTTTAGCCAACCATAAAACGAAATATGGTATAAAATACAACTCTGCCTCTTTTAATTTATAAATGAACATGTTATCTTAAACATATTAATGGCCACACAAATGTGGTTCAGGCAACGCACATTGATTATCTTCACTTCATATATTTATAACAACACGAAATATAAAACACAACCCTGCTTCTTTTTGTTTTAATTTTAAAAATATGAAACATTATTGATCATTAAAACTGACATTTAATGATCAATAATATCCCGTTCAAAAGTATAAGTAGCCTAATAGGTAGGCTATAATAAGCTATACAATGAGAAATAAAAGCAAACAATTCAGTCAAACATAAGTCAGCTCTCTAATAGGCTACAAAGTTAAATAGCCTAAATATATAAAGTTATGAAACTTCACTTTGCCCTCAGCCAAAACGATTTGCCAGGGAACAAACTATATATTATATAGTTTAGCATTGTTTGGTCTTATAAGATAAATAAAAACATGCACTGAAAAGTTATGTAGATGGTTGATTATTTGTCAAGATAAGTAATTGTTTTTCATAGATTAAAATAGCTTTTAAAATACGCACACTGGCAATATTAAAGCGGTTTAAAACATCTCCCCTTAAAACGCTATTGGTCTCGACTATTTAAATAAAGTTACAGGAATATGACTTGGCCTGAAAAAAATTTCAGTCAGAAGAATTTTTTTCACTTTAATCCCTGCAGTGAGTGAGTGAGTGAGTCAGTGAGTGAGTCAGTGAGTGAGTCAGTGAGTGAGTGAGTGAGTCAGTGAGTGAGTCAGTGAGTGAGTCAGTGAGTGAGTCAGTGAGTGAGTCAGTGAGTGAGTCAGTGAGTGAGTGAGTGAGTGAGTGAGTGAGTGAGTGAGTCAGTGAGTGAGTGAGTGAGTCAGTGAGTGAGTGAGTGAGTCAGTGAGTGAGTCAGTGAGTCAGTGAGTGAGTGAGTGAGTGAGTGAGTGAGTGAGTGAGTGAGTGAGTGAGTGAGTCAGTGAGTGAGTCAGTGAGTGAGTGAGTGAGTGAGTGAGTCAGTGAGTCAGTGAGTGAGTGAGTGAGTCAGTGAGTCAGTGTGTGAGTGAGTGAGTCAGCGAGTCAGTGAGTCAGTGAATGAGTGAGTGAGTGAGTGAGTGAGTGAGTCAGTGAGTGAGTGAGTCAGTGAGTCAGTGAGTGAGTGAGTGAGTGAGTGAGTGAGTGAGTGAGTGAGTCAGTGAGTGAGTGTGTGAGTGAGTCAGTGAGTGAGTGAGTGAGTGAGTCAGTGAGTGAGTGAGTGAGTGAGTCAGTGAGTGAGTGAGTGAGTGAGTGAGTCAGTGAGTGAGTGAGTGAGTGAGTGAGTGAGTCAGTGAGTGAGTGAGTCAGTGAGTGAGTGAGTGAGTGAGTGAGTGAGTCAGTGAGTGAGTGTGTGAGTGAGTCAGTGAGTGAGTGTGTGAGTGAGTGAGTGAGTGAGTAAGTCAGTGAGTGAGTCAGTGAGTGAGTGAGTCAGTGAGTGAGTGAGTCAGTGAGTGAGTCAGTGAGTGAGTCAGTGAGTGAGTGTGTGAGTGAGTGAGTGAGTGAGTCAGTGAGTGAGTGAGTGAGTGAGTGAGTGAGTGAGTGAGTGAGTGAGTGAGTGAGTCAGTGAGTCAGTGAGTCAGTGAGTGAGTGAGTGAGTCAGTGAGTCAGTGTGTGAGTGAGTGAGTGAGTGAGTCAGTGAGTCAGTGAATGAGTGAGTGAGTGAGTGAGTGAGTGAGTGAGTGAGTGAGTCAGTGAGTGAGTGAGTGAGTGAGTCAGTGAGTGAGTGTGTGAGTGAGTCAGTGAGTGAGTGAGTGAGTCAGTGAGTGAGTGTGTGAGTGAGTCAGTGAGTGAGTCAGTGAGTAAGTCAGTGAGTGAGTCAGTGAGTGAGTCAGTGAGTGAGTGAGTCAGTGAGTGAGTGAGTCAGTGAGTGAGTGTGTGAGTGAGTCAGTGAGTGAGTGAGTGAGTCAGTGAGTGAGTCAGTAAGTCAGTGAGTGAGTCAGTGTGTGAGTGAGTGAGTGAGTGAGTGAGTGAGTGAGTGAGTGAGTGAGTGAGTGAGTCAGTGAGTGAGTGAGTGAGTCAGTGAGTGAGTGAGTGAGTCAGTGAGTGAGTGTGTGAGTGAGTGAGTGAGTCAGTGAGTGAGTGAGTGAGTCAGTGAGTGAGTGAGTGAGTGAGTCAGTGAGTGAGTCAGTGAGTGAGTGTGTGAGTGAGTGATTGAGTCAGTGAGTGTGTGAGTGAGTGAGTGAGTCAGTGAGTGAGTGAGTCAGTGAGTGAGTGAGTGAGTGAGTCAGTGAGTGAGTCAGTGAGTCAGTGAGTGAGTGAGTGAGTGAGTGAGTCAGTGAGTGAGTCAGTGAGTGAGCGATCGGAGCAATCGAGCGAGAGAGTAATCGAGTGCGTGAGTCAATTAGTCATTTAGTCAGTGAGTGTGTGTCTGTGTTTTTGGAGTGTTTTTGACCCGTCGGTCTCTCTGTCCTCCAGATTTCGGCTTCAGTAATCTGTTTTCTCGAGGACAGCTGCTGAAGACGTGGTGTGGCAGTCCTCCGTATGCAGCGCCCGAACTCTTCGAGGGAAAGGAGTACGACGGACCAAAAGTGGACATATGGGTAAAACCAGCGTCTGTCTCTGACCTCACTAACACATAGAGTCTGTTGTATAAACAGCTTAGACTGCTCTTAGAAGTTAGTCAGTAAGCACTAGACATGTAGACGCTTCTACACACACCTGTGAAAGAACGGGTCGCTCTCAGGAGCTCAGTGAACTCAAGCGTGGGACCGTAATCGGTTTTCACCTGTGCAATGAGTCCTTTCGAAGAGCAGTGGAGACGTGTTCTCTGGAGTGACGAATCACGCTTCTCTGTCTGCCGATCCATGAGACAGATGTAAACGTGTCTCTCTCTCTCTCTCTCTCTCTCTCTCTCTCTCTCTCTCTCACACACACCCATACACACACACACTCTCTCTCTCTCTCTCTCTCTCTCTCTCTCTCTCTCTCTCTCACACACACACACTCTCTCTCCCTCTCTCTCTCTCTCTCTCTCTCTCTCATACACACACCCATACACACACACACTCTCTCTCTCTCTGCAGAGTTTGGGTGTGGTTCTGTATGTCCTGGTTTGTGGCGCGCTACCGTTCGATGGAAGCACTTTACAGAACCTCCGCGCTCGAGTCCTCAGTGGGAAATTCCGGATCCCGTTCTTCATGTCCACAGGTACTCACTCACACACACTCACTCACTCACACACTAGAGCCGCGTCACGCGACTGACAGACCTGTATGTGTGTTTCAGACTGTGAGTATCTGATCAGACACATGTTGATTCTGGAACCCAGTCGACGGCTTTCAATGGAGCAGATCTGCAAGAACAAGTGGATGAGACAAGGAGACCCGGACCCGGAGTTTGACAGAGTCAGTCACACACACACACACATGATGATCAAACTGTGTTAAATGTTTTGCCTTACGATGCGTAGAAACGTTGTTCATGTCTCTGTGTGTCTGTAGCTGATAGCAGAATGTGAGCAGGTGAAGGTGGAGAGAGAAACAGAGTTAATTAACGAGCAAGTGCTAATGGCCATGTCAGATATGGGCTTCGACCGTGAGCGGACCTTACAGGTGACACACACACACACACACACACACACACACACATGGCATGGCATGTCTCTGTCATTCACATGAAGTGTTCTGAAACATTGATTGTATTGCGTGTCGATCGCAGTCTCTGCACACGGATGCGTATGATCACTACAGCGCCACCTACAGTCTGCTGTCTGACAAGCTGAAGCGGCACAAGAACCTGTGCATGGCTCCGCCCACGCCCCGCCCCCTCTACCCGCTGCAGGTGTGTGCCATTGCCGTTAGCAACCTTTGATGCCTAATGAGGGGAATATGCATGAGCTTCAGGGTGCCTTATTTGCATATTGTATGAAAGCTGAGCGTCCTACTCTTCTGGAGAATTAATGAGGATTTTAAAGGTGACATATTATGCCTCACACGATGTAATATAAATCTATGGTGTCCTCAGAATGTGCCTGTGAAATTTCAGTTCAAAATATTCCACACATCATTTATTATAGCTTGTCAAATTTGCCCCTTTTTGGGTGTGAAAAAAACGCACCGTTTTTGTGCGTGTTCCTTTAAATGCAAATGAGCTTTAGCTCCGCCTCCGTTCAGAAGAGGGCGGAGCTTCAGAGACTCCGGCAATAACAACACAGGCCAATCTCACTGATCCGGAGTCAGGAGTAACAGCAGCGAGTGCAGCCTTACGGAGAGACTCAGGGAGAGCTTCACTTTTACACGTTTCTGAATGTTAGCGGAGACATTTCTGTAGTTGTTGTGGAGTTACACTGATCATCTCCTCATCATGTCAGGTCCGTAGCCAGCCTATTGAAAGGGGGGGTTCTTTTTTTCAAAAAGTGGACATTTTTGCAGTTTTTTTCCTCCTTTTGTATTTAATTATGAGGTTCAAATACTTAATTTTGGTGCCCTTTTATGCACTAATTTGTGCTGGATTAGCTTGTCTGCTGGTTAATGAGCACGCTTTTTGATGCACCTAAAATATTTATTATTATAAATAGTCTATTGAGTGGATAAAATATAGAAATCCATTTAATAAAAATAAATAAAAATAAATACATATACAGTATATATATATATATATATATATATATATATATATATAACTCCTCCCCCAGGTGAGAAGGATATTACCCCCTCTAGGGGGGTCCGGGGGCATGCTCCCCCGTGAGAAATTTTTAAATATTCCATATTTTAAAGCATCAATCTGATGCATTTTGAGATGCATTTTTTGCCGTCTATCTATAAAATAGTTTGAGCCTTTTCTTTTAACAGTTTTAAATGTCAGTTACTGTGCGCGTGAAGAATGATAGTGCTCTCCTGTGTTCTAACAAAGGAACATGGTTAAGATACAGCAATGCAGTCCAGCAATATAGTCATTTTATGCGAAACCATAGAGCTTTATCTACAGATCAAGTATAGCCTAATAATAGTAACAGTGAATCATCTTGGAGGGAGTTTCATCATGTTGACTGTCGTAACCGAACGCAACGCGCTGTTTGAACGCTGAATGGAGAATGAATGACAGACAGCCGCAGCAGACGGAAACGTTTGCGTGAACTTGAATTTAATAACTTAAAAGTTAATTTGATTGTTTTTGTCGATTGATTTCATAAATCAGATGTATTACTTGTCCTAAACTACAACGAGTAAGATCATTCCCCGGAATCGATTCCAACCATTGCATTTTGAACCTTTGGAATCGACTCTCAATTCCCAACGCCTCGCAATCGATTCTTTTGGACTCGATCCCCAGCCCTATCATTCAGATGCGATGCTTCTTCACCGTTGGTTTGAAAAGTGTATTGCGAGAACTCTCTCTGAACTGCACGCGCGGTGCACACACACACACACACACACACACGTCCAGCTACAATAATCATATTAATTTGAAACAGCAACCCAGAATATTTGTCACAAGCATTGAGTAAAACAATGATGACAATATAATCACATACATTTTTTTTTTTTTTTAAACGACTTAAATTCTGGACCTTAAATTCTGGACCTTTGGCAGTGAGGGGGTTTTTTTTCGTTCAACATGCAAGCCTACGGGCTTGCATGTTGAACTCTTCCACAAGTGTCCACAGTTCCTGAGGTGTTTATAAGACAGCGCTGACATGTTCTGGTCAATAGTGTTCAGTGTCGTCTGTGCTCGACCACAGAACAGTTTCAGGCTTTGCTGGATCTTCTCCAGTGCGTTAGAACTGGTCTCTGTTGGCGCTCGCCGAACCCAATGTCGCTGGTGTGTGTGAACGTGCAGATTAAGGGCCGGGAATATTATAATAAGATCCTCTTCATACGTCAGAAGGAGCGAAATCTGATCGGCTTTTTGTTTGTCATGCTCTCAGAGAAAGACTCACCAGAACACAGTTACTGGGTTTTACTTGTCACATTTTCTGAGTTGGTAGAAGCACCCGATTATAGGACTTAAACACGGAAAAAGGCAGATTTCAGGATATGTCACCTTTAAAGGCTGTGGAATGGAATTGTGGGGAAATGTGGTTATTTGATAAGATATGCTTCCACTGTGATTGTGTGTCGGTCCCGCAGGATCTGAGTAACGCCGTTAGTATGACGGTACCACAGGTCCAGCTCATAAACCCAGAGAATCAGATCGTTGAGGTGAGCGTCAGTCACATTCAGTCAGAATAAAGCAGTGTACACTGATTTACTGTTGATGAGTATCAGGATGGATCATCTAATCCGCAGTGTGTCGTGTGTTTCAGACGGACGGGCCGATGGCTCTGGACAGCGATGAGGGAGAAGAGCCTAGTCCAGAGGCGATGGCCCGATACTTGTCCATGAGACGCCACACTGTAGGCGTTCCTGACCCCAGGTACTTCACCTCTCAGACAATGCTTGTGTTTGTCCTGTCTAAATATTTGCTGTATTTTACTCCAGCTGGAGTTATGGCCTAACAAGCCCCTCTCACCTAACTAAAGTCCCTTCCAGTTAACTCTAAACTAGGGATGGCTCGATACCACAATTTTGGCTTCGGTATGATACCAGAACCTAATACCTCGGTATCGATACTAAATCGATACCACAGGTTAAAAAAATAAACAGTCTCAAAATTTAAGTGACACTTAAAAAACACTGCTTGAAACTCTCCACTACCAAATGTGCAAAGAAGATGTATCATTGTAAAAATTTTGATTTAAAAAAAAAAAACTTAAATTATACAATTAAAATAGGTTAACATCTATAATAATAGATTCACATATAATAATAATAGAATAATGAAATAACATGTAAACCATTAGCTGTCATGCATCAACAGAGAATTATCAACATTTATTGCATTTATTCATCTTGGTTTGGTTACTGTTTGGGTTCATATTAGTTTAATGCATTAGATAAAGTAATGTTAACATGCTAAAAACATGTATTAGTAAATTTAATTTTCTAGGTCATTTAATTACTGATTGATATAGATTAATAAATGCTATATTACTGTTAGGTCAGGTTACCTAATGAATGTTGACAAATGTAGCTTGTAATATTAGTAATATTAATATTACTACTGTTACTCTCTCCCTCTCTCGGCTTATTGCTCTAGGGGTCGCCACAGCGGCACTAATATGCCATTCATTTTACTATCACTAATACTAAAATTAATATTATTCACATTTTTATTCTTTATTCTTTCAAATTCAATTAATATATGTTTGTTTGAAAGTGCAAAAATGATGAGACTAAACTGAATTGGTTCTAGCGTGTCATGCAAGCAGATTTGAGCTTTCGTGTTTACCGTATGATATATAATTGATAAGCTCTTATGTATGTGCGCTGTTCAGTGTTCAATAAAAGTCTAAATTAAATTAGTTGAATGATGGACTAACCTGTCGATCTCTGAACTCTCTGAACAAGTCAAGATGAGCAACTGACAAGTGCTTAGTCAGTTGCCTCCCCGTTTGCAGAGTGGTGCATTGAGATCTGTTTCTTTACTTTTCTCATTACTTTTGTTGGCAAAGTAATGCCTTATTTCACTCCTACTGCTCTCTCTATTTATTAATTTCGGGCGTGTAGAAATTCGAATGAGCTTCGTTTGATCCATCGTGTTCCTCTGTTGTCACCGTTTGCCGGTTTCGCAAAGCGTCAGTTTAGGTAGCGCCCTGCCTAGTGGTGAACTTCGAAACAGCAGCGCATCAAATACCGAATTGAACAAAATTATGATATTGTACCATTTGAAATATAATATATACCGGTATTTTTGCAGTACCGGTATACCGCGCATCCCTACTCTAAACCCTTCTCACCTCACTAAAGTCCCTTCCAGTTAACTCTAAATCCTTCTCACCTCACTAAAGTCCCTTCCAGTTAACTCTAAACCCCTCTCACCTCACTAAAGTCCCTTCCAGTTAACTCTAAACCCTTCTCACCTCACTAAAGTCCCTTCCAGTTAACTCTAAACCCCTCTCACCTCACTAAAGTCCCTTCCAGTTCACTCTAAACCCCTCTCACCTCACTAAAGTCCCTTCCAGTTCACTCTAAACCCTTCTCACCTCACTAAAGTCCCTTCCAGTTCACTCTAAATCCCTCTCACCTAACTAAAGTCCCTTCCAGTTCACTCTAAACCCTTCTCACCTCACTAAAGTCCCTTCCAGTTAACTCTAAACCCTTCTCACCTAACTAAAGTCCCTTCCAGTTCACTCTAAACCCTTCTCACCTCACTAAAGTCCCTTCCAGTTAACTCTAAACCCCTCTCACCTCACTAAAGTCCCTTCCAGTTCACTCTAAACCCTTCTCACCTCACTAAAGTCCCTTCCAGTTCACTCTAAATCCCTCTCACCTAACTAAAGTCCCTTCCAGTTCACTCTAAACCCTTCTCACCTCACTAAAGTCCCTTCCAGTTAACTCTAAACCCCTCTCACCTCACTAAAGTCCCTTCCAGTTCACTCTAAACCCTTCTCACCTCACTAAAGTCCCTTCCAGTTAACTCTAAACCCTTCTCACCTCACTAAAGTCCCTTCCAGTTCACTCTAAACCCTTCTCACCTCACTAAAGTCCCTTCCAGTTAACTCTAAACCCCTCTCACATCACTAAAGTCCCTTCCAGTTCACTCTAAACCCTTCTCACCTCACTAAAGTCCCTTCCAGTTCACTCTAAACCACTCCCACCTCACTAAAGCCCCTCCGTTCATTCTAAACCCCTCTCACCTCACTAAAGTCCCTTCCAGTTCACTCTAAACCCCTCTCACCTCACTAAAGTCCCTTCCAGTTCACTCTAAACAACTCTCACCTCACTAAAGCCCCTCCGTTCCAGTTACTCGCAACTAAAGTCCCTTCCAGTTCACTCTAAACCCCTCTCAACTTATTAAAGTCCCTTCCAGTTAACTCTAAACCCCTCTCACCTTATTAAGGTCTCTTCCAGTTCACTCTAAACCCCTCTCACCTATCTGAAGTCCCTTCCAGTTCACTCTAAACCCCTCTCACCTAACTAAAGTCCCTTCCAGTTCACTCTAAACCCCTCTCACCTATCTGAAGTCCCTTCCAGTTCACTCTAAACCCCTCTCACCTCACTAAAGTCCCTTCCAGTTAACTCTAAACCCTTCTCACCTCACTAAAGTCCCTTTCAGTTCACTCTAATCCCTTCTCACCTCACTAAATTCCCTTCCAGTTAACACTAAACCCTTCTCACCTCACTAAAGTCCCTTCCAGTTAACTCTAAACCCTTCTCACCTCACTAAATTCCCTTCCAGTTCACTCTAATCCCTTCTCACCTCACTAAAGTCCCTTCCAGTTAACTCTAGACCACTCCCCCCTCACTAAAGACCCTCCGTTCACTCTAAACCCCTCTCACCTAACTAAAGCCCCTTCCAGTTAACTCTAAACCACTCTCACCTAACTAAAGTCCTTCAAGTTCACTCTAAACCCCTCTCACCAATCTAAAGTCCCTTCCAGTTCACTCTAAACCCCTCTCACCTCACTAAAGTCCCTTCCAGTTAACTCTAAACCCTTCTCACCTCTCTAAAGTCCCTTCCAGTTCACTCTAAACCCCTCTCACCTAACTAAAGTCCCTTCCAGTGAACTCTGAACCCTTCTCACCTAACTAAAGTCCCTTCCAGTTAACTCTAAACCCCTCTCACCTCACTAAAGTCCCTTCCAGTTAACTCTAAACCCCTCTCACCTCACTAAAGTCCCTTCCAGTTAACTCTAAACCCCTCTCACCTCACTAAAGTCCCTTCCAGTTAACTCTAAACCCTTCTCACCTCACTAAAGTCCCTTCCAGTTAACTCTAAACCCCTCTCACCTAACTAAAGTACCTTCCAGTTCACTCTAAATCCCTCTCACCTCACTAAAGTCCCTTCCAGTTCACTCTAAACCCCTCTCACCTCACTAAAGTCCCTTCAAGTTCACTCTAAACCACTCTCACCTAACTAAAGTCCCTTCCAGTTCACTCTAAACCCTTCTCACCTCACTAAAGTCCCTTCCAGTTAACTCCTAACCCCTTCTCACCTCACTAAAGTCCCTTCCAGTTCACTCTAAACAACTCTCACCTCACTAAAGTCCCTTCCAGTTAACTCTAAATCCTTCTCACCTAACTAAAGTCCCTTCCAGTTCCCTCTAAACCCCTCTCACCTCACTAAAGTCCCTTCCGGTTCACTAAACCCCTCTCACCTCACTAAATTCCCTTCCAGTTCACTCTAATCCCTTCTCACCTCACTAAAGTCCCTTCCAGTTAACTCTAAACCACTCCCACCTCACTAAAGACCCTCCGTTCACTCTAAACCCCTCTCACCTAACTAAAGCCCCTTCCAGTTAACTCTAAACCCCTCTCATCTCACTAAAGTCCCTTCCAGTTAACTCTAAACCCCTCTCACCTCACTAAAGTCCCTTCCAGTTCACTCTAAACCCTTCTCACCTCACTAAAGTCCCTTCCTGTTCACTCTAAACCCCTCTCACCTCACTAAAGTCCCTTCCAGTTCACTCTAAATCCCTCTCACCTCACTAAAGTCCCTTCCAGTTAACTCTAAACCCCTCTCACCTCACTAAAGTCCCTTCCAGTTAACTCTAAACCCCTCTCACCTCACTAAAGTCCCTTCCAGTTCACTCTAAACCCTTCTCATCTCACTAAAGTCCCTTCCATTTAACTCTAAATCCTTCTCACCTCACTAAAGTCCCTTCCAGTTAACTCTAAACCCCTCACACATCACTAAAGTCCCTTCCAGTTCACTCTAAACCCTTCTCACCTCACTAAAGTCCCTTCCAGTTCACTCTAAACCACTCCCACCTCACTAAAGCCCCTCCGTTCACTCTAAACCCCTCTCACCTCACTAAAGTCCCTTCCAGTTCACTCTAAACCCCTCTCACCTCACTAAAGTCCCTTCCAGTTCACTCTAAACAACTCTCACCTCACTAAAGCCCCTCCGTTCCAGTTACTCGCAACTAAAGTCCCTTCCAGTTCACTCTAAACCCCTCTCAACTTATTAAAGTCCCTTCCAGTTAACTCTAAACCCCTCTCACCTCATTAAGGTTTCTTCCAGTTCACTCTAAACCCCTCTCACCTATCTGAAGTCCCTTCCAGTTCACTCTAAACCCCTCTCACCTAACTAAAGTCCCTTCCAGTTCACTCCAAACCACTCCCACCTCACTAAAGTCCCTTCCAGTTAACTCTAAACCCTTCTCACCTCACTAAAGTCCCTTTCAGTTCACTCTAATCCCTTCTCACCTCACTAAAGTCCCTTCCAGTTAACTCTAAACCCTTTTCACCTCACTAAAGTCCCTTCCAGTTCACTCTAATCCCTTCTCACCTCACTAAAGTCCCTTCTAGTTAACACTAAACCCTTCTCACCTCACTAAAGTCCCTTCCAGTTAACTCTAAACCCTTCTCAACTCACTAAATTCCCTTCCAGTTCACTCTAATCCCTTCTCACCTCACTAAAGTCCCTTCCAGTTAACTCTAAACCACTCCCACCTCACTAAAGACCCTCCGTTCACTCTAAACCCCTCTCACCTAACTAAAGCCCCTTCCAGTTAACTCTAAACCCCTCTCACCTCACTAAAGTCCCTTCCAGTTCACTCTAAACAACTCTCACCTCACTAAAGCCCCTCCGTTCCAGTTACTCGCAACTAAAGTCCCTTCCAGTTCACTTTAAACCCCTCTCAACTTATTAAAGTCCTTTCCAGTTAACTCTAAACCCCTCTCACCTCATTAAGGTCTCTTCCAGTTCACTCTAAACCCCTCTCACCTATCTGAAGTCCCTTCCAGTTCACTCTAAACCCCTCTCACCTAACTAAAGTCCCTTCCAGTTCACTCCAAACCACTCCCACCTCACTAAAGTCCCTTCCAGTTAACTCTAAACCCTTCTCACCTCACTAAAGTCCCTTTCAGTTCACTCTAATCCCTTCTCACCTCACTAAAGTCCCTTCCAGTTAACTCTAAACCCTTTTCACCTCACTAAAGTCCCTTCCAGTTCACTCTAATCCCTTCTCACCTCACTGAAGTCCCTTCCAGTTAACACTAAACCCTTCTCACCTCACTAAAGTCCCTTCCAGTTAACTCTAAACCCTTCTCACCTCACTAAATTCCCTTCCAGTTCACTCTAATCCCTTCTCACCTCACTAAAGTCCCTTCCAGTTAACTCTAAACCACTCCCACCTCACTAAAGACCCTCCGTTCACTCTAAACCCCTCTCACCTAACTAAAGCCCCTTCCAGTTAACTCTAAACCACTCTCACCTAACTAAAGTCCTTCAAGTTCACTCTAAACCCCTCTCACCAATCTAAAGTCCCTTCCAGTTCACTCTAAACCCCTCTCACCTCACTAAAGTCCCTTCCAGTTAACTCTAAACCCTTCTCACCTCTCTAAAGTCCCTTCCAGTTCACTCTAAACCCCTCTCACCTAACTAAAGTCCCTTCCAGTGAACTCTAAACCCTTCTCACCTCACTAAAGTCCCTTCCAGTTAACTCTAAACCCCTCTCACCTCACTAAAGTCCCTTCCAGTTCACTCTAAACCCCTCTCACCTCACTAAAGTCCCTTCCAGTTAACTCTAAACCCCTCTCACCTCACTAAAGTCCCTTCCAGTTAACTCTAAACCCTTCTCACCTCACTAAAGTCCCTTCCAGTTAACTCTAAACCCCTCTCACCTCACTAAAGTCCCTTCCAGTTCACTCTAAACCCCTCTCACCTCACTAAAGCCCCTTCCAGTTAACTCTAAACTACTCTCACCTAACTAAAGTCCTTCAAGTTCACTCTAAACCCCTCTCACCAATCTAAAGTCCCTTCCAGTTCACTCTAAACCCCTCTCACCTCACTAAAGTCCCTTCCAGTTAACTCTAAACCCTTCTCACCTCTCTAAAGTCCCTTCCAGTTCACTCTAAACCCCTCTCACCTAACTAAAGTCCCTTCCAGTGAACTCTAAACCCTTCTCACCTAACTAAAGTCCCTTCCAGTTAACTCTAAACCCTTCTCACCTCACTAAAGTCCCTTCCAGTTAACTCTAAACCCCTCTCACCTCACTAAAGTCCCTTCCAGTTCACTCTAAACCCCTCTCACCTCACTAAAGTCCCTTCCAGTTAACTCTAAACCCCTCTCACCTCACTAAAGTCCCTTCCAGTTCACTCTAAACCCTTCTCACCTCACTAAAGTCCCTTCCAGTTAACTCTAAATCCTTCTCACCTCACTAAAGTCCCTTCCAGTTCACTCTAAACCCCTCTCACCTCACTAAAGTCCCTTCCAGTTAACTCTAAACCCCTCTCACCTCACTAAAGTCCCTTCCAGTTCACTCTAAACCCTTCTCACCTCACTAAAGTCCCTTCCAGTTAACTCTAAACCCTTCTCACCTCACTAAAGTCCCTTCCAGTTCACTCTAAACCACTCCCACCTCACTAAAGCCCCTCCGTTCACTCTAAACCCCTCTCACCTCACTAAAGCCCCTCCTTTCCAGTTACTCGCAACTAAAGTCCCTTCCAGTTCACTCTAAACCCCTCTCAACTTATTAAAGTCCCTTCCAGTTAACTCTAAACAACTCTCACCTCATTAAGGTCTCTTCCAGTTCACTCTAAACCCCTCTCACCTCTCTAAAGTCCCTCCCAGTTCACTCTAAACCCTTCTCACCTAACTAAAGTCCCTTCCAGTTCACTCTAAACCACTCTCACCTAACTAAAGTCCCTTCAAGTTCACTCTAAACCCCTCTCACCAATCTAAAGTCCCTTCCAGTTCACTCTAAACCACTCTCACCTAACTAAAGTCCCTTCAAGTTCACTCTAAACCCCTCTCACCAATCTAAAGTCCCTTCCAGTTCACTCTAAACCACTCTCACCTCACTGAAGTCCCTTCCAGTTAACTCTAAACCCCTCTCACCTCACTAAAGTCCCTTCCAGTTAACTCTAAACCCTTTTCACCTCACTAAAGTCCCTTCCAGTTCACTCTAATCCCTTCTCACCTCACTGAAGTCCCTTCCAGTTAACACTAAACCCTTCTCACCTCACTAAAGTCCCTTCCAGTTAACTCTAAACCCTTCCCACCTCACTAAATTCCCTTCCAGTTCACTCTAAACCACTCCCACCTCACTAAAGACCCTCCGTTCACTCTAAACCCCTCTCACCTAACTAAAGCCCCTTCCAGTTAACTCTAAACCACTCTCACCTAACTAAAGTCCTTCAAGTTCACTCTAAACCCCTCTCACCATTCTAAAGTCCCTTCCAGTTCACTCTAAACCCCTCTCACCTCACTAAAGTCCCTTCCAGTTAACTCTAAACCCTTCTCACCTCTCTAAAGTCCCTTCCAGTTCACTCTAAACCCCTCTCACCTAACTAAAGTCCCTTCCAGTGAACTCTAAACCCTTCTCACCTCACTAAAGTCCCTTCCAGTTAACTCTAAACCCCTCTCACCTCACTAAAGTCCCTTCCAGTTCACTCTAAACCCCTCTCACCTCACTAAAGTCCCTTCCAGTTAACTCTAAACCCCTCTCACCTCACTAAAGTCCCTTCCAGTTAACTCTAAACCCTTCTCACCTCACTAAAGTCCCTTCCAGTTAACTCTAAACCCCTCTCACCTCACTAAAGTCCCTTCCAGTTCACTCTAAACCCCTCTCACCTCACTAAAGCCCCTTCCAGTTAACTCTAAACTACTCTCACCTAACTAAAGTCCTTCAAGTTCACTCTAAACCCCTCTCACCAATCTAAAGTCCCTTCCAGTTCACTCTAAACCCCTCTCACCTCACTAAAGTCCCTTCCAGTTAACTCTAAACCCTTCTCACCTCTCTAAAGTCCCTTCCAGTTCACTCTAAACCCCTCTCACCTAACTAAAGTCCCTTCCAGTGAACTCTAAACCCTTCTCACCTAACTAAAGTCCCTTCCAGTTAACTCTAAACCCTTCTCACCTCACTAAAGTCCCTTCCAGTTAACTCTAAACCCCTCTCACCTCACTAAAGTCCCTTCCAGTTCACTCTAAACCCCTCTCACCTCACTAAAGTCCCTTCCAGTTAACTCTAAACCCCTCTCACCTCACTAAAGTCCCTTCCAGTTCACTCTAAACCCTTCTCACCTCACTAAAGTCCCTTCCAGTTAACTCTAAATCCTTCTCACCTCACTAAAGTCCCTTCCAGTTCACTCTAAACCCCTCTCACCTCACTAAAGTCCCTTCCAGTTAACTCTAAACCCCTCTCACCTCACTAAAGTCCCTTCCAGTTCACTCTAAACCCTTCTCACCTCACTAAAGTCCCTTCCAGTTAACTCTAAACCCTTCTCACCTCACTAAAGTCCCTTCCAGTTCACTCTAAACCACTCCCACCTCACTAAAGCCCCTCCGTTCACTCTAAACCCCTCTCACCTCACTAAAGCCCCTCCTTTCCAGTTACTCGCAACTAAAGTCCCTTCCAGTTCACTCTAAACCCCTCTCAACTTATTAAAGTCCCTTCCAGTTAACTCTAAACAACTCTCACCTCATTAAGGTCTCTTCCAGTTCACTCTAAACCCCTCTCACCTCTCTAAAGTCCCTCCCAGTTCACTCTAAACCCTTCTCACCTAACTAAAGTCCCTTCCAGTTCACTCTAAACCACTCTCACCTAACTAAAGTCCCTTCAAGTTCACTCTAAACCCCTCTCACCAATCTAAAGTCCCTTCCAGTTCACTCTAAACCACTCTCACCTAACTAAAGTCCCTTCAAGTTCACTCTAAACCCCTCTCACCAATCTAAAGTCCCTTCCAGTTCACTCTAAACCACTCTCACCTCACTGAAGTCCCTTCCAGTTAACTCTAAACCCCTCTCACCTCACTAAAGTCCCTTCCAGTTCACTCTAAACCCCTCTCACCTCACTGAAGTCCCTTCCAGTTCACTCTAAAACCCTCTCACCTCACTAAAGTCCCTTCCAGTTCACTCTAAACCCCTCTCACCTCACTAAAGTCTCTTCCAGTTAACTCTAAACCCTTCTCACCTCACTAAAGTCCCTTCCAGTTAACTCTAAACCCCTCTCACATCACTAACGTCCTTTCCAGTTAACTCTAAACCCTTCTCACCTCACTAAAGTCCCTTCCAGTTCACTCTAAACCACTCCCACCTCACTAAAGCCCCTCCGTTCACTCTAAACCCCTCTCACCTCACTAAAGTCCCTTCCAGTTCACTCTAAACCCCTCTCACCTCACTAAAGTCCCTTCCAGTTCACTCTAAACAACTCTCACCTCACTAAAGCCCCTCCGTTCCAGTTACTCGCAACTAAAGTCCCTTCCAGTTCACTCTAAACCCCTCTCAACTTATTAAAGTCCCTTCCAGTTAAACCTAAACAACTCTCACCTCATTAAGGTCTCTTCCAGTTCACTCTAAACCCCTCTCACCTATCTGAAGTCCCTTCCAGTTCACTCTAAACCCCTCTCACCTAACTAAAGTCCCTTCCAGTTCACTCCAAACCACTCCCACTTCACTAAAGTCCCTTCCAGTTAACTCTAAACCCTTCTCACCTCACTAAAGTCCCTTTCAGTTCACTCTAATCCCTTCTCACCTCACTAAAGTCCCTTCCAGTTCACTCTAAACCACTCTCACCTAACTAAAGTCCCTTCAAGTTCACTCTAAACCCCTCTCACCAATCTAAAGTCCCTTCCAGTTCACTCTAAACCACTCTCACCTCACTGAAGTCCCTTCCAGTTAACTCTAAACCCCTCTCACCTCACTAAAGTCCCTTCCAGTTCACTCTAAACCCCTCTCACCTCACTGAAGTCCCTTCCAGTTCACTCTAAAACCCTCTCACCTCACTAAAGTCCCTTCCAGTTCACTCTAAACCCCTCTCACCTCACTAAAGTCTCTTCCAGTTAACTCTAAACCCTTCTCACCTCACTAAAGTCCCTTCCAGTTAACTCTAAACCCCTCTCACATCACTAACGTCCTTTCCAGTTAACTCTAAACCCTTCTCACCTCACTAAAGTCCCTTCCAGTTCACTCTAAACCACTCCCACCTCACTAAAGCCCCTCCGTTCACTCTAAACCCCTCTCACCTCACTAAAGTCCCTTCCAGTTCACTCTAAACCCCTCTCACCTCACTAAAGTCCCTTCCAGTTCACTCTAAACAACTCTCACCTCACTAAAGCCCCTCCGTTCCAGTTACTCGCAACTAAAGTCCCTTCCAGTTCACTCTAAACCCCTCTCAACTTATTAAAGTCCCTTCCAGTTAAACCTAAACAACTCTCACCTCATTAAGGTCTCTTCCAGTTCACTCTAAACCCCTCTCACCTATCTGAAGTCCCTTCCAGTTCACTCTAAACCCCTCTCACCTAACTAAAGTCCCTTCCAGTTCACTCCAAACCACTCCCACTTCACTAAAGTCCCTTCCAGTTAACTCTAAACCCTTCTCACCTCACTAAAGTCCCTTTCAGTTCACTCTAATCCCTTCTCACCTCACTAAAGTCCCTTCCAGTTAACTCTAAACCCTTTTCACCTCACTAAAGTCCCTTCCAGTTCACTCTAATCCCTTCTCACCTCACTAAATTCCCTTCCAGTTCACTCTAATCCCTTCTCACATCACTAAAGTCCCTTCCAGTTAACTGTAAACCACTCCCACCTCACTAAAGACCCTCCGTTCACTCTAAACCCCTCTCACCTAACTAAAGCCCCTTCCAGTGAACTCTAAACCCTTCTCACCTCACTAAAGTCCCTTCCAGTTCACTCTAAACCACTCCCACCTCACTAAAGCCCCTCCGTTCACTCTAAACCCCTCTCACCTCACTAAAGTCCCTTCCAGTTCACTCTAAACCCCTCTCACCTCACTAAAGTCCTTTCCAGTTCACTCTAAACAACTCTCACCTCACTAAAGCCCCTCCGTTCCAGTTACTCGCAACTAAAGTCCCTTCCAGTTCACTCTAAACCCCTCTCAACTTATTAAAGTCCCTTCCAGTTAAACATAAACAACTCTCACCTCATTAAGGTCTCTTCCAGTTCACTCTAAACCCCTCTCACCTATCTGAAGTCCCTTCCAGTTCACTCTAAACCCCTCTCACCTAACTAAAGTCCCTTCCAGTTCACTCCAAACCACTCCCACTTCACTAAAGTCCCTTCCAGTTAACTCTAAACCCTTCTCACCTCACTAAAGTCCCTTTCAGTTCACTCTAATCCCTTCTCACCTCACTAAAGTCCCTTCCAGTTAACTCTAAACCCTTTTCACCTCACTAAAGTCCCTTCCAGTTCACTCTAATCCCTTCTCACCTCACTAAATTCCCTTCCAGTTCACTCTAATCCCTTCTCACATCACTAAAGTCCCTTCCAGTTAACTGTAAACCACTCCCACCTCACTAAAGACCCTCCGTTCACTCTAAACCCCTCTCACCTAACTAAAGCCCCTTCCAGTGAACTCTAAACCACTCTCACCTAACTAAAGTCCCTTCAAGTTCACTCTAAACCCTTCTCACCTAACTAAAGTCCCTTCCAGTTAACTCTAAACCCCTCTCACCTCACTAAAGTCCCTTCCAGTTAACTCTAAACCCCTCTCACCTCACTAAAGTCCCTTCAAGTTCACTCTAAACCACTCTCACCTAACTAAAGTCCCTTCAAGTTCACTCTAAACCCTTCTCACCTCACTAAAGTCCCTTACAGTTCACTCTAAACCCTTCTCACCTCACTAAAGTCCCTTACAGTTAACTCTAAACCCCTCACCTCACTAAAGTCTCTTCCAGTTAACTCTAAACCCTTCTCACCTCACTAAAGTCCCTTCCAGTTAACTCTAAACCCCTCTCACCTCACTAAAGTCCCTTCCAGTTAACTCTAAACCCCTCTCACCTCACTAAAGTCCCTTCCAGTTCACTCTAAACCCCTCTCACCTCACTAAAGCCCCTCCGTTCCAGTTAACTCTAAACCCCTCTCACCTCACTAAAGTCCCTTCCAGTTAACTAAACCCTTCTCACCTCACTAAAGTCCCTTCCAGTTCACTCTAAACCCTTCTCACCTAACTAAAGTCCCTTCCAGTTAACTCTAAACCCCTCTCATCTAACTAAAGTCCCTTCCAGTTCACTCTAAATCCCTCTCACCTCACTAAAGTCCCTTCCAGTTAACTCTAAACCCCTCTCATCTAACTAAAGTCCCTTCCAGTTCACTCTAAATCCCTCTCACCTCACTAAAGTCCCTTCCAGTTAACTCTAAACCCCTCTCACCTAACTAAAGTCCCTTCCAGTTCACTCTAAACCCCTCTCACCTCACTAAAGTCCCTTCCAGTTAACTCTAAACCCCTCTCACCTTACTAAAGTCCCTTCCACATCACTCTAAACAACTTTCACCTCACTAAAGCCCCTCCGTTCCAGTTACTCTCACCTAACTAATGTCCCTTCCAGTTCACTCTAAACCCCTCTCAACTTAATAAAGTCCCTTCCAGTTAACTCTAAACCCTTCTCACCTCACTAAAGTCCCTTCCAGTTCACTCTAAACCCCTCTCAACTTATTAAAGTCCCTTCCAGTTAACTCAAAACAACTCTCACCTCATTAAGGTCCTTTCCAGTTCACTCTAAACCCCTCTCACCTATCTGAAGTCCCTTCCAGTTAACTCTAAACCCCTCTCACCTAACTAAAGTCCCTTCCAGTTCACTCCAAACCACTCCCATCTCACTAAAGTCCCTTCCAGTTCAATCTAAACCCCTCTCACCTCACTAAAGTCCCTTCCAGTTAACTCTAAACCACTCTCACCTCACTAAAGTCCCTTCCAGTTCACTCTAAACCACTCTCACCTAACTAAAGTCCCTTCCAGTTCACTCTAAACCCCTCTCACCTCACTAAAGTCCCTTCCAGTTCACTCCAAACCACTCCCATCTCACTAAAGTCCCTTCCAGTTCAATCTAAACCCCTCTCACCTCACTAAAGTCCCTTCCAGTTAACTCTAAACCACTCTCACCTCACTAAAGTCCCTTCCAGTTCACTCTAAACCACTCTCACCTAACTAAAGTCCCTTCCAGTTCACTCTAAACCACTCTCACCTCACTAAAGTCCCTTCAAGTTCACTCTAAACCCCTCTCGCCCAATTAAAGTCCCTTCCACTTCAATGTAAACCCCTCCCACGTAACTAAACCCCCTCCCAGTGTACTGATGTTGTCTGTCTTTGTGTGCGTGTTTCTCAGGGCGGAGATTCAGGAGGATCTTCAGAAACTGGCCCCTGGGTTTCCTCGTGTGGCCCCTCAGCCGCCCTTCCCTCAGCTTGTTCCCACTATGGCACAGATGCATCTGATGCCCACCCAGAACATGCAACCCACACAGCAGCTTGAGTACAAGGTACAACACACTCTCTCACTCTCTCACTCACTCACACACACACACACACTTACTCACTCACACTCACTCACTCACACACTCACTCACTCACTCACACACTCACACACTCACTCACTCACACACACACACACTTACTCACTCACTCACTCACACACACACTTACTCACACACTCACTCACTCACTCACACACTCACTCACTCACTCACTCACTCACTCACTCACTCACTCACTCACTCACTCACTCACACTCAGTCACTTACTCACTCACTCACTCACACACTCACTCACTCACTCACACACTCACACACTCACTCACTCTCTCACACTCACTCACTCACTCACTCACTCACTCACTCACACACACTCACTCACTCACTCACTCACTCACACACACTCACTCACACACACTCACTCTCACACACTCACTCACACACACATTTACTCACACACACTCACTCACTCACAAACTTATTCACTCACTCACTCACATTCTTGGGTAACTCCATGATGTGACGTTCCTCTGTGTGTGTGTGTGTAGGAGCAGTCTCTGCTGCAGCCTCCGACTCTTCAGCTGCTGAACGGTATGGGTCCTCTGGGCCGCCGGGCGTCTGACGGTGGCGCTAACATTCAGCTTCACGCACAGCAGCTGTTGAAGAGGCCGCGCGGTCAGTCGCCGCTAGTCACCAGCCCGGTGAGACACACATTGCAATCCCACAATCCCTCATGCTTCTCACAGCTGCACTTCAGAAACACATTCCATTGCATCATTGGGTATCAATTGAATTTTAACAATTCCGATTTCAGTTCTGCTTATCGATTTCTAATTTCGATTCCAATAAGGTAAAAAAAAAAAAAAAACTTAGATATCATTCATATTTAGTGTTATTGCAGAACCTGTAACTGTGTCTGAATATCATGAGCAGAAATCATCAGCTGAAGAACACTTACACACACAGCGTTTGCCTGAGGGTTAAACACACCATAGAAGAACAACTAGCCCAACTAATACACACTTCAGCATTATTACACACAATAAACACTCAGTTATTAAACAAGAACACATGAAAAATTAGCAATCGCTACAAATAGACACAACTGAACAAAGATGCGATTGAAATAAACTGTTTTAAGATTTTCAGGTTCAGAAACTGTAATCAAATGTAAAATAACACTGCAGTTTATAAATAAAATCTACATTACAGATATAGTTACAGAAGTTATTCAGTGAAGAGCGAGTGTGTGTTCTCAGTCTTCTGTTGTGTGATTAGAGTTATTATAGAGACGGCAGGAATATTAGTGTTATTATAAAGACGGAGGAATATTAGTGTTATTATAGAGATGGAGGAATATGAGCGCTGTCCCTTTAAGAGCTGCACGGGTCCAGTACACTGATACACACGAGGACAGAACACACAGTCTCTCGCGCTTCAATGAAGCAGATTTTGAGTTTTGATGTGTGTGTGTGTGTGTTTGTTAGCATCCAATTCCCGCCGTGGCTCCAGTCGACGAGGAGGGATCTGACGCCGAACCGGATCCGGAGGCTGTTCAGAGGTACGGTGTGTGTGTGTGTGTGTGTGTGTGTGCATGCAGACGCTTGTGTTTCCTCTACCAACTCCAACCACACTCCCTTTCAGACACACACAGGTGTTTGAAGAGTGTGTTGGAGCGCGGCATTCTCTGGTGGTGGTGTGTGTTTGCTTGAGTGTGTGAGTGTGAGTGTGAGTTTATGTGTGAGTGAGTGTGTGAGTGTGTGTGTGAGTGAGTTTTGTGTCCATGTAAGTGAGCTTCTGCTGCGCTGGGAGCCGTGGTCTTGTGAAGCCGTGAACTTTCAGTGCTTTAGGCTTTAGTCTCTCTTTCTTCTCTCTCTCTCTCTCTCTCTCTCTCTCTCTCTCTCTCTCTCTCTCTCTCTCTCTCTCTCTCTCTCTCTCTCTCTCTCTCTCTCTCTCTCTCTCTCTCTCTCTCTCTCTCTTTCTCTCTCTCTCTCTCTGTCTGTCCATCAGCATCACTTTCTAAACCGCCTCTAAATTCTCCCGAGTCTAAAGTGACCTCTGACCTCTTGTGTCAGTCGACGGCAAGTTTCCCTTCTGTGGCTTTGCTTCTGTCTAATCGCTTTGCAAACATGACCGGCTAAAAGGCAGAGCGGAGCCGCTCTGAGTCTGTGCCGATTGGATGAGTGGCCCGTCAGAGGCTGGCGGCAGCCAATCAGAGCCTGATCCTGATTCCTGTGGTCCAGGTATCTGGCGAACAGTTCCAAGCGGCACACAACACACGGCACGGGTCCCTGTCACATGACCAGCGAGCTCTCGGACACACAGAGAGCCCGGCAGAGGGGCTGGACCCCCGAACAACACTGCCGGTGAGGGACACACACACACATACACTTACACGCTCACACACACATACATACATATACACTTACACACTCACACACACATGCGCACTCACAAACACACACACATACACTTACATGCTCACACACACACACATATACACTTACATACTCACACACACACACATACATATACACTTACACACTCACACACACATGCACACTCGCAAACACACACACACACACACATACACTTACATGCTCACACACACACACACATATGCACACACTCACATGAACACACTCTCACACACACACACACTGACACACACACACACACACACACACACACTCACATGCACACACACACACACACACTCATCCTCACACACAGACACACAAACTCACACACACAGAAATGCAAAATAAATGGTAAAATTATAACAGCAGTTTTTGAAGCTGTAATGACACATAGAAAAACTTAAAAATGCTTAAAATTCACACTAAGAATGGTAAAACTTTACCAAAAATTATTTTATGTCTACATGTGTATCTGAATCATTTTCTCCTCTGCTCCATATAGAGCTATAAGCCCATCTAGAGTCATGAAATATCATGTGTTATTATTTCCACAAGAGGCAAAGACTCCCGATGTAAGATATTTAGAGCTGAATTAAAAGGCTTATGCATGAAATTAGTAAAAATGTAAAGAATGTACTTAAATTATTATTTATTGATCTAATCTAGATATAGAAAATCTAGTAATTTAAAGTGTAAATAAAATAAAAAATAATTAAAAAAAACTTTGACATCAGAGGAGCAGATCCTGCTGACTTCCTGTCTGCAGAGGAAGTGAGGTCACAGAAGCGTCAGGATGAAGAGGAAGTGTTTGGATGAGTGAGCACATGGTGACCCTCATGAGTTTAGCTCTGACCTTTGACCTGTCTCCGGTCGTGTTCATAGAGGAACTGCAGGACAGACTTGCGATCGCTGTACGAAACGCCTGAACGTGATTGGACTGCTGCCGCTGAGTCACATGTCAGATCTGTGACGTGTTTCCGTCGGGGCGTTTGTGAGTGTTGTGTTGATGTTCGTTCCACATGCTGAGGCGTAGCGGTCCATCTGAGCACTCAACTGATTCAGGAGATGATGAAGATGATGATGACAGGACACAGTTAAAGGGATAGTTCACCCAGAAATGAAAATTAACCCTCAACTCATCCTAGGTGTATATGACACTCTTCTTTCAGAAGAATAGAATCAGTTATATTAAAATATTGTCCTGACTCTTCCAAGCTTTATAATAGCAGTGAATGGCTGTTTCTGTTTGGAAGTCCATAAACGTGCATCCGTCCATCATAAAAGTGCATGTATCCATCATAAAAGTGCATCTGTCCATCATAAAAGTGCATCTGTCCATCATAAAAGTGCATCTATCCATCATAAAAGTGCATCTGTCCATCATAAAAGTGCATCTATCCCTCATAAAAGTGCATCTGTCCATCATAAAAGTGCATCCGTCCATCATAAAAGTGCATCTATCCATCATAAAAGTGCATCTGTCCATCATAAAAGTGCATCTGTCCATCATAAAAGTGCATCCGTCAATCATAAAAGTGCATTCGTCCATCATAAAAGTGCATCTATCCATCATAAAAGTGCATCTGTCCATCATAAAAGTGCATCTGTCCATCATAAAAGTGCATCTGTCCATCATAAAAGTGCATACGTCAATCATAAAAGTGCATCCGTCCATCATAAAAGTGCATCTGTCCATCATAAAAGTGCATCTGTCCATCATAAAAGTGCATCTGTCCATCATAAAAGTGCATCTGTCCTTCATAAAAGTGCATCTGTCCTTCATAAAAGTGCATCTGTCCATCATAAAAGTGCATCTGTCCATCATAAAAGTGCATCTGTCCATCATAAAAGTGCATCTGTCCATCATAAAAGTGCATCTGTCCATCATAAAAGTGCATCCGTCCATCATAAAAGTGCATCCGTCCATCACCATCATAAAAGTGCATCCGTCCTTCATAAAAGTGCATCTGTCCATCATAAAAGTGCATCTGTCCATCATAAAAGTGCATCCGTCCATCATAAAAGTGCATCCGTCCATCATAAAAGTGCATCTGTCCATCATAAAAGTGCATCCGTCCATCATAAAAGTGCATCTGTCAATCATAAAAGTGCATCTGTCCATCATAAAAGTGCATCTATCCATCATAAAAGTGCATCTGTCAATCATAAAAGTGCATCTGTCCATCATAAAAGTGCATCTATCCATCATAAAAGTGCATCTGTCCATCATAAAAGTGCATCTATCCATCATAAAAGTGCATCCGTCCATCATAAAAGTGCATGTGTCCATCATAAAAGTGCATCCGTCCATCATAAAAGTGCATCCGTCCATCATAAAAGTGCATGTGTCCATCATAAAAGTGCATCTATCCATCATAAAAGTGCATCCGTCCATCATAAAAGTGCATGTCCATCATAAAAGTGCCTCTGTCCATCATAAAAGTGCATCTATCCATCATAAAAGTGCATCTGTCCATCATAAAAGTGCATCCGTCCATCATAAAAGTGCATGTGTCCATCATAAAAGTGCATCTGTCCATCATAAAAGTGCATCATAAAAGTGCATCTATCCATCATAAAAGTGCATCTGTCCATCATAAAAGTGCATCTATCCATCATAAAAGTGCATCTGTCCATCATAAAAGTGCATCATAAAAGTGCATCTATCCATCATAAAAGTGCATCTGTCCATCATAAAAGTGCATCTATCCATCATAAAAGTGCATCTGTCCATCATAAAAGTGCATCTGTCCTTCATAAAAGTGCATCTGTCCATCATAAAAGTGCATGTGTCCATCATAAAAGTGCATCTGTCCATCATAAAAGTGCATCGGTCCATCATAAAAGTGCATCGGTCCAAGTGCATCCGTCCATCATAAAAGTGCATCCGTCCATCATAAAAGTGCATCCGTCCATCATAAAAGTGCATCTGTCCATCATAAAAGTGCATCTATCCATCATAAAAGTGCATCTGTCCATCATAAAAGTGCATCTATCCATCATAAAAGTGCATCCGTCCATCATAAAAGTGCATCTGTCCATCATAAAAGTGCATCTATCCATCATAAAAGTGCATCTGTCCATCATAAAAGTGCATCTGTCCATCATAAAAGTGCATCTATCCATCATAAAAGTGCATCTATCCATCATAAAAGTGCATCTGTCCATCATAAAAGTGCATCTGTCCATTTTAAAAGTGCATCTGTCCTTCATAAAAGTGCATCTGTCCATCATAAAAGTGCATCTGTCCATCATAAAAGTGCATCTGTCCATCATAAAAGTGCATCTGTCCTTCATAAAAGTGCATCTGTCCATCATAAAAGTGCATCCGTCCATCATAAGTGCATCCGTCCATCATAAAAGTGCATCTATCCATCATAAAAGTGCATCTGTCCATCATAAAAGTGCATCTGTCCATCATAAAAGTGCATCTATCCATCATAAAAGTGCATCTGTCCATCATAAAAGTGCATCTATCCATCATAAAAGTGCATCTATCCATCATAAAAGTGCATCTGTCCATCATAAAAGTGCATCTGTCCATCATAAAAGTGCATCTGTCCATCATAAAAGTGCATCCGTCCATCATAAAAGTGCATCCGTCCATCATAAAAGTGCATCCGTCCATCATAAAAACGATAAAAGTTTTTCATGCACTTTTATGATGGAAAGATGCACTTTATGGACTTCCAAACAGAAACAGCCATTCAACTGAAGTCATCTTTATTTATATAGAGCTTTTCACAATGGAGATTGTATCAAAGCAGCTTCACAGTGATAACATGAAAATAATTACAAGAAGTTTGTTTCTAGAATAAAATTGCGTCATCGTCCACATGAGGTAACGCAGATCAAAAATATTGTTGAATAATTAAATGTTCACTCCCCTTATAAAGCTTGGAAGAGCCAGGACATTTTCTAACATAACTCTGATGGTGTGTGTCTGACAGAAGAGTGTCACACACACTGGGATGAGTCGAGGGAGAGTACATCATGGGCTAATGGTGAACTATCCCTTTAAGACCAGCGTCACTCTAGAGCACGTGTGTGTTAACTGGAGCTGAAGCGGCACACTCTGGGTTCATGGATCTGTGTTAGAGCCCTCACCGCCACATGAGCTCACACACGCCTTATAAACGCAGAGCGTTGTGTGTGTGTTTCAGGTCGTCGTATAAAGACTGCAACACCCTTCACCTGCCGATGGAACGCTTCTCTCCGGTGCGCCGCTTCTCTGATGGAGCCGCAACCATCCAGGCCTTCAAGGCCCAGATGGAGAACAACAGCCTGATCCGCCAGCTCAAACAGGTACACACACACACACACACACACACACACACACACAGGCACACACATTATGAGCATGACCAATTGCTTCTGTTTATTTTTTCATGATAAAACTTAAGAACAGAAATGCAAATAACATGAAATGGGACAATAAAACCTTGTGTGTTCTTTAATTTGCATTCACTGATGTAGAACATTGGTGTGTGTGTGTGCAGGAGTGTGAGCAGCTGCAGAAGATGTACGCAGCGGCGCAGGACGAGCGGATGATGGAACACACACAGCAACAGCACATCCTCTACCAGCAAGAGCAGCAGATCCTACACCAGCAGATACAGGTCTGACCTCACACACACCTCAGGGTGCGTTATCGTTATAGTTATAGTTATAGTTATCTTATCGTTATCGTTATAGTTATCGTTATTGTTATTGTTATAGTTATCGTTATAGTTATAGTTATAGTTATAGTTATCATTACAGTTAAAGTTATCTTATCGTTATAGTTATCGTTATAGTTATCGTTATAGTTGTCGTTATCGTTATAGTTATCGTTATAGTTATCGTATTCGTTATAGTTATCGTTATTGTTATCGTTATAGTTATCGTTATAGTTGTCGTTATCGTTATAGTTATCGTTATAGTTATCGTTACAGTTATAGTTATCTTATCGTTATAGTTATCGTTATAGTTATCGTTATTGTTATCGTTATAGTTATCGTATAATTATAGTTATCAATATAGTTATCGTATTCGTTATAGTTATCGTTATAGTTGTCGTTATAGTTATCGTTATCGTTATAGTTGTCGTTATCGTTATAGTTATCGTTATAGTTGTCGTTATCGTTATAGTTATCGTTATAGTTGTCGTTATCGTTATAGTTATTGTTATAGTTATCGTTATCGTTATAGTTATCTTATCGTTATAGTTATAGTTATCTTATCGTTATAGTTATTGTTATAGTTATCATTATCGTTATAGTTATCGTTATAGTTATCGTTATCATTATAGTTATAGTTATCGTTATAGTTATCGTTATCATTATAGTTATAGTTATTGTTATAGTTATCGTATAGTTATAGTTATCGTCATAGTTATAGTTATCGTTATAGTTATAGTTAACGTTATAGTTATCGTCATAGTTATCGTCATAGTTATAGTTATCTTATCGTTATAGTTATAATTATCGTCATAGTTATAGTTATCTTATCGTTATAGTAATAATTATCGTTATAGTTATCGTATAGTTATAGTTAACGTTATAGTTATCGTCATAGTTATAGTTATCATTATCGTTATAGTTATCGTTATAGTTATAGTTATCGTTATAGTTATACTTATCGTTATCATTATAGTTAACGTTATAGTTATCGTCATAGTTATAGTTATCTAATCGTTATAGTTATAATTATCGTTATAGTTATCGTTATAGTTATCGTTATCGTTATAGTTATAGTTATCACTATAGTTATCGTTATAGTTATAGTTATCGTTGTCATTATAGTTATCTTTATAGTTATCGTTACAGTTGTAGTTATAGTTATCGTTATTGTTATCGTTATAGTTATGGTTATAGTTATAGTTATAGTTATAGTTGTAGTTATCGTTATTGTTATAGGTGTGAACGTGTCATCTGTTCCTGCACTAGACTGATATAGTTGAAGTAGTAGTAGTGTGCTCGTGTATACAGTTCAGATTAACCAGGGGAACAACTCATATAATGAATATTGTTGTGGACAGTGCAGTCAAAAAGGTTTAGAACCACTAATCTAAAGTGCAGTTAAACACACACACACACACACACACACATTCCTGAGTGTAACTATAGAGGGATTTGACCGTAATGACTTCCTGTTTACAGGCCCTGTCTTTGGGACATGGAGAAAACCAGCCCAGCAGTCACCTTACATACCAGCTACAGAGGTGAACACACACACTCACTCACTCACTCACTCACTCACACAGTCACTCACACACTCACTCGCACTCACACACACACACACACATCTTCATCGTGTTCTCTCTCTCTCTCTCTCTCTCTCAGGTTGCGTATTCAGCCCTCCAGTCCTCCACCTACGCATCCTAACAACCACCTCTTCAGACCAGCCAATCAGAGTCCTCCGCCGGGCAGTCAGGGGATGATGCAGGCTCACGGTCAGTGTCCAATCAGCAGCCTCAGTTGAGTGATTCACACAGTGACATTGACTTGTTAAACTCCTCCCACAGGCGGGGCTTCTGCGGTTCAGTTTCAGCATGGCTCCGCCCTCTACCAGTCTCCCAGCGCCAGCCCTCCCCCCACCAGCCTCCCCCGCATGGCCAATCAGCAGCCTCCGTTATCGTCAGGCTCCGCCCGCCAGCAACAGGTGACCATTCAGGTGCAGGAGGCGGAGCTCGGGGGCGGAGCTCAGCGCCAGGGTTTCCTAGCAACCCCGTGTCACAGAGTTCTGGGGAAACAGCTGAGCGCCGATAACGCGGAAACACACAGGTGACGCGAGCGCCGCGGACACACACACACACACACACACACTCCGCCATCTGTGTGTTCGGTTCATTCATTCGTCCTTTATTTTTGATTGTTAAAAAAAGGCTTTGATTGTATGTTCTTCTGGTTTTGAATCAGTGCTGTTTGTGTTTGTTCCCTCTGGTGTTTTTCACGTGTCACGTATGAAATTATTATTTTCATTTCATTGAAAGAATGTACTATAGTTTAGTTTGATAATGTTTTTTTATTTAATATTTTGTATTTTTAGGGGATTTTATGGTACTTAATTATGTTTACACTGTATTTATAATCCATTTATTCACTTTTTGAGCATGGGTTAGCTAACCCTGACCTGATAATTACATGTCCATCTGAAACTGTGGAGAATCTGGAACGCTTTAGAGCGACAGACTGAAGTTTGATCTCTTCTCAAACACGACACTTTATTATTATTATTGCTGAAGTGAAATGAACAAAATACTATTTTAAATTTTCTATGAAATATATATTTTCCAAAACACATTTCACTCTAAAACTGCCCTAAATCTCAGCCGTAACTCTCCCCCAGTGTGTTCCTCATGTGAGTCTGATCTCTCAGTAAACGAGCGTTCAGTGAGAGTGTGTTCGGCTGCAGTTCCACACGCTTCCACTAGAGGAAACTCTACATTCATTTCTGACCGCGAGAAACACAAGTGTGACTGTTGTTATCAGCACCATTAAACCTGTTCAGATCATGGCCAGGAGTTATTTGTGTTCACACAGCAAGTGCCAAAACCTTTACCAAGTTTCGTACCATTCCGATGAAGTAAAGACATAAATAAAAACAAAAGTAACATTTTTGACCGAGAAGCACCAGAGGTTTTAGGACATTGAGATTATTTTAATGATTCTTTTGGAGTTTTTATCACTGTTGTGGAAACGATCTGTGTAAATATTGAGACGCTCCCAGACGAGTGGCTGACGCCGGCGTGTGAGGTGCTCGAGTCGCGCTGGTGAGCTAATGCTAGCAGTAGAGCGTGTGCGTCTGTGTCGTGCTCACTGGGTCAGTGCATATGAGACGCCATGTTGATTAGGCTTTACTAGTGTTAGCAGTGCTGATCTTAGATGAACATTAGCTACTGATGCAGTGCCTCCAGTTTTATGTGTTTTAAAGTCAACATGAAATCATCATTGACAATCGCTCTCAAACAATAGAGTTCATCAATACGGTTAGAATATATGTATATAAACTCACAATTACAACTTTTTTTCTCGCAATTTGTGATTTGCTCTGAAATATCACATTAATGTCATTGTTTCATGTTGACTTTATTCAAAAGGGGAGGAGTCAGATCAGACCAGACTCCTCCCACGCATAATATTTGGGGTGTGGCTATGCTAATGAGAAGTTGTGTGTGTTTCAGTCGCAGTTTGAGTCGCTTCCACACTTCCACGTACGAGCAGTTTACCCCGCACCTGTTTGGCGAGGGCAACATGAGCAGCGTGATCGGCACCTATAACCCGTACCTGCAGGGGGCGTGTCTGAAGGTGCCGGGTCTGGAGGGTTACCAGGGTTACGGGAGTCCGTCGGCGCTACAACAGGCTCTGCTATCGCCCACGCCGCTAGAGTACCGGCCGCCACAGGTCACGCCCACTCTACAGGGCCTCCTCTCGCCACGCCACTCGCTAACGGGCCACGCCGACCCGCGCCTGCCGCCGCAAGACCTCGCCGCGCTCCTCAAGCGCCACTCACGCACAGCCCCGCCCCCGGCCACGCCCCCTGAGATGCTGCTGCTGCAGCTGGGCCAATCCGGCGAGAGCTTGGAGCCTCCGCAAGCCCCGCCCACGCAGCACTACCATCACCTGCTCCAGATAAGCCCCGCCCCTCCCTCGGAGAGCATGGAGGAGGACGAGGCACCGGCCTATCACGAGGGCCTGCTGGCCAAAGCCGCCGCCCCCTCCTGTGACGAGATGCTGGCTCCGCCCCTCTGCAGCACGCCGCCCTACTCCTCTCCCACGCATAGACACGCCTACATGCGCGGCGCCACGGCGACAAGAGGTGACCCATCGTTCAGCGCATTCACACACTCATGCACACACACACACTCACTCACATACACACACACACACGCACGCTTCTGCATCTAATGTATTTGTTGGCCTGTTGTGTGTCAGAGTCGTGTGACGCCTCAGACTGTCGGCCGATGGAAGGAGATCACAACGGCTACGGCTCACACAGACCCCGAGGAGCATTACAGCGACATCACACCATCCAGACCTGCGACGACGCCTACGTGAGTGTGTGTGTGTGTGAGAGAGAGAGAGTGAGTGAGTGAGAGTGTGTGTGTGTGTGTGTGTGTGTGTGTGAGAGAGTATGAGACTGAGTGAGTGAGTGAGTCAAGTCAAGTCATCTTCATTTATATAGCGCTTTTAACAATGGAGATTGTTTCAAAGCAGCTTTACAGAGATAAACATATAATTTACGGTAACAGAGAATTGTTTTGGCTTTATAGCGATTTTTGAATAATGTTATTTCCAGCTAAAGTTAGTTTTGATTGATTCACTTCCAGCAAAATGATCATTTGTTATTACATTAGGGGCCACTAAGACGACGGCGTTCTCTCTAAACAGACTTTAAACTGAACCTGTGACCGGATGGCGTTCACATGCGCATTAAGAATTGATTCTATAGTTATATTCTTTTGAATATGTGTGCGCAGGTTTGTAATTCCCTACAACCCATGCCTAACAAACTACTTGTCTTGCCTATACATTAGATGAAGAATTTTATTTTATCACTTCGGGGTACGCGAACTGGATTTTCAACAACGCTTTATCTGTAGAGTGGGAAAGGGATCCTCCATAGGGAGAGGATAGTTGACACTTCAGCACTGCATTGTCATCGGGTCCAGGCGAATCTCCTTCGTCAGATCTGGAGTGTGTGTGTGTGTGTGTGTCCAGGCGAATCTCCTTCGTCAGATCTGGTGTGTGTGTGTGTGTGTGTGTGTGTGTGTGTGTGTGTGTGTCCAGGCGAAGCTCCTTCATCAGATCTGGAGTGTGTGTGTGTGTGTGTGTGTGTGTCCAGGCGAATCTCCTTCATCAGATCTGGAGTGTGTGTGTGTGTGTGTGTCCAGGCGAATCTCCTTCGTCAGATCTGGTGTGTGTGTGTGTGTGTGTGTGTGTGTGTGTGTGTGTGTCCAGGCGAAGCTCCTTCATCAGATCTGGAGTGTGTGTGTGTGTGTGTGTGTGTGTCCAGGCGAATCTCCTTCATCAGATCTGGAGTGTGTGTGTGTGTGTGTGTGTGTGTGTGTGTGTGTGTGTGTGTGTGTGTCCAGGCGAATCTCCTTCGTCAGATCTGGAGTGTGTGTGTGTGTGTGTGTGTGTGTGTGTGTGAGTGTGTGTGTGTGTGTGTGTCCAGGCGAATCTCCTTCGTCAGATCTGGAGTGTGTGTGTGTGTGTGTGTGTGAGTGTGTGTGTGTGTGAGTGTGTGTGTGTGTGTGTGTCCAGGCGAATCTCCTTCGTCAGATCTGGAGTGTGTGTGTGTGTGTGTGTGTCCAGGCGAATCTCCTTCGTCAGATCTGGATACGGCAGGCTGCGGGAAAAACCTCGGGATAAACAAAGACACTAAAGTTAGCGTAGATGCCATTCTTCTTTACTTTTCTAGTAATCAACAATATTTAAAAATTTATACGATGTTTAATAGGG
Source organism: Rhinichthys osculus (assembly GCA_029959095.1). Classification (NCBI taxonomy): domain Eukaryota; kingdom Metazoa; phylum Chordata; class Actinopteri; order Cypriniformes; family Leuciscidae; genus Rhinichthys; species Rhinichthys osculus. Next base: position 564,055 of record JARWKJ010000009.1, on the reverse strand, counting down.
AGCCAATGCAGTGTTGACAGAACCGGGCTAATATGGTCATACTTCCTGGTTCTGGTAAGAACTCGAGCTGCGGCGTTTTGGACCAGCTGTAGTTTGTTTATTAAGCGTGCAGGGCAACCACCCAGTAGAGCATTACAGTAATCTAGCCTTGAGGTCATGAACACATGGACTAACTGTTCCGCATTTCCCAATGAGAGCATATGCCGTAATTTAGATATATTTTTAAGATGGAAAAATGCGCTTTTACAGATGCTAGTGTAACGGAGGTCTTTAGCCTCCTTGTTAGAGCGCCTGACTCTCATGCCGGAGACCCGGGTTCAAGACCCGCTCAGAGCGGGGTGAGAAGGACCCGGGTGGAGGGGTCACACTGGACATGTGACTTTCAAATGAAAGATTGCTTTCAAAGAGCACACACACTCACACACACACACACACACACACACAGGTTCCTAACCGATGACGAAGACTTAAAGGTTCAATACCTAAGATTTTTGCATTCAATTATCTCAAAATCACAAGGCCAGTGTTATATATTTAGTTAAGGTGATAACTTACAATATTCCAAATGTTTCAAACAATGTTTAAATCGCGAGAAAATTGAGATTTTAACCAAGGAAACGGGGCGTGTGAGCAGGGGTGAGCTGGGAGTCGCCAGTCAATCGCGTCATATCCGCGTTACCCTCGGTTTCCGCTCGTACTGCGTGGAGTCCTGGACAAATGCAGAAGTTGTTTTCAGTTCCCGTCTGATGCCCTGTCCCAAATGGAACCCTAAGCGCTCGCGGTCTTCCTCTGAGTCCGCACTTTCGCGACGTAACGCCGCTTTGAATGTCGGGAAGAAGTCTGCCTAGAGCATTACAGTAATCTAGCCTTGATGTCATGAACGCATGAACTAATTGTTCCGTATTTCCCAATGAGAGCATATGGCGTAATTTAGATATATTTTTAAGATGGAAAAATGCAGTTTTACAGATACTAGACACGTGACTTTCAAAAGAAAGGTTGGTATCAAAGAGCACACACACACACACACACACACACACACACACACACACACACACACACACACACACACACACACACACACACACACACACACACAGGTTCCTAACCGACGACGAAGACTTGACAGAGCAGCCATCAAGTGTTAGACAGTATTCTAGGTTATTACGTGTGGAAGTTTTTTGTCCAATAATTAGAATCTCTGTTTTTTCAGAATTTAGTAGTAGGAAGTTACTAGTCATCCAGTGTTTTATATCAGCTCTGCATTCCGTTAATTTTGTGAATTGGTAAGTTTCGTCGGGGCGTGAAGAAATATAGAGCTGAGTATCATCGGCATAACAGTGAAAACTCCATGTTCCCTAATGATATCTCCTAATGGTAGCATGTACAGAGTGTGTGTGAGTGAGTGACTGAGTGAGTGTGTGTGTGTGTTCAGCGCTGACCTCTTGACCTCCTGTTCTTGTAGGAGCAGGCGGAGCCTATGTCTGGAATGAGCTTATTGGCTGGGAAGGCGCTAAGCTCCGCCCGCATGTCGGACATCCTCAGCCAATCGTCTCTGACAGGAAGCCAGCAGCTGCAGCAGAGGGAGGGGTCAGGTGTGTGAACGCACACACACACACACACTCTCACGCGCTCACTGACGATGATGATGATGGTGTTGTGTGTGTATGTGTGTGTTTAGACGTGGAGGCCGATGTTCCCCCCGCCTCCTGTTACCCGTCCTCCTGCACCAGTGACATGCTGCTAAGCTACAAACCCCCCGACCTGCAGTACAGTGTGGAACAGGCCGGGGTCTAACGAACACAGGTGTGTGTGTGTGTGTGTGTGTGTGTGTGTGCGTACACTCGCATAAAGCAATATATTATATAGCAGAATCGGCTGCATGATTGTTTATTTTGTCTCTATTCGTGAAAAAAACGTTAGTAAATTTAAATGTTAGACTAAGTTTACACATTTGATTTACTATATTTAACATTTGTTAATATTTCTATATTTGTATGTACAATGTTATGATATGTAATATATATAGTGTTGTTGTGTGTGTGTGTGTGTTTTCAGGGGTGTATTTGCTGTATAAAGCTCATATCCGTCTGCTGTGTTGTGCTGTCATGCCAAATCCTCATCGTCTGTCCGTCGGGGTGCCGTGGGCGTGGCCAGCACGCAGGGGGCGGAGCACTCGGCTTCCTCTTCGACGCCATTGGCCGTCATGACATGGGAGTTTCTCTGATTGGCTGGGGCGAGTGCCGCCCGTCTGCTGAGGCCCAATAATCATCCGCCCCTCCCCCACCCGACCACGCCCTCTTACCGCCGCCATAGTAGCGCTCCCGCGCGCTCCGATGTACAAGGCTTACACAGAGTCTCATGTAAACACCCCCCCCACACACACACACACACACACACACACACACGAACAGACGCCATTACCAAACGCCACAAACCCAAAGTATTTCTCGTGAAGCCTGTGGGACGTCGCGGATCATTCCGGTCGGGCCGCGACTCTCACTCGCTCTTTCCTCACTTCTGTTCTTTTATTTTTAACGCATTTTTATGGCTAATGTTCTGTAGGAATTATGATTCATTATTGTTTTCTGTAAAAGACGTTTTATGGTTATGACATTATTAAAAAGAATGATTATTATTAAACCGTTCTATGTTGCAACAAGAGAACAGCAGCGTTTGTTTCCTCACAAAGTGATTTTTGCACTTTCAGTTTTTGTTTTTTGCTTTTCCTTCCTGTTTCTTGTTCACCTCCTTCATTCCATACACCTGTCTGTCTGTCTGTGAGGTCTATGACAGATGCATTGTGGGTAGTTTCACAGGTCATGTACTGCTCATAGATGATGATGATGATGTTTTGAGCTTCATTTCCTTTTCAAAGCTTTATTGGTTATTTTTTTGTGGATGTTGTTGGAAAAGCTTTTGTATATTGTTTATTTGCTATTTCTGTTCTAATGTCATGTTGATGTTTTAGCCAAATGTACAGACAGACAGACAGACAGACAGACGCTTCATTTCACGTCTCAGAGTTTAGAGCCCAATTGTATGGAAGCTTCTCTCCACCACGGAATAAAAACAAAAGGCAATTTATACAAATTTATATCTAACAATTATGACTTTTTTTTACTTTTTTACAAAGTCAGAATATAGGTATATAAACTCGCAATTCCGAGTTTTTCACAATTATGATTTTTTTTCTTAGCAATTGTATGAAAAAAGTTAGAATATACCTATAAAGTCATGAAAATAAAGTCATACTTGCAAGAAACTTGCGAGAAAAAAAGTCAAAATTGCAATTCAACAAAAACGTAGAATATGTATATAAACTCACAATTTCAACTTTTTTCGCACAATTTCAACTTTTTTCTCGCAATTCCACAAAAAAAAGTCAGAATATAGTTCTATAAACTCTATAAATAAAAGTCGTACTTGCAAGAAACTGAATTGCGAGAAAAAAACTCAGAATTGTAATTCTATAACAGTCTGAATATATGTATATAAACAAACAATTTTTAAAAAATTCTCACAATTCTACGAAAATATAGGTATATAAACGTGTCAATAAAGTCGTAATTGTAAGAAACTCAGAATTGCGAGAATAAAGTAATTGCAATTCTACAAAAAAGTCTGAATAAAGGTATAAAGAATCACAATTTCCACTTTTTTTCTCACAATTTCAACTTTTTTCTCAATTCCACACAAAAGTCAGAATATTCTGTTTTTTTTCCTTCTTACAATCGTAAGGTATAAACAAACAAAAATCGCAAATTAGCCTTTTTTTTCAATTATTTTTATCCTGTGGTGGAAACGAGCTTCTGTAGAAATGTTGCTGAGATCGAACGATTTCTGCTGCCGTTTCGTCTTCGGTCTGACCAAACCAATAACGGTCACATGATCATCTGAGGCGAGACGGCCGTGTGTTTATCAGACAATCACCCGTCTGTGTGCGAGTTTGTGTCGATGGTGATGAAGAGAACCATGATCCTCCTCATCCTCCATCTGTCAATCATGTTATGCTCCGCCCTATTTTCCTTTCTAGATCTGTCAGTTTCTTCTCTCTTTTTTTTGGCTTTATGTTTTTGGAAAAAATACTAAAGTGCAACAGCAATGGTTAAAAAGAATTCCAAACAAAACTGAGAGAAATAATAAATATATATAAATAAAGAAATGACTATGACATAAGTGTGTGTGCTGTGTTCTTTGAGAGTGTTTATGCGGTACTGAAGATCCAGATGGAAACACCGTCAGCGTGTTGTAATCTCCACAGATGTGATTCTCTTCAATATGACGGCACAGGACCTGAAAGAGAGCTTTACACTAATGCCAGCTGTAGCCCTTTATCAATGTGTGCTTGTGTTATGAACAGATGACACATATCTTTTGTCCAGCTGCTATTTGAAGTCATCAATAATTGACGAACTTTGCAACATTGACTCTTATTGAACTGAAGTGAATCAAAATTGAGCTGAATAATGACACTATTGTCTTCCGTAGAGCTGCTTTTGAAGTTGATGGCTTTTACAGCATTAACACTGGTATTTTCATGTTGTATTACTGTGAAGGTGCTTTAAAACTATCTGTAGTGTATATAGTGCTATCGAAACAAGTAAATGCTAGCACTGACACATCTGTTAGCATCTGCTAACGATAACAGGTATTAACAAGTACCACGTTACTTATGTTATCGTTATAACCTTCATCTAAGGACTAATTCTGAAGTTAGAAGATAAAACTGTTTGCTTTGATGCAGTGATTGTTTTTGAACCCCTGAAGCGATCAGTGTTTGGGACAACTCTTCTGTCCTCATTCCCTGAGTCTGCGGCACCTCCAACATCCGCTTTCTTGCAGATGTACACTTTCTCCAAGCCTCTTTCGATCATCTATTCACGCAACTTTATCACTTTGAGTAATTAAACTTCCTTCCGTAACACCAACCCCTCTTCCGGTTTCATGCAGACGAAACCTTTCAGACCTGTCTCTCTCTTCCTATTCCTAGTGATCTAGGTTCAATCTGATCCCAAATCTTCAGTGCTCATTCTGCTAGACTATCTGCCATCTCCGATGCTGTTAAACATCCGATCCTTCTGTCCACTCTCCCATCCCTGGAACAACCCTCGCTGGTTTGAGTCTTACCTCACAGGTCTGCGACGCCTCGTCTGGCCCCCGGGGTACCCCAGGGTTCAGTCCTGGGACCTCTCCTGTTTTCCATATACACTACATCTTTGGGACCCATTACACGGGCACATGGGTTCTCCTACCATTGCTATGCTGATGACACACTGTTCTACTTTTCATTTCAAACGGACGATCCCACGGTAGCATCACAGATCTCGGCATGGATGGAATAACATCCCGTACAGCTCAACCATTCTCGGCTTCCCAGCCTCCCCGTCAGTACGACTTTACCATCCAGGGGTGTGTTTCCTAAAAGCATCGTTAACAACTATGATCGCAAGTTCCGTCGTTATCATCAGTTCAACGAGTCGGTGTTTCCCGAAACCATCATTCCAACGAACATTCGCAGATAGCATCGCTCACACACACACTCCTCTGCGATGCCGTCGCTCACACACACACTCCTCTGCGATGCTGTACCCTAACACATCTAGCATTAATTCGATCTCAAACAGATTACAGGACTACTTCTGGAACTACTTCCAACATGTGCAATCAAACCTCTTCAAATGGTACCAAACCCGGAGAGGCGTAAAATCACTTTCCAGAACCTTCTCATTCACTGTTTCACACGAATGATCTTCCCAAACCGATCCAGACAGAATCCCTGAAAACTCTTCTCTTCTGCAAGCTCTTACTTCTTCATTCTCCCATGCGTTCACTGTTTCTCAATCCCTCGCTGTTCTTGCTTGAACTATTGAAACTTCTCGCAGTTATCGTGTTTATTGCCTCTTTAACAAGAATCGCTTGTTGTATTCCTTTGGATAAAAGCGTCTGCTAAATGAACAAATGCTGCCTGATGTTTTATTCATCATCATGTGTTCTGTGTGCAGCTGCTGATGTCTGAATGTGATTCTGCACTGCAGAGGCTGAGCAGACCTGATAGTCGAGCTCAGATCTGACCGGGTGTTATCCTGCGTCTGGTTGGAGGAGGTTCAGCTAAACACACACACACACACAGAGAGTCAGTGAACACTCGTCTGCTGCCTCCTACTCTCAGTGTTTTAAATCAGTAATGTATCACAGCAACCCCCCCCCCCCCCCCCCCCATGCGTGCTGCGTCAGTGTGTGTGTGACGCTCCTGCGTGAGTGTGTGTGTGTGTGTGTGTGTGTGTTTGCATTCTGAATGGATCCACAGCCGGTCGGAATCAGCAGCGTCTCTGTGCCCAGAGGTAAAACACTCTGAGTGTGTGTGTGTATCATAACTGTCATGTGCCTCATTTGTACAGTATCAGTGTGTGTGATGCTGCTGCATGAGTGTGTGTGTGTGTGTGTGTGTCTCCTGCAGCTAAAAGATGCAGATTCTGCATGTCAACATCACACTGAAAAACACAGATTGTTTTCATTTGTTGACTGATGCATTTCAATCACACACTCAAATCGATCTGAACGACACACACTTCATCAGTTCATGCGCAACTGGACAATTCTAGTTTGTTTATTATTGTAGTTTTGTGCATCTGGTTGAGACTCTCTTGTTTTTTTCTTGTGTGTGTGTGTGTGTGTAGGTGACTATGAGGACGCTTCTCTCTTCTTTATTCTTTCACACCATGATCTGGGTCAGCACAGGTAAGATGTTCTCGTTTCAATGTTTTTATTTCAGTATTGCTCTTGACTTTATTCTCCTCTCTGCCAGCAGCAATTGACCCCACCCCCAAAATTGACGGACAGCAGACCTCGTCAGTCACGGTACAGGAGAACTTCACTCATCACTTCAACTGCCAATCAGAGGGCTGGAATCCTCAAGCCCCGCCCCTGCTGACCTGGTACCTGAACGGGGAGAGGCAGAGCGAGGTGACAGGCAGCCGGGGGGCGGGGCGTCTGGTAATGACATCACCGGGGGATTCCGGAGTGCTTAGATACGGGTCCGAGCGCAACAGCACGTTCACACTCAAACCCAAACGCTGGGACCGAGAGCTGGTGTGTGCGGCGCGAAACCCTGCCGGAGGAGAGAGTTACAACGCCACCGTCACGCTCAACGTCCAGTGTGAGTCTGGCACGCTCCTGGGATAAAGCTGCACAGTTTCTGCTTAAAAATCCAAGAAAATACATCAAGTTTATAAAAATGTGTTCAAATATTAATCAATATAATAATGTTATATAATAATATAAACTATAACATGAATAATTAAAATAGATTCATAATATTCATTTAAATTTTGATCTGTCGGGTCGGATATCTGACGTAACATGAATAATAATTATATTTGATAAATTAATATAAATTATAGTATTAAATAAAGCTGCAAGCAGCAATTAACGGGGTTCAAGCGTTTTAAGGCTTTAGGGTCTAGGGGTTAGGGGTTAGGGGTTAGGGTCTAGGCCCCCCCTCTTCAAGTTTCATAATGTGGCACAATTGTCAAAACTGATACCTAAGGAAAAATTAAGTGATAAACTTGTAAACAAAATGTGAGTGAGTTATAATAGTGATTTAAAAATGTCTAAAAATTAATGCAAAAGCAAAACCAGTGAAAAGAACTATATTAGTGAGTACGTTGCATAATATATAGGGTGTAAAGCAAAATAGCACCACCTGGTGGCCATTGTCTTTCAAACTTCGCACAGACCTCTAGGACCATGAGTCAAACGTACCCACCAAGTTTCATTCCGATCGGCCACTATTATCCTGGTCTAAGAGGTGCGCCAACTTCATTAGCCGAAGGCAGCCATGCTTTTCGTGATACAGGAATCTCATCATGGCAGCGTGGACAAAGACACTGCATGCCAATTTTCTAGTCAAATCGGACTAATGGTTGCATAGTTACAACTGTTTTTATGTTTGTTTGTTTTTGTATTATAGCGCCACCAAGTGGTGAATCACCACAGAGTTTTTTGCGCGACCACAGAATGAGCTTGTACATGAGGATAACAAGTTTGGTGAGAATATCTCATTGAGTTCAAGAGTTACAGCCATTTTAGTGTAAGTGCCATTTTGGCGTTCCGTCGCGAGCATTGCGTATTATTAATAATAATACGAATAATATTCATTTAACTTTTGTTCTGTCGGTCAGATATTTGACATAAGATAATGACTTCACGAGTGTTTCAACCACAGATGGCGATAGAAAGGCCATGGCTTTAAAAGCATGAACTAACCTCGTGTGTGTTTGGTTCCTCGTGTCTCAGTCCAGCCGGAGATCTTGCGCGTGGACGCCCACTACAGCGAGACCGCGGACCCCGGCCTCTCCCTCATCCTCTTCGCTTTGGTTCGGTCCAACCCCCCCGCCACCATCACCTGGGTGGATCGGTCCGGTCAGCTGCTGGCCAACAGCTCCGACTTCCTCATCCTGGATTCACGGAGCCACCCGTGGCTGGCCAATCACAGCCTGCAGGTCACTCTGAGCAGCCTATCAGGAAACATCTCGGTCAACGCCAACAACAGCCTTGGCTCCGCCCACAGCAACCTCACGCTCACAGGTGAGACGATACGTCATTCAAAATCTGAAGCAGCACGACTGTTTTCAACTCTGATAATAATCATAAATGTTTCCTGATCATCAGATCCTCATATTAGAGTGATTTCTGAAGGATCATGTGACATTGAAGACTGGAGTAATGATGCTGAATATCCAGCTTTGATCACAGGAATAAATTACGCTTTACTGTATATTCACATAGAAAACAGCTGATTTACACTGGAGTAATATTTCATTGTTTTTACTGTATTTTTGAATATTTTTGAATATATTTATATTTTTGAATATAAATAAATGCAGTAGAAGAGACTCTTTCAGAAACATCTCACCGACCGGTGGTGTATAAACATGTAAATGCTGGTGTATGTATTTTTTTTATGTCCCGTTCCTCCAGATTTCCTGCAGTCACGAGTGGAGGTGCCGATGTTCGGGATAGTGACGGGTGGTGTCGCCGGCATCATCACCCTCCTCATCTTCACCTTGATGGTCTTCTTCCTACTACAGAAGGACAAAACCAAAGCCATCGGTACAGAGACTAAACGCCAAAACACTGCAGATAAAAGCATGCATGTGTATGTATTCATGTGTTCATAAATGCTTCTTTCTGTGTTGTTTCTCAGAAGAGCCCGTCGCAGTGCATCTGTCCTCCAAACGGTGCGACACGTCTCCCAGCATTCTCTGCTAATGATAACATTATTGAACGATTGATCTCGTGACTGTTCTGTTGTTTGTTGGTTGCAGTAACGACATGGTGAAGATTCAGGTGAACGGTTTTTATCTCCCCAGAGAGAACATGTCTTTACCGTCACACGTGCAGCTGAACGACGACCGCACGCTCTGTAAGGGTGAGTCCGGATTCCCTCCAGAGCTGCCGATCTAACTGGAATATGGCAGATAACATTTGCGAATAAAGCAGCGTTTCCATCCCATGTGTTCAAGAGAACAAAATCCTCCCTTCCTGGTGCAAAATATCAGTAATATGCACTTTAATTTCCCAACTGGGATCAATATGGTACTACTACTACTACTTCTACTACTAATAAAAATTTACGTTTCTGCAATCTGGCTCTTTTTCCCTCCATCATAAATGAGTTTGTCTCAGATTGTCAGACGAAACACAATAAACGCTGTCATGTTCTCTTGCGTTCGGAGACACATCGGTCTGAAGTAGTGAGTTTAGGTAAAAGGGAGCAGAGCCAGTGGTTGTTCTGTAGGAAAACATCAGTGCCTTAAATTTATGCGAGAGGCAACTGGCAACCAGTGCAGGTTTATGAGGAGAGGAGTGACGTGTGACTCTTCAGCTCGATAAAGACACTCTCGCTGCAGCATCTGGATCAGTTGCAGAGGTTTGACTGATGAAGGAGAGAGCATTACAATAGTCCAGTCTGGATAGAACAAGATCTTGGACCACGAGTGGTGTAGCTCTGATAGGAAGGGTCTGATCCTCCTGATTTTGTAAAAAAGCAAATCTGCAGGACACAGCAGTTTTAGCAATGTGCAGTTCAACTGATCATCAATCACAACTCCAAGGATCCTGGGTGTCCTGTAAGGAGTTATGGTTGACGAACCTAGCTGAATGGAGAAGTTGTGGTGTAGTGTTGGGTTAACTGGGCCCACAAGCAATTATGTCTGTCAAGCAGGCTGAGATGTGAGCAGTTATCATCGGATCCTCTGGCTGGAATGAGAGGTAGAGTTGTGTGTCATCAGTGTCGCAGTGATAGGATAAACCACGTTTCCGAATGACAGATCCTAGTGATGACATGTAGATGGAGAAGAGAAGCATTCCCAGCACTGAGCCCTGAGGCACTCCAGTAGCTAGATGATAACAGTGATGGGATAAACCATGTTTCTGAATGACAGATCCTAGTGATGACATGTAGATGGAGAAGAGAAGCAGCCCCAGCACTGAGCCCTGAGGCACTCCAGTAGCTAGATGATAACAGTGATGGAATAAACCATGTTTCTGAATGACAGATCCTAGTGATGACATGTAGATGGAGAAGAGAAGCGGTCCCAGCACTGAGCCCTGAGGCACTCCAGTAGCTAGATGATAACAGTGATGGGATAAACCATGTTTCTGAATGACAGATCCTAGTGATGACATGTAGATCGAGAAGAGAAGCGGTCCCAGCACTGAGCCCTGAGACACTCCAGTAGCTAGATGATAACAGTGATGGGATAAACCATGTTTCTGAATGACAGATCCTAGTGATGACATGTAGATCGAGAAGAGAAGCGGTCCCAGCACTGAGCCCTGAGACACTCCAGTAGCTAGATGATAACAGTGATGGGATAAACCATGTTTCTGAATGACAGATCCTAGTGATGACATGTAGATGGAGAAGAGAAGCGGTCCCAGCACTGAGCCCTGAGGCACTCCAGTAGCTAGATGATAACAGTGATGGGATAAACCATGTTTCTGAATGACAGATCCTAGTGATGACATGTAGATGGAGAAGAGAAGCAGCCCCAGCACTGAGCCCTGAGGCACTCCAGTCGGTAGATGATAACAGTGATGGGATAAGCCATGTTTCTGAATGACAGATCCTAGTGATGACATGTAGATGGAGAAGAGAAGCGGCCCCAGCACTGAGCCCTGAGGCACTCCAGTAGCTAGATGATAACAGTGATGGGATAAGCCATGTTTCTGAATGACAGATCCTAGTGATGACATGTAGATGTAGAAGAGAAGCGGTCCCAGCACTGAGCCCTGAGGCACTCCAGTAGCTAGATGATAACAGTGATGGGATAAGCCATGTTTCTGAATGACAGATCCTAGTGATGACATGTAGATGGAGAAAAGAAGCGGTCCCAGCACTGAGCCCTGAGGCACTCCAGTAGCTAGATGATAACAGTGATGGGATAAACCATGTTTCTGAATGACAGATCCTAGTGATGACATGTAGATGGAGAAAAGAAGCGGTCCCAGCACTGAGCCCTGAGGCACTCCAGTAGCTAGATGATAACAGTGATGGGATAAACCATGTTTCTGAATGACAGATCCTAGTGATGACATGTAGATGGAGAAGAGAAGCGGTCCCAGCACTGAGCCCTGAGGCACTCCAGTAGCTAGATGATAACAGTGATGGGATAAACCATGTTTCTGAATGACAGATCCTAGTGATGACATGTAGATGGAGAAGAGAAGCGGTCCCAGCACTGAGCCCTGAGGCACTCCAGTAGCTAGATGATAACAGTGATGGGATAAACCATGTTTCTGAATGACAGATCCTAGTGATGACATGTAGATGTAGAAGAGAAGCAGTCCCAGCACTGAGCCCTGAGGCACTCCAGTAGCTAGCTGATAACAGTGATGGGATAAACCATGTTTCTGAATGACAGATCCTAGTGATGACATGTAGATGGAGAAGAGAAGCGGTCCCAGCACTGAGCCCTGAGGCACTCCAGTAGCTAGATGATAACAGTGATGGAATAAACCATGTTTCTGAATGACAGATCCTAGTGATGACATGTAGATGGAGAAGAGAAGCGGTCCCAGCACTGAGCCCTGAGGCGCTCCAGTAGCTAGATGTTGACACCTCACCCCTTGGAGTGCGGTTCCTGAGATGATCTTCATCATGAGGGTTGACTATCTGATGATTGACTGTGCCAAACGCAGCAGATCCAGCAAGATGAGAACTGAGGATTGGGAAGCTGCTCTTAAGTCTCAAAGCTTCAGTAACCGAGAGCAGGGCAGTCTCAGTTGAGTGACGCTTCTGAAACTAGACTGGTTGTTGTCCATGAGTTTGTTCTGTGTAAGAAAGTTAGAGACTTGGTTGAAAACGACTTGTTCAAGTGTTTTCGCAACGAATGGAAGAAGGGATACTGGTCTGTAATTTTTGCAGAAATGCTTATAGTGGGGCTGAGCCTGCTGAAAAGCTGTGGGAAAGATACCAGTGTGAAGAGAGGTGTTGATGATATGAGTGAATGAGGATACAACTGAGGAAGAAATGGCCTGAAGCAGATGGGTGGGAATAGGATCAAGCAGACAGGTTGTAGGTGATTGGAAAGGATGAGTTTAGAGACTTCTGCCTCCGAGAGCGGAGAGATTGCCACTGATGGTGGTGGTTTTATTTATAATTAATAAATAAAACCACCACCATATACAAAAGTTGTATAATTAATAAAGCAACCATGGTAAATGGTAAATGGACTGCATTTATATAGCGCTTTCACAGACCCAATGGCCACCAAAGCGCTTTACAATTTGCCTCACATTCACCCATTCACTCACTCACTCATACACCGACGGGCGACGGCAGCCATGCAAGGCGCCATCCAGCTCGTCGGGAGCAGCTGGGGTTAGGTGTCTTGCTCATGGACACCTCGACACTTGGTCAGGTGGAACCGGGGATTGAACTGGGGGGTGGTGATGGCGCAGTGGATAAGACACATGCCTTCGGTGTGAGAGACCCGGGTTCGAATCCACTGTGAGACACCAATGTGTCCCTGAGCAAGAGCTCAACACCAATGTGTCCCTAGTTGCTCCAGAGGCATGCGACCTCTGACATATATAGCAATTGTAAGTCGCTTTGGATAAAAGCGTCAGCTAAATGAATAAATGTAAATGTAAAATGTATTTATGAAGAATGTGGCAACAGCGTCAGGTGTTAGGGTTCCTGAAGGAGGAGTAGTGTTAAGAAGAGAGGACCCAGACAGCAACATAGTGTCGGCCCAGATCCGGCCTGCGTCTGGGCAGTGTGGAATCCAGGTGTACCGGATGCGGGCCGGATCTGGGCTGACACTAAGTTGGTGTCTGGGGAGAAAGTTTTGAAAAGCATGCGAGAGTCAGAAGAATTGTTAATTTTGTTGTGATAGCAAGTAATTTTAGCAGTAGAGACATTAGCAGAGAAGAAAGAGAGGAGGGATTGATACGAACCAAGGTCAGTGGGATCTTTCGATTTGTGTTTCTTTGCAGCCCTGAGTTGAGAATGATGCTCGCAGGATAAAAGGGGGCAGAAATAGTTAGAGTGGAGAAAAGATTATCAGTTGCTCTGTTAGTATCCAGTGATGAAACTAAATCATTCTGATGACAGACTTTGACTCAGGTGTTCAGAACCACCAAACCAACATTTGAGATGCTGCGATGCCATTGGTCCACTGGTTACTCCAGTTATCCAATCACAGCCTCTGCTGAGCCAAAGTCACATGAGGTTTGAGGGATTTATACAGTAAATTGGTTTTCGTCGTAGATTATATACATTACCTTATCAGATAAAACAATGATCCTCCCCGATTGAGTGCATGAGTGTTTTATAGAATTTATAAATGGAGTATTTTTATGCAATCTCACAAAATTTGCTTAAAATTGGTGTATGGAAACCTATCTAATGTGAGTCTCTAAAACATCACCTGTCTCAAGCTGCGTGTTTCAGGGCAGAAGATCTCCAGACCGAACACACTGGAGAGAAGACGCACTGACGAGGAAGAGGAGGATCTGTCAGCGGCCTACGCTGCCCGAGGTCAGAGGTCATGACCTTAAAGGGACAGTTCACCCAACAATGTAAATCCCGACATCATTTACTCTCCCTCATGTCTTTCCAAACCCATGACTTTCATTCATCTTCTGAACGCAAATTTAGATGATTATAATGAAATCTGAGAGATTCCTGTCCCTTTTCACCCAAAACTCTGACATAAAGAGATGGAAAAATAAACCCATAAGAATAGAGCGCTTTAGATCCAAGTCTTCCGAAGAGACACGGTTTAGTTTAGGCTTTTATTCCCATGTTAACTTTGTTTAGTGAACATAAACAGAAGCTTTCTTGACTGTTCACATGAACAAACCTGATTGGTTCTTCAGCTTGTTTACCATATTTGATGAGCTGTGAATAAAAGTCTAAATTAAATTATACATTTTTGGGTGAACTGTCCCTTTAAAGAACCCTGATATCAAGAACCAATAACGAGAGATCAAGTGTTCCTCACTGAGTCTAATAGATGTGAATGATTGTGTCCCGACAGGTTTCGCTCGCTATCCGATGGTGGGATACATCTATAAAGTGAGCAGCACCAGCAGTGACGAGATCTGGCTATGAACATCTGCACACTCTGACCTCTGACCTCTGACCTCACGAGGCCTGATCCACCTGAACCCTGACAGCAGGCAGAACGGGATTCGGTTTCAGCATTCTTATAACTCAACACAGATTTACTGACAAACTTTGACTGCAGCTCAAGAGTTTGAGTGACAGACTGCTTTGTCCTGGTGAAGAACTACACTACCCATAATGCATCGAGCAGAGAAAACACTGCTACTATGGAAACGGGGACTTTCCCCCACAGACTTGCTAGGTATCAGCAAACTAACATTAGTTAATTGTATAGTGCTGGTGACGATTCTCTAATACAATCAGAGAAAACGCAGAGATTCAGCGACAGAGATTTATGGGATCAGTAGTTCATTTAGAAGTACCTGTACATGAATGGACTGTAAATATGTGCTCTCATCAGTATTTACCCAGAGTTCATTGCTGCTATACGGAATGCTACATCATATTTGTGTAATTTAAAGGAATGTTCAGTAAATATGCAGATATTGTGAGATACTTGTATGTATTTAGATGAATAGAAGTATAAAGATTATTGAAATCATATGTAGTGTATATTTGTAAAGCTCATTCTGAGTCTGATCCAGCAGGAGGCGCCACTGGTTTAACTTTACCTGAGCTTGACTCGTGCTAGTTTATTCTTTTTCCAGTGTGGTTGTCCTTCTCTTGCTTGTGAAAGTTGCTGTATTATTATTGTGAGAAATAGGCCTACCTCAATAAAGTCTATAGAGAATAACACATCATACGTGATTAGTGTAATAATGTTGTGTGTGGAATGAAGTGTGTGTGTGTGTGTGTGTGTGTGTGTGTTTTGAAGGATGTTCGCAGGTGTTTGTGGTCTTCAGTTTACGGCGCCGGAAGTCGATCTTTCATCTGCAGGTTTTGCTCTTATTGATGTCAGACTGTGTGTAAGTGCACAAAAACATCTATAAAACACACATGAGCCGTAATCCACAGCACGGGCGTAACGGCTGTCACGTGTGTGTGTGTGTGTGTGTGTGTGTGTGTGTCCTGAGGCGTCGAGCTTGTGTCAGTCGACGTGACGCCGAGCGTTGGCTTTCAGCGCTGGATGAAGTTCAGGCCCGGATCGTGTTCTGGCTTCCGGTTGATCTCAGTCTTCAGACTCACACGAGGATCCGGAGCTTCTGTGTAAACTTCATCCTTCACTCGAGCTACATTTAACAGAAAGTACGGTAACACTTTATTTTACAGTCTCCTTGTTACATATGTTACATGTACTTACCAATTATGCATAATTACATGCAACTAACCCTTAACCTAATCCAGCCCCTAAGCCTATAGTAACTACACGTTGTTAATTATGATTACTCAGTACTTAAATATACAATTACACTGTAACAATGACACCTTAAAATAAAGTGTAACCGACATTATTAATATAAACCAGCAGGTTACAGTTTATTTGGTAACACTTTATTTTACAGTCTCCTTGTCGCATTTGTTACATGTACTTACTAAAGCAATAACAGTAAATTATGCATAATTACACGCATGGTAAGTACATCGTCTATTAATATTACTCAGCACTTAAATATATAATTGCACTGTAACATGACCCTTTATTTTAAGATTGTACTTACTCAAATAAGTACTGATATTAATTAACCATGTACTTACTATAGAGTTACGGTTTGGTTTAGGGTTAATTATGCATAATTTACTGTAATTAATAAAGTAAATTAATGGATCACCTTAAAATAAAGTGTTACTGAAAAGCGTATTTAAATTGATTTATATACGGAGGGGATTTGATTTTTGAACTATAGTTGGATTGTAACTGTAATGTGATATTAATATAATATATCTTGTTAGAGATACACCTATATATACACTTTTTTATTATAATTTTGCTGTAACGCTTTACAATAAGGTTTGATTTGTAAACATTAGTTAACTGTATGAAAAATGCTTTTACAGCGTTTATTAATCTTAGCAAATGTTAGAACATTTACTAATACATTATTGTTATTATTATAGATTAATATATTATACATGTATTGGATCTGAGCTTGACATGAACTAACAATGACCAGTTGTATTTTATTAGTTAACTTTTAGAAAGATGAATAAATACTGTAACAAACGTAATGCTCGTTGTTAGTTAATGCATTATCCGTTATATGATATGGTTCATTTCATTGTTCACCAGAATTAATAAATGTTGTAAGTTTAAAATATCCATTATGGCATTTGAACAAATATGAATAACTGTAAGGTTTTATCAAACGTTTTACTGAATCAGAAAGTTTTTCCTCATAGTCAGTTCTGTGTGTGTGTGTGTGTGTGTGTGTGTGTGTGTGTGAGCTCAAGTGTGTGTGCAGGTCTGTGTGTGTGTGTGTGTGTGTGTGTGTGTGTGTGTGTGTCGAGTGTGTGTGCAGGTCTGTGTGTGTATGTCGAGTGTGTGTGTGAGCTCGAGTGTGTGTCGAGTGTTTGTGCAGGTCTGTGTGTGTGCAGGTCTGTGTGTGTATGTTGAGTGTGTGTGTGTGTGAGCTCGAGTGTGTGAGCTCGAGTGTGTGTGTGCAGGTCTGTGTGTGTGCAGGTCTGTGTGTGTGTGTGTGTGTGTGTGTGTGTGTGCAGGTCTGTGTGTGTATGTCAAGTGTGTGTGTGTGTGAGCTCGAGTGTGTGAGCTCGAGTGTGTGTGTGCAGGTCTGTGTGTGTATGTCGAGTGTGTGTGTGTGTGAGCTCGAGTGTGTTTGCAGGTTTGTGTGTGTGCAGGTCTGTGTGTGTGTGTGTGTGTGTGTGTGTGTGTGTGCAGGTCTGTGTGTGTATGTCGAGTGTGTGTGTGTGTGAGCTCGAGTGTGTGTGCAGGTCTGTGTGTGTGCAGGTCTGTGTGTGTGCAGGTCTGTGTGTGTGTGTGTGTGTGTGTGTGCAGGTCTGTGTGTGTGAGCTCGAGTGTGTGTGTGTGTGAGCTCGAGTGTGTGTGTGAGCTCGAGATGGAGGACAGTGAACTCTGAGCTTCTCTGTTTATGCGCAGGGGAGAGAATCATAAGAATAATCATAAACACACACACACACTGAGGATGGAGCGACGCTTGTTCTGGCTGTTCTGCGTGCTGACAGCTCTGGGATCAGTCACATCGCAGGGTAAGACTCGGCTTCAGCTGGACATATTCACTGGTTCACAGTGACAGAAGTTTAACGGTGCGCTCTGCAGATCCGCCAAGGCTCTACATCGAGAAGAACATGAGTCTGATGTGCAGAACTGGAGCGTTCGAGCCGAAGCCGCTGACGGATGACGCCGCCTCGGGAACCTTCCCCTGCTGCTCACAGGAGGGCGGAGAAGAAGACTGTCCTAAAGCTGTAGTGAAGATCCTGAGTGAGTAAAACCTGTGTGTGTGTGTGTGTGTGTGTGTGTGTGTGTGTGTGCTTTCATCTGAGTGAACAGGTGTCGAATGAACAGTGTGAGAAACTCTTAATATTTGCTTTAATGTAGAGAAATAGAGCAGAATCTGGGGCTATTATCCTCAATCTGTCCTATAATGACCAGTATCACTGTACACACATACACACACACACACACACACACAATCAAAGCTGACTCTCTGTGGGAATTGTCAGTTTGTGGCTTTTCACTGTAAATTATGAGACGATGTTATTTTTCTCTTCCAGAAACATTGAACCGTTTCTGCATTACATGAAAGCGTTGTCTCCTCTGATTGAGAACTGGCTGTAATACTGCTACTCCTGGATACTCCAGGGTTCACTGTAGCGGTTCACAGTCTTCCACACCACTATAGAGCAGTCAAAAGGGCTTTCCTTTTCCTCTCAATAGTCATGCTCTAGCAGCGTTCAGTAGATTACACCCGAAGATCCTCGTGTGGAATAAAAGTTCTTCATGGACCATCTAGGCCAGTAAAGAAGCTTTATTTGTGAGATTTTGTTGTGTGTGTGTGTGTGTGTGTGCAGGCGGAGACAATCTGATCCAGTTGGACATGTCGGCTGTGATCACGGTTCTGGTGAGCGATGTCCTCGTCACGGCTCTCATCGGATGGGCCGTTTACACCGTGTGTGCTCAACCCTCCACCAGGGCCAGCTACCAGGACAGCAAAGGTGAGGCACACACACACACACTCGCACACACACACACACACACACACTGATCCTCTCTATCATCTGTGTGTCTCCAGCCTCGGACCGGAAGAATCTGATCCCTAGCGAGCGCGTGAGCAATAGCGCGTCAGGAGACATGTATCAGGTACTTCTGCTAATAACACACAGATAATGCTAGGTTTCATATTACACTGCAAGATATGCTTCTCTTATGCGGGATTTTTGTCTTGTTTCTATATCTAAAAATTCTTAAACTAAGAAGCATTTACTTTAAGTAAAATGACATAAGAAGTATATCTTGTTTTCTGATTATTAAAAAAAATCTGAATTAAGTGAGTTTTTGCTTAACACAAGCACAATTGTACGGAGCCCCTGAAGGGACCTTTGCAAAAAATAAAGAATCAAGACTATTGCGTGCGCACGCGAAACTACCGATGCTAGACCAGCTCCCTCTGGAGCCGTGTCCCACACCGCATCTGTGTCCACAGAGCTTTCTCTTATTGTCACGCTAATATTTCTAAACTCCCTCTGAAATTGTCCAAATTCTTTTAGCCTGGAAAATTTGCTTCTCGCCCACAATCCTTATTTTTAAGGAATTGGTTTAACAGGGATATTAATCATCTTATGAATATGTTTGATAATTATGGAAATCTTTTAACATACGAACAAATTATGCGAATCCATAGTTTTCCTGTGCATTTTAAAGAATTTAATTCTGTCATTAAAGCTATTTCCCCTACTTTATCAAAAGTCACATTCAATTTAACTCCACATTAATGATAAATCCAAAATTAATTTTAAATGGCATTGAATTGATTGATAAAAAATGCAATAATAAACATATTTGTACAATATTTCAAATACAAAATAAAATAGCACCTAGAAGAATTTTTTTTTGGAACTCTATTATTGATCATATTAATTGTAAGACTGCTTGGTTAATCCTCTTTAAATATTGCATTAATAATAAAAAATGTGCATACCATTTATCCTGTTAAATCATTAATTGCAAGATACTCTGATATTGACGATTTATGTTCCTTTTGTAAAACTGGGAAAGAGGCGTTGACTCGTTTGTTTTTTTGAATGCAAAATTATCCAAAATTTCTGGAAGGAATTGGCAGAATTTATCTTTAATTTAGTACAAATTTTACTTTAAAGGATATTACTGTATGTTATGAAAACAATGTTAACAAAGGTCTTGAATACATTGTTAATTTATTTATACTGTTGGCAACATTTTATATCCATAAGCAAAAATATTTATATTCATCCCCAACTTAAAAGCTGAAACTAATATATTATATAGACTCATTACATGCAAAGTGAGATATTTCAAGCCTTTATTTGTTATAATTGTGATGATTATGGCTTACAGCTTATGAAAACCCCAAATTCAAAATTAGAATATTGTGAAAAGGTTTTCATATCTGTAAGCCATAATCATCTAAATTATAACAAATAAAGGCTTGAAATATCTCACTTTGCATGTAATGAGTTTATATAATATATTAGTTTGCATATTTAAGTGAATTACTGAAATAAATGAACTTTTGCACGATATTCTAATGTTCGAGTGTCACCTGTAGTAGTCAACATTTGAAGTGAATCAAAGTTTCCTAAGACAAGAACGGGTGTTGTTCTGAATGAATATGAAAGGTTTTGATCCACTTCAAATGTTGACTACTGTATATATTTATAAATACATAAACAAAAGAAACTCTCATTTTCAACAGCTTTTATTTCCAGCAGATTTCTTATTATGTGTAAATATTGTATGAACACAAAGTGTTTCAACAACTGAGACACCAACATAAAACACATTTCCCAGCATGTCCCAGTTATGAGTGGGTCAATCTCAGTCCTCCAGTTCTCCGGCACATCTGGGGCTTCAGACAGTGTGTGCTGAATTATTAGGCACGGTTTCTTGTACCTCTGACCCTATTGAGAAATAGCCGTAGAAATCTATAACGTAAACTGGAAATTGTAATGCGTGCGCACGCGATAGTCTTTATTTTTATTTTTTTGCAATGGTCCCTTTAGGGGCTCCGTACAATTGTCTGCCAATGGGGTTAGAAAATAAATCTTGTTTTCCATTTGAGTTCAGATTATTTTTCTCACCCCATTGGCAGATACAGTAATTTAGCTTGTTTTGAGCAAAAACTCAATTAATTTAGAGTTAGATTTTTTTATCAGAAAACCAGATATGATTTCTTATGTATTTTCCTTATCTAGTAAATGCTTCTTGATATTTGGACTGGAAACAAGTGCAGTGTGTATGTGTGTTATATGACATCATGTATGTCAGTGTTTCAAGTCTTCGGGGGCCAAGTATTGTTTAAAATTATATGAATTATAATACTATAAAATAAATAAGATTAAATGTACGGAATTTGACTTTATCACACTAGATGAATGAAGTTGTTTTGGTAACACTTTACAATCAGTTTTATTAGTTAACTAAAAACTTCTTAATCATTTATTAATCTCAGTTAATCTCAACATTTACAAATATGCTATTAAAATCAAAAGTTGTGTCTGTTAATGAGCTAACATTATTAGTTAATGCATTAAATAACATTAACTATTGAGACATTATTTTATTCTATTGACAACCAAACTGTTATGTTTCTCTTGACTTTATATATCTAAATATACTCTAATGATGGGTCAAATATTAATATTAGAAACTAAAAAATTCCAGATAATATTTTACACCAAATTTATAATGTTTATATTTTTCACAGCATAAATTGGGTCTGTATACGTGAGACTTCTAGCTGGCTTTTATAAGTTATACAGGGGTTCCTCACAAGAGGACGGTCATTAAATGCATACGATTACTGTGAAGTTTTATTAATGTGTGATTGATTATTAATGTTTTATCTGTGGTCCAGCGGCTGAACACGCGCTCCGACGAGTACAGCACTCTTCACGGGCAGCGCAAGCCGAAGAACCCCAAATACCCCATCTCACCCTGAGGCGCGCTAGAAGAAGAAGAAGCCTGTGTTATATCAGTTTAGAAGAAGAAGACGCCTGTGTTGTATCAGTTTATTAGAGGAAATCTGTCTTTCTTCAAATACAGCTAAACGCTTTCATTCTCGTTCCAATCTCTTTAGTTGATTTAGTTCTCCTGTAGATGTAAATGCTTGAAATAAACGCTTGCATTGCAGTCAATAAACATGTCTTTCCTATCAGCTGTGCCGTCGCTTCTTTCTCAGATCTCATCACAGAACTTATTAAAGGGAATATGCATAAGCGCGCTGTCGATTAGCGCAGACTGAATGAAGGTGTTTACGGTAAAGATATGAATATGATGAAGCAATTATTGTGAATGTTTAAAGGAATCGTTCACCCACAAATGATCATTCTGTCATCGTTTACTCGTATCGTTAATAAACACAAAGGAAGATATTCTGAGGGATATCAGTGAAAGTCAGTGTTGTTTGGTTCCCGCTGTTCTTCGAAATAACTTATTTGTGTTCAGCGGAAGAAATAAAGAGATCAGGTTTGAACAACATTATGGGGAGTAAACGATGAAAGGAATCCAGTTCAGCTTACTGACGTCATCAGAGCTCAGTTTTAATAAACCGGTCATGTCTTTGATTGGTTATAATTAGTCACCAGCTCGTTTCTGGTACGTTTTCTTTGTGGTTTCCGTTCCGAGACGAGAAAAGCAGAAAACTGCCTGAACAATATCAACGTTCACATCAACCACACAGACACATGCATTCATACACACGCAAACCCAGACAACACAAGTATATTCCAACTAAGTTTTTCTAAATTTACCCATTAAGTTATAAAACGTTATTTCTGAATGTTCTATGAATGTTTAAAACATCCAGTTTATTCAATATTTAAAAAAAACAATAATTCTTGTTTATGCAAACATTATCTGAATGTTACTTTTGAAGTTCTCTGAATGTTCTCTGAACGTTCTGAAATGAGTAGTAACATTTAAAAAAAAGTTGAAATGAAACATTTCAGAGAAAACCCCTCCATAAGCGATGTATAAATAATGTTTTTTTGTGGTAATGTTTTGGGAACATTATTAAAGACCAGATAACTCTAAACAAACATTCTATTAACGTTACAGGAATAACGTTTGTACGTATCTTTAAGAGAACCTTGCCAGAACGTTAGCCAAAGCCTGAGAACCTTCCCCGTTAGCTGGGCTTATACACACACACACGTCCTGTTTCTATACTGCAGACCACAGTAGTATTAACATAAACCATGTGTCAAAAAAGGTGTTTTATGACTTTGATTTATGGTTCTGAGGTTCCCCTGTCTCTGATTTATGATGGGTCGCTGACAGGCTCCGGTATGTCTAGGCTGCGCGACACCATGTGACATCATCCGTGCCGATGTCCGGGGACTTTTAAAAACAAACAAACAGATCAAACAGATGTTAAATTTTTGACTGGTTTTTACGACTGGGTTAATGAACTCACACCTCGCAACTTGCCATTGTAGTTTTTATGGTATGAGGTGTGCCTTTTTCACAACTACGTCACTACCTACGTCTTTTGTTGCAGTTTTAAATAAGGTTAGGGGTTACACTGTTGAACACAGAAGACATTCTACGACTTTCCTGATACAATGGCTACTCCGAGAACTCCTAAAACCCCTAGAAAGGTTATGTGTATTTCGCCGACAAGAGGACCTGTTGAAATGAGAGAAGATCTAACTTTTGCTCCAAGGAAAAAGCTAAATGTTAGCTTGACAAGATTTCTTCATGAAGACAGTGCTCTTGTGAAACAGGATTTCTCAATGTCTGGTGGTCGTGTGGTGAGGTATGTGTTTGACAAGGTGATGCGTACTGTGAAACTCTACACAGGAGATGTTGAAGACGATTTTACATCACAGACCCCATGTGTGATTTTCCACAAGAAGGACTGGTTTCTGTTTTTCAACTACGTTTGGAGAGATTTGAACGACTGTGGTGATGATCCGTTGTACGTAGCCGAGTGGGATGGCTCAATTCCTGACACAAGATTTCGTGTGGTCGGGGACCATAGTAAAAAGTTACCAGACGATTGTGTTTATATTTTCTGCTGCAACGACAAGACAAAGCTCTGCGAACGTGCGTGGCCTGTTCGTGAATCTGAGCATCACTTGTGCTACGACATGAAATTTTTGTTTCAGTGGAAAGATGTTCGTACGCTTGACAACGTATTTACATGCATCGACAAGATGTTTAGATGGTGCGACATGTATGACCGTTACAGTTCTGTAAAGATTAAATTGTTTCACCCTGAGCAGGGCGTTACCAACGCTGAAGACCGCCTCTTAACCCCACCCACGTATTACAGCCATTAAAAACGCCTGCAGATCGGTACAATTGCTACATTCATTCACCATGTCTCAAGAATCTACAACAGTCTACTGCTACACCAACAACCCTGAGGCTCCCCCAGCGATGCCTGATGACAATGCTACGCCGCTGGAGCCCCACCCACAAACTTGCGACAACAGTTGGTTGGATAAATTTTGCATGGATCTTGGATATCACAACATGACCTTCCTTACAACACCATACGGCAACACTGGTGCAATAGCTGGAGCTGCGGCCCTTGCTGGAATTGACAACACAGACAGTTGTATCCGCTCGGACGGATTCAAAATCATAAAAGCGACTGTTGTGGTCCTTCTGGAACACGTCATCAACAAAAAGCTGAAAGAAATCTGTTTGGGTTGTGAAGTGGATCACCCCAGTCAGATTAGACATTCCTGCCTGTTTGAACCGGGTCCCTATTTCTTTGATGCCTACTTTGAGGAACTGACACGTAATCTGGTGAAACCGTACCTTAAGCACATCGTTGCTCAAGCATTGAGCCGTTGTGGTTTAAGGGTTCACCCCCAGAGGATTCAAGGTTCAGTGGAGGCTATTTTACACGAACTGCGTGACGAAGTTTTCATTGTGGAAAAGCTTCGTGAAGTCAGAGAGAAAGTTGTGGACGTCAGCAGCGAACAAATTGTCTATGACGCTGTGGACAGCTGGAAAGGTATTGTCCAAGTTGAGTGACTGTAACACCGACATGGGGAATACGTGTTTTGCAACAGGTCTGGCAAAGTGTCTACTTAAACAACGTATTAGATGTGAGATGACCGGCTTGTTGTATAAGATTATTAATGAATGTGCCAATGTATCTGTTACTGTAAACAGATGTGCTGTAGATACCAATCGTTTTACAAACCTCATGAAACAAATGTCTGTTGTAAGAACTGTGTCAAATGAATGGACAGATTTGATGCGTTTATGCGTTAATGCTGGTGAACCAATTTGTGTGACTATCAGAAAGATTTTAGACCTGATGACTGAATGCGGCAGCTGTATTAGAATAGCTGATATATTGTGCTTGTGTACATATGTGACTGATCTATGTGTAGACATATTGACAAGAAACAATCAGGCTGATATTTGTGAAATTATTGAAACCTTGGTTGATTACATTCTTGAAAAAAACATTGTGATGTGTATACATTTTTTACACTACATTGATGCTGTATGATACCTTTGTTTCCTTTTACTGTTTAAGAAATAAAAACCCAAATTACTTAAACCATCTGTGTTATTCTTTTTGTGGAGCCTGAAGTGGAAACATGTCAGAAGAAATGAAAAAGACTTATTACACACCTTCTAACCCTGGTTCTTTAGGGGGGAAAAAACGCTTAAAAGAAGCTGTTTTAAAAGAAATGGGTGTTCGTTTAACCGATAAAGAGGTTTCAGACTGGCTCGCTGGTGAGGATGCATATACACTACACAGAACGGCCCCTCTAAAATACAAAAGGAATCGGGTTTTTGTCTACGGTATCGACATGGAGTTCCAGGCCGATCTAGTTGATATGTCTGCATATGCCCCGGTAAATGACAACAACCATTTTTTGCTGACATGCATCGATCTCTTTAGTAAATATGCATGGACAAGGGCTTTAAAAAACAAGAGTGGTGTAGAGGTCTCTAAAGCTTTTGAATCCATACTGAAAGAGGGACGCGTACCACAGAAATTACAGACAGATAAAGGAAAGGAGTTTTTTAACAAACATTTTCAAAATGTAACAAAAAAGTACAATATAGCCCATTTCGCAACTG
The DNA here is from genome assembly GCA_029959095.1 of Rhinichthys osculus. Taxonomy (NCBI): domain Eukaryota; kingdom Metazoa; phylum Chordata; class Actinopteri; order Cypriniformes; family Leuciscidae; genus Rhinichthys; species Rhinichthys osculus. The sequence goes on along the minus strand of JARWKJ010000009.1, from coordinate 538,247 downwards.
CCACAGAATTAAAGGCATGTGTTGTCGAGCGGTTTAATAGAACCTTAAAAGGTAGAATGTGGAGATATTTAACTGCTACAAACTCCAAACGTTACATCGACATACTTCAAGACATTACACAAGGATATAATGCGAGCCATCACAGAAGCAGCAAGATGAGGCCGATTGATGTGGGGAAAGAAAACGAGTCTGTGGTGCTGCATAACCTATATGGTGATACCAGACCTCATAGTGTTAACCCCGTATTTAAATACAAGATTGGTGACGTGGTTCGAATTTCTAAAGTCAGAGGACCGTTTGCAAAGGGGTATGAGGAAAACTACACACAAGAGTATTTTACTATATCAGCGTGTATCCCACGAGAACCCCCTGTTTACAGATTGAGTGATTACGACGGGGATGTTATCGACGGCGTTTTTTATGCGGAAGAATTGCAAAAAATATTTGTCAGTAAAAACAAGACATTTAAAGTTGAAAAAATTTTAGATAAGAAGACGAAGGGTCGCAAAACATTAGTGCTGGTACAGTGGCTCGGATGGCCAGCGAAGTTTGCGTCATGGATCGACCAGAAAGAATTAGTTGATGTACAGAAGCCATAAATACAAACCACACACACAGGATGCATACAGTTGTATAAAAACCAGACATGGCTGAGGGTGGATTTTATGTCACACTACCCTGCAACGCTTCGCAGTCTGTATACCCTAATAATAAAATCTCTAATTATAGAACAAGACTGGCTACCACTATAAATATAAAAGGAGAATGGGAGGTGGGGCTTGTTCAAATTGAATATCCTAGAAGCTGGTACACCTTTAACAGCAACGACGCCGTTTTCGAGATAAACATTGGACCCACCACGACCGATGGTGAAAAGTACACTAACAGCTTACGCCATGGTGTAGATGTGAAGAAGACCAGCTTATCGAAACTACGCATACCAATAAAAACAGGGTATTACGACAATGTCCCATCTCTAGTTAGTGTAATAAATGATTTAGTAGCGCCTCAGGGGGAATTCGGTTATGACCGCGTAAAAAACAAAGTATTTCTGAAAGCAAAACCTAACATTTCAATGACCTTCCATGGAAAACTAGCCATTATTTTAGGATTGAAACCAGGCGTCCCTATAGGAGATTCTATTCTGCAAAAAACAAACCCTGAAAAAACTAATTATGAAAAGGATATTGTAACATATGCAATGCATCAGTCGGACATACACGGTGGTTTCTATACTCTTTATATCTACACGGACATTATCCGTTACCAATCAGTGGGTGATGCTTTTGTACCGCTCCTGGAGTGTGTACAAATAACAGGGGACAACAATAGCACAGTCAGTGTTCGATACGACAAACCCCACTACGCGTCTATCAACAAATCAGTCATCACAGATATTGTTATAGAAGTGAAGGACGATCAGAACCAGCACGTCCCATTTTCTTACGGGAAAGTGTGCATCAAACTTCACTTCAGGCCTGTAAAACACTTTGTTTAAAATGGCATATTTCAACAATCACAATGTTGACCCTATGCGTTACGTTGCCTATTACCAGTTTTAACATTGTCCGATGTCATTAAACGCTATCTTGTATTGATCGCCTCATACCCCTTTGCAAACTCCGAGACCATTAGGTTAGACACATTAATTGGGCTTGTCGATCAATATGTGAGGGGGCGGGGTGACAGTAATCACATTCTCGCGTACACCGACAGTATAGTGAGGAACAAAAAGCAGTTCACATTGCACAACAAGTCAGTTGTGAAAAAATTTAAAGTCGTATACAACAAGCGTGTACTGCTACCCGACCTAACTACGCTACCATATGGCTACTGACAACGTTTTTGGGCACCGGGGTGTGGTAGACCCGGATGGTTTTGATTTTAGATTACAACATCCTTTTTCATGTGTGTTAAGCGGTCCTTCTAGCTCAGGAAAAACATTTTTTGTAAAAAAGTTGTTGGAAAATGCTAAAAGTGTAATTTCTAAAAAAATTGAAAACATTGTGTACATTTATGACTGCTGGCAACCTATGTATGATGAATTGTTGAAACTGTATGATATTAAATTTATTGAAGGTATACCGCAGACTCTGAATGATGATCGCTTGTTTCCCACCAACAAGACCAATTTTGTGATATTGGATGATGTTATGAAAGATGCTAGCAGCAATTCAGAAGTTGAACGTTTGTTTACCAACTATGTGCACCATAGAAGCTTGAGTGCAATATATATCGTACAAAACTTATTTTTTCAAGGTAAATCCAGTAGGACTATCAGTTTGAACACTAATTATTTGGTATTGTTTAAAAACCCTAGAGACAATACCCAAATTAATGTCTTAGCGCGGCAGATGTACCCCAGGAACACAAAATACTTTATGGAGTGTTATGAAAATGCTACCAGCACCCCTTTCGGGTATCTATTGATTGACTTTAAAGCGAAAACACCAGAACAGTACCGTCTCAGAACAGATATTCTGTCACAACATCCAGTCGTGTACATTCAGAAAAGAAAACATTGACAGAGAGATTTGAAAATGTCTGCAAGACTTTTAAGAAACCTACCTCTTTTAAAATTGTTATTAAAAGCCACGCCTAAACAAAGACGCGTTATTTTAGAGGCGGCTGCAGACGAACTCATTGTAACATTGTGTGAAGTAGCTCTTAACGTAGTCCACGGTAATATTCCGCTAACACCACAGCAATATCAGAAACTGAAGAGAAGAAGAAGTGAGATCAAAACTGTTGCAGATAAAAAGGTTGGAGTTAGACGTAAAAGACGGTTAATCAACCAACAAGGAGGATTTCTACTACCTTTGCTAAGTGCGGCAATCCCGTTTATAACCAGTTTGGTTACATCTAAATAAGTTTGGTGATGGAGTATGCCGAGAAGATGTTTTTAGTACCGCAACACCAGTTGGATAAGCTGAAATCCTCTAACACCCGTGAGTCTATACAACAGGTTGTGGAGAATGATCTGGACATGACTATAAGAAATATTTTGCACAGGTCTGATCTGGATCACCATGAAAAAGCTAAGATGTACACAGGTGTTTTGCAGCGGTTTTTAACACTCACTAGACAAGGGGATAGAGATTCCGGTACATTAACATTAAGGCTACCACAGCCTAGTAATGTTGAAAAAGAAGACCCACCCGCACCAGGCCATGTGCGTGCCCATGACGATTTAGGTGATTTTGCAGATGAGATTTTAAAAAATATTCCACAGAGGAGTGTGAAAAATGTTCGTTACATTTTAGATAAAATGTCTAAAACTAAAGATGTTACTTCATGGACTGAGTCGGGAGAGTTTGTGTTTAAAGGCAGAACAATCCCTGGTTCACACATGCTTGACTTAGTTAAAAGCGTCACGGCTCCACAAAAGATTGTTGACGAGCGGAGACCTGGCGGGTGGCGTGAATTTCTGGAGGCTTTTGCTAGTTTAAATTTGCCATACTCTGTGGTACCAAACCACAATGTCAGACATGCAATTAACTCTTTCAAAACCAAATCGACCACGTCTATAACAGGATCATCTAAGAGGAGTAAGAAACAGAAAGACCCGAGTCGGTGGTTAAGTTTTTAAACTAACAGTTTGTATGTATTGTGTTCTCAATTTCTCTCTTTTTTTTTTTGAGAACTTATGATGTGATGTATGTGTAATAAAAGTGGGGATAAAGAAACAAAATTCCGTTCTTTAGTTGTTTTATTAAAATATTAAGCATGAGACATGAACATTTCACCCATTTGTACACACTGAACACATTTGAAAACATTTTCACTACATGGTGCTTGTTTTAGTTTTCTCACAAATGCTGACACCTTTTTGTCATTTTTAATAAAATCGTTGGTATACAATTTCATCACATAATCATAATCAAATCCCTTTGCCATGTGGTAGAGAAAGAACACACAATGTTGTCCACATGTATCTGATGAAAAATCTTGGACTTGCACAGTTGAATGTAGTACTTGACTAGAGTTGAGCTTTAAAAAGTTTTTGATAATCGGCGGAAAACCATGATAATCTGGTTTATTACCGAAGCTGTCGAAAAAACATCCTACACCATCCTCATTTATGTAGATAGCCAACCAGTGTTCCCCTGGGAGTCCTGAAGGATGTGTATTGATCAAAACCATTGCTGGTAGTTTTCTTAAAGGGGTTTTTGGTAGGTAGTCACATGGTAGAACTCCGAGAAAATAAGTATCGCATGAAACCTTATCCATGACGGCCGTAAGCTGTATAGTATTCATTTGAATGTATTAGTAGTAATCAACCAGGACCTGTCGGCGATTTGACACTTCAATCAAACTATCAAACAATGCATAAACAATTAAGTTAATCGTACGTGGTAGCGGCTGTCTAAAACGGGCTTCTAGTCTAATATTGCCACTTTTGATAAGCGATACGTGCTGGCTACACTCCTGATCCGGTGTGAAATTGAACGCATAGAGTGTATAGCCGTGCAGAAAATCCTCTCTATCGATACATAGAGGTTGGTTTTTAAGATGCCTTCCAGAAGCCAGCGCTAGCTGGTAAAACTCCCGCACTGCAGAACCATTTTCATATTCAGGTTGCAGGGGCTTCGCTGGGTACTGTTGCCCATCCAGATAAATGGCCAGAAATTCTAAATCATAGTTTTTAAACGCAAATGGGTTTTTATTATAGGCACCCACAAATGCATCATTATCAACCATAGCTAGAACCAGAGATTTTGGCAGAGTTCCTAAGAACAAGTTTTCTTGATTGCAGACACGTGAGCCTGCAGGTATTGAGAAGTTTTTCAGACACACTCTGTCGATGGGGTATTTGGCTGTGGTTGAGAGTAGAGCTTGTGCATGCCCCAGTCTCACAGCTGGCGACACAGACACTTTTTTCACAAATAGCGACGCAGACAGGATGTTTAGTTTATAGGCTGTAGCGTTGCTCCTCATCAGGCAGAATTCATCCTTACCTCTAGTCATTCTAATTTTAAGATCTAATCCATTAAGTAATAGTTTTTCCTGAAAGAAGATGTCACTGTGAACAGGAGCAAGTAGTTCGACCACATTACTAGCGTTGGTGAAGGCTGCTCTCTTTGTCAGCCCGCGATTTCCCCCAGCCGGGTCAGCCACATCCATATGGCCCGCAGAGTCCAGGTAAAAGAGCCCTGCTGAGAAAAGCGTTTCAAGGGCGTCTTTACCATAATTGGTAAGACATTCTATCACACAGCGGTATGGGTATGTGCTAGAACTCTGTGATATAAGCCGATCTCCAAGCGACACATCCACTTGTGAAAAAATTGTAGATCCAGGGTAGTTCACAAGACCTACGGGATCTCCGTCTGCAATATCCGTCCCATCAGGATTAGTGATTTTGAGGCGCAAAAAAAGTAGTGTGCTGTTTAGATCTATGTAATCCTCCCCATTCCCCGCAATAAAAAATTCCAGCGGAGATGTGTCGGATATCGCTGATAGTGGTGGAACTTCTATATAAGTGTTTTTTTCAATTGCTGTTTGAGTTAGTGGTACAGTAAACAGATCCAGTTCAGTCTTTAAACACTCTTCTGACATGTTGTGTAGTAACGCCATGATTTAAAATATTGTTTTAACAGAGCTCCTTGATCTTTTTGAAGCAGTACGCTTAGCTGTCTCCTTGCGCTTGCGTTTTACAACTGATGTTTTCTTGGGAGGTTGTTTTGTTTTCTTCTGCTTCTGGCCACTCCTCCGCACCCCTGGCGGCCTAGATGCTCTTTTGCGAGCCATTACCATTAGTCCGGATCCGTCTTGAGCATCATAGTTGTTGTTAAAAGATCTTGATAACGTATTACTAACAACGTCACTTAGTATGTTTTTTGCAGCTGATTTAAGATGCGGCTTGGCTATGCTAAATCCTCGTCTTAGTAGGGGTATAGCCATTCTAAAGAGCCCCCGAAAAATCCCCCCCAAACCAGCCCCATACATGACTCCACCTCCTGCATACCCGGGGAGCCCGCTGCCTGCCTGATTCTGGTAATAGGCAACGTAACGCATAGGGTCAACATTGTGATTGTTGAAATATGCCATTTTAAACAAAGTGTTTTACAGGCCTGAAGTGAAGTTTGATGCACACTTTCCCGTAAGAAAATGGGACGTGCTGGTTCTGATCGTCCTTCACTTCTATAACAATATCTGTGATGACTGATTTGTTGATAGACGCGTAGTGGGGTTTGTCGTATCGAACACTGACTGTGCTATTGTTGTCCCCTGTTATTTGTACACACTCCAGGAGCGGTACAAAAGCATCACCCACTGATTGGTAACGGATAATGTCCGTGTAGATATAAAGAGTATAGAAACCACCGTGTATGTCCGACTGATGCATTGCATATGTTACAATATCCTTTTCATAATTAGTTTTTTCAGGGTTTGTTTTTTGCAGAATAGAATCTCCTATAGGGACGCCTGGTTTCAATCCTAAAATAATGGCTAGTTTTCCATGGAAGGTCATTGAAATGTTAGGTTTTGCTTTCAGAAATACTTTGTTTTTTACGCGGTCATAACCGAATTCCCCCTGAGGCGCTACTAAATCATTTATTACACTAACTAGAGATGGGACATTGTCGTAATACCCTGTTTTTATTGGTATGCGTAGTTTCGATAAGCTGGTCTTCTTCACATCTACACCATGGCGTAAGCTGTTAGTGTACTTTTCACCATCGGTCGTGGTGGGTCCAATGTTTATCTCGAAAACGGCGTCGTTGCTGTTAAAGGTGTACCAGCTTCTAGGATATTCAATTTGAACAAGCCCCACCTCCCATTCTCCTTTTATATTTATAGTGGTAGCCAGTCTTGTTCTATAATTAGAGATTTTATTATTAGGGTATACAGACTGCGAAGCGTTGCAGGGTAGTGTGACATAAAATCCACCCTCAGCCATGTCTGGTTTTTATACAACTGTATGCATCCTGTGTGTGTGGTTTGTATTTATGGCTTCTGTACATCAACTAATTCTTTCTGGTCGATCCATGACGCAAACTTCGCTGGCCATCCGAGCCACTGTACCAGCACTAATGTTTTGCGACCCTTCGTCTTCTTATCTAAAATTTTTTCAACTTTAAATGTCTTGTTTTTACTGACAAATATTTTTTGCAATTCTTCCGCATAAAAAACGCCGTCGATAACATCCCCGTCGTAATCACTCAATCTGTAAACAGGGGGTTCTCGTGGGATACACGCTGATATAGTAAAATACTCTTGTGTGTAGTTTTCCTCATACCCCTTTGCAAACGGTCCTCTGACTTTAGAAATTCGAACCACGTCACCAATCTTGTATTTAAATACGGGGTTAACACTATGAGGTCTGGTATCACCATATAGGTTATGCAGCACCACAGACTCGTTTTCTTTCCCCACATCAATCGGCCTCATCTTGCTGCTTCTGTGATGGCTCGCATTATATCCTTGTGTAATGTCTTGAAGTATGTCGATGTAACGTTTGGAGTTTGTAGCAGTTAAATATCTCCACATTCTACCTTTTAAGGTTCTATTAAACCGCTCGACAACACATGCCTTTAATTCTGTGGCAGTTGCGAAATGGGCTATATTGTACTTTTTTGTTACATTTTGAAAATGTTTGTTAAAAAACTCCTTTCCTTTATCTGTCTGTAATTTCTGTGGTACGCGTCCCTCTTTCAGTATGGATTCAAAAGCTTTAGAGACCTCTACACCACTCTTGTTTTTTAAAGCCCTTGTCCATGCATATTTACTAAAGAGATCGATGCATGTCAGCAAAAAATGGTTGTTGTCATTTACCGGGGCATATGCAGACATATCAACTAGATCGGCCTGGAACTCCATGTCGATACCGTAGACAAAAACCCGATTCCTTTTGTATTTTAGAGGGGCCGTTCTGTGTAGTGTATATGCATCCTCACCAGCGAGCCAGTCTGAAACCTCTTTATCGGTTAAACGAACACCCATTTCTTTTAAAACAGCTTCTTTTAAGCGTTTTTTCCCCCCTAAAGAACCAGGGTTAGAAGGTGTGTAATAAGTCTTTTTCATTTCTTCTGACATGTTTCCACTTCAGGCTCCACAAAAAGAATAACACAGATGGTTTAAGTAATTTGGGTTTTTATTTCTTAAACAGTAAAAGGAAACAAAGGTATCATACAGCATCAATGTAGTGTAAAAAATGTATACACATCACAATGTTTTTTTCAAGAATGTAATCAACCAAGGTTTCAATAATTTCACAAATATCAGCCTGATTGTTTCTTGTCAATATGTCTACACATAGATCAGTCACATATGTACACAAGCACAATATATCAGCTATTCTAATACAGCTGCCGCATTCAGTCATCAGGTCTAAAATCTTTCTGATAGTCACACAAATTGGTTCACCAGCATTAACGCATAAACGCATCAAATCTGTCCATTCATTTGACACAGTTCTTACAACAGACATTTGTTTCATGAGGTTTGTAAAACGATTGGTATCTACAGCACATCTGTTTACAGTAACAGATACATTGGCACATTCATTAATAATCTTATACAACAAGCCGGTCATCTCACATCTAATACGTTGTTTAAGTAGACACTTTGCCAGACCTGTTGCAAAACACGTATTCCCCATGTCGGTGTTACAGTCACTCAACTTGGACAATACCTTTCCAGCTGTCCACAGCGTCATAGACAATTTGTTCGCTGCTGACGTCCACAACTTTCTCTCTGACTTCACGAAGCTTTTCCACAATGAAAACTTCGTCACGCAGTTCGTGTAAAATAGCCTCCACTGAACCTTGAATCCTCTGGGGGTGAACCCTTAAACCACAACGGCTCAATGCTTGAGCAACGATGTGCTTAAGGTACGGTTTCACCAGATTACGTGTCAGTTCCTCAAAGTAGGCATCAAAGAAATAGGGACCCGGTTCAAACAGGCAGGAATGTCTAATCTGACTGGGGTGATCCACTTCACAACCCAAACAGATTTCTTTCAGCTTTTTGTTGATGACGTGTTCCAGAAGGACCACAACAGTCGCTTTTATGATTTTGAATCCGTCCGAGCGGATACAACTGTCTGTGTTGTCAATTCCAGCAAGGGCCGCAGCTCCAGCTATTGCACCAGTGTTGCCGTATGGTGTTGTAAGGAAGGTCATGTTGTGATATCCAAGATCCATGCAAAATTTATCCAACCAACTGTTGTCGCAAGTTTGTGGGTGGGGCTCCAGCGGCGTAGCATTGTCATCAGGCATCGCTGGGGGAGCCTCAGGGTTGTTGGTGTAGCAGTAGACTGTTGTAGATTCTTGAGACATGGTGAATGAATGTAGCAATTGTACCGATCTGCAGGCGTTTTTAATGGCTGTAATACGTGGGTGGGGTTAAGAGGCGGTCTTCAGCGTTGGTAACGCCCTGCTCAGGGTGAAACAATTTAATCTTTACAGAACTGTAACGGTCATACATGTCGCACCATCTAAACATCTTGTCGATGCATGTAAATACGTTGTCAAGCGTACGAACATCTTTCCACTGAAACAAAAATTTCATGTCGTAGCACAAGTGATGCTCAGATTCACGAACAGGCCACGCACGTTCGCAGAGCTTTGTCTTGTCGTTGCAGCAGAAAATATAAACACAATCGTCTGGTAACTTTTTACTATGGTCCCCGACCACACGAAATCTTGTGTCAGGAATTGAGCCATCCCACTCGGCTACGTACAACGGATCATCACCACAGTCGTTCAAATCTCTCCAAACGTAGTTGAAAAACAGAAACCAGTCCTTCTTGTGGAAAATCACACATGGGGTCTGTGATGTAAAATCGTCTTCAACATCTCCTGTGTAGAGTTTCACAGTACGCATCACCTTGTCAAACACATACCTCACCACACGACCACCAGACATTGAGAAATCCTGTTTCACAAGAGCACTGTCTTCATGAAGAAATCTTGTCAAGCTAACATTTAGCTTTTTCCTTGGAGCAAAAGTTAGATCTTCTCTCATTTCAACAGGTCCTCTTGTCGGCGAAATACACATAACCTTTCTAGGGGTTTTAGGAGTTCTCGGAGTAGCCATTGTATCAGGAAAGTCGTAGAATGTCTTCTGTGTTCAACAGTGTAACCCCTAACCTTATTTAAAACTGCAACAAAAGACGTAGGTAGTGACGTAGTTGTGAAAAAGGCACACCTCATACCATAAAAACTACAATGGCAAGTTGCGAGGTGTGAGTTCATTAACCCAGTCGTAAAAACCAGTCAAAAATTTAACATCTGTTTGATCTGTTTGTTTGTTTTTAAAAGTCCCCGGACATCGGCACGGATGATGTCACATGGTGTCGCGCAGCCTAGACATACCGGAGCCTGTCAGCGACCCATCATAAATCAGAGACAGGGGAACCTCAGAACCATAAATCAAAGTCATAAAACACCTTTTTTGACACATGGTTTATGTTAATACTACTGACCACCATATGTGGAAGCATTACAGTCTTCTACAATCACATCGACACATTTCACAATACTTTTTCAAAACTCTTTTTCAAAGCTTATCACAGCGATTAAATGCTTCAGTGACTGTACGGAACTAGTCGAAGTCAGAAGAGCAAGTCAACACCAAAGGGCACATCCTATGTGACTTGTTCAAGAGATGCACAGTGGCTCAGCTCCCCAAGCCAATATCCACAGGTGTTTAGCGAATAACCCCTAAAACTTCTGGCTTCACAAGGTTTAAACAGCCCCATCCTGGCACCAGACAGGTCTTCAGCTATTGCTATGCTAATATAGCACATATCCCGACCACAAACAAACCCACAGAGATTCTTGTGAACCAGACTCTATACTCCAAGGGAATCGCAGGGGAGCTTAAGCCCTACTTAGGAACCCCAATAACTAACTAATTGAGTAGAGTTGCAAATAAGACAATTATTCCCTTATTCCCAAGCTCATACCCTGACCAAGGTAAAGGGCTCTCTCTCCGGCGATCTCCGGCGCTATGCCAAGAAATAAAAAGGAGGTAATTACCTCTACTTTACAGGGCTCTAGCTAAGAAGCCCACAAAAGCACCCACTCAAAGGGGGGTGTACAGTATGGCCCTACTTCAAACCCAACACTAGTTGGGGAGGGAGGTAAATGGAATAACACTGCCCATAATCACTCCCTCTCCCTGTATCGACCCTAAGGAGATACTTGTCTAAAAGGGAAGCTTTTATCCCAACTTAAATTCCAAATAATAGGGCAGGGCAGAAAAGAGTAACATGGGATGCATAGTGTTTCAATTACTGCGACTCACACTTCTAAGGAACCCATCCAAAAGGGGAGCGTACATCCCTGCTTGAAGCCCGGCTATAGTTGAGGAGGGAGATGAAAGGAATGGAGGGATGCTATGTGGATCTTATTAAAAAATAAACTGAATATAAATACGTATGATGTTAAAATATGTTCTCAGAACTGTCCACGGATTGTTTATGGACAGGTTATGGAGTCACAGCATATTTCGGCACGAGATCCAGTGCGTTACATTGGAAACGGCACAACAGAGACTGGGCCGTTACACTCGAATTACTTCTAAATGTTTACTTCTAATATGTGTTAAACTAGCTTAAATGTTGGCAATATGTATTTAAAATTATAAAAAATATACCATACTGTAAAATATGACTGAAAATAAAGCAATTATCATGCAAGCTAGTGGTTGTATCGAGTATTTTTTACATTTTAATTACATTTTTTATCATGCTGGGTTAAATAAACAAGCCAACTTGCTGTGTAAAATTAACACAACATGTGTTCTGTCTTATATTTACCCAGCCCTTGGGTTGAAAGCAACCCCATGTTTAGAGTGTGTAAACCCCAACACTGGTTTGGGGAGGATGGTAAATGCAGGCTGCCCAACACAAGTCCATTCACATCAACCCTAATTCTCTAGTCCTGCTGAAACTCTGATAACCCATTGGAGAGGGCGCTAAAGAGGAGCGTGGGACGCATGCCGCTTTCCCCAATCCAACTGCTTTTAGAAGGGTTAGGTGTCTCTCCATAACCAGCATCGCCACCATTGGACGACCCATGTGGTCTGGCAACTGGAGCCAACTTTCTTCTTCACATTCCCGTGCTCACACAAACCCTCCACATTCGGATAATTCGAATACTTGAAGGGAGTATGCGGCTGAGTATGAGGATGACTCGCCGCTCCCGAACTCTTGCAGATCCCTGGATCTGGCTTGAGGAGAGCTGGGAATGGACTCGCCGCTCCCGAACTCTTGCAGATCCCTGGATCTGGCTTGAGGAGAGCTGGGAATGGACTCGCCTCTCCCGAACTCTTTCAGATCCCTGGATCTGGCTTGAGGAGACCTGGGAATGGACTCGCCGCTCCCGAGCTCTTTCAGATCCCTGGATCTGGCTTGAGAAGAGATGGGAATGGACTCGCCTCTCCCGAGCTCTTTCAGATCCCTGGATCTGGCTTGAGGAGAGCTGGGAATGGACTCGCCTCTCCCGAACTCTTGCAGATCCCTGGATCTGGCTTGAGGAGTGCTGGGAATGGACTCGCCTCTCCCGAGCTCTTGCAGATCCCTGGATCTGGCTTGAGGAGAGCTGGGAATGGACTCGCCTTTCCCGAACTCTTTCAGATCCCTGGATCTGGCTTGAGGAGAGCTGGGAATGGACTTGCCTTTCCCGAGCTCTTTCAGATCCCTGGATCTGGCTTGAGGAGAGCTGGGAATGGACTCGCCTTTCCCGAACTCTTTCAGATCCCTGGATCTGGCTTGAGGAGAGCTGGGAATGGACTCGCCTCTCCCGAACTCTTTCAGATCCCTGGATCTGGCTTGAGGAGTGCTGGGAATGGACTCGCCTCTCCCGAGCTCTTTCAGATCCCTGGATCTGGCTTGAGGAGAGCTGGGAATGGACTCGCCTCTCCCGAGCTCTTGCAGATCCCTGGATCTGGCTTGAGGAGTGCTGGGAATGGACTCGCCTCTCCCGAACTCTTTCAGATCCCTGGATCTGGCTTGAGGAGTGCTGGGAATGGACTCGCCTCTCCCGAGCTCTTGCAGATCCCTGGATCTGGCTTGAGGAGAGCTGGGAATGGACTCGCCTCTCCCGAACTCTTGCAGATCCCTGGATCTGGCTTGAGGAGACCTGGGAATGGACTCGCCGCTCCCGAACTCTTGCAGATCCCTGGATCTGGCTTGAGGAGAGCTGGGAATGGACTCGCCTTTCCCGAGCTCTTTCAGATCTCTGGATCTGGCTTGAGGAGAGCTGGGAATGGACTCGCCTCTCCCGAGCTCTTGCAGATCCCTGGATCTGGCTTGAGGAGAGCTGGGAATGGACTCGCCTTTCCCGAGCTCTTTCAGATCCCTGGATATGGCTTGAGGAGACCTGGGAATGGACTCGCCGCTCCCGAACTCTTGCAGATCCCTGGATCTGGCTTGAGGAGACCTGGGAATGGACTCGCCTCTCCCGAACTCTTTCAGATCCCTGGATCTGGCTTGAGGAGAGCTGGGAATGGACTCGCCTCTCCCGAACTCTTGCAGATCCCTGGATCTGGCTTGAGGAGAGCTGGGAATGGACTTGCCGCTTCCGAGCTCTTTCAGATCCCTGGATCTGGCTTGAGGAGAGCTGGGAATGGACTCGCCTCTCCCGAACTCTTTCAGATCCCTGGATCTGGCTTGAGGAGAGCTGGGAATGGACTCGCCTCTCCCGAGCTCTTGCAGATCCCTGGATCTGGCTTGAGGAGAGCTGGGAATGGACTCGCCTCTCCCGAGCTCTTGCAGATCCCTGGATCTGGCTTGAGGAGAGCTGGGAATGGACTTGCCGCTTCCGAGCTCTTTCAGATCCCTGGATCTGGCTTGAGGAGAGCTGGGAATGGACTCGCCTCTCCCGAACTCTTTCAGATCCCTGGATCTGGCTTGAGGAGAGCTGGGAATGGACTCGCCTCTCCCGAGCTCTTGCAGATCCCTGGATCTGGCTTGAGGAGAGCTGGGAATGGACTCGCCGCTCCCGAACTCTTGCAGATCCCTGGATCTGGCTTGAGAAGAGCTGGGAATGGACTCGCCGCTCCCGAACTCTTTCAGATCCCTGGATCTGGCTTGAGGAGTGCTGGGAATGGACTCGCCGCTCCCGAGCTCTTGCAGATCCCTGGATCTGGCTTGAGGAGTGCTGGGAATGGACTCGCCGCTCCCGAGCTCTTGCAGATCCCTGGATCTGGCTTGAGGAGAGCTAGGAATGGACTTGCCGCTTCCGAGCTCTTGCAGATCCCTCAACAGCACATAAAGCACGATCTGAAGAAATACTAACAAAAAGCAGCATTGAGCAATTTCTTTGGTAATATTTCAAGTTTCCCCTTTTGTATAGATGATAATTCAATTGAAAGATAGTATTTCATTCAGATTTTATATTACTGTATGAATGTAGCAGTTTGCGGTCTTATTCAGTTTTGTATTATGCTTTGAACTTAAGTTGAGCAGTTTTGAAAGCAGCATGCACATGTGGTGCAGTAGATACTCGAGGTGCAGAGAGTGTTCAGGGGGTTTGTGTGAGAAAAGAATTGATGTAATTTGAAAGATGTGGTCATTTGATGCAAATCCTCAGTTTAGTTCACCCAGACTGATGTTGAACACTGTGTGAAGAGTTTTGAAAAGAGGCCAACGTAAGTATAAACTATTTAAAGCAGAAAGCACTCAACACAGTTACACAAAATCAACTTTATTTTTCACTTTTATTTTTTCCAGTACACCAGTTGCATCATTCAACCCTCGGCTTAGTTCAGTTTAGATGTTGATTTAAATAATTTTGCATAAGATAAAAATCTAGAATGAATCGTTGCACTTGCAGATCAAAACAACATATAAACGTCTGTGAAGATTACAAACACAAGACAAGACACACTCTTCAAAACAGCGAGCTCCAAAGACAGATGAGTTTAGTTACAGTATTTCACATGCTGATGTTTCCATCACGAGTTTCCGATGTTTCATGAGCAGAAGTTTCCACAAACACACACTCACGAACATCATGAAACCCTGATCAGCGAGTCACAGTCTGACTCTGACATATCAATAATCAATAACACACACTGTGGAACAACTGGGACTGTGTAAGACACACTATGATTCATCAGGGTTTTACAGTAAATGTCTTCTACACACACCGAAGCGTCTATTTCAGGCCGGCGTACAAACTACTGCTGACCGTGTGCTGATTCAGCCGCTGAAAACACACAAACATCACAATTACAGCCACACATTTACAGTTATTTTACATTATATGACAGGAACTCAAATGTCTTGTTGCGTAAATAACACAAATAATCATGTTGCTGAAAAGTGATCCGGCTGACAAGGAAATTTGATTCAAAATTCTATCAAAGTAATAAACAAACATTCTTCCAGTAACGTTAATAAAACGTTCATTCAAAGTTATCTGGTCTCAAAACTTATCACAAAACATAATTTATTCATGGAACTTTTTTTCCTGAAACGTTTTAGTTGGATGTTCGTCTAGCGTTTTATAAATGTTACTCCTGGTTTCAGAACGTTGCCATAATGTTTGCATAACGATGAAATGCAATATTATGCAAACATTCGCACAACCAAATTTTTTTAAAAATTTTAAAGACGTTTAAAAAACTCTGAAATAACCTTTTCATAACTCAATTGGAAAGTTTGTGAAATGTTCTTGGAACTGTTTTTGTTAGCGGGAACAGCTGTTACTACGGCAACACTGGATTATTGACCAATCACAAAACACTTTAACATTTTCTCATTCTGCGGTAATGAAAGACTCATTAAATTAATTTAATCTGTGACATTATTTCACATGATTTGCACACGTACCTCATAGTCTGGGTTTGGAACGGGAGGAGCGCTTGTTGTTCGAGGTTTGGATGCTGTAGATGTAAAACAAATTAAACAATGAAAATGTTGAATTGTTTTGAGTTAAAGGGATTGTTCACCCCTAAAATGTAAATTCTGTTATCATTTACTCTCCCTAATGTTGTCCCAAACCTGTGTGAGTTTCTGTCTTCAGTTAAACACACAAGAAGAGATTCTGAAGAATTCCGGTAACCAGACAGTTGATTTTGGACCCCATTGACTTCCATTGTGTTTTTTCCCCAAACGGGGCTCATCAACATTCTTCAAAATCTCTTCTTGTGTGTTTAACGGAAGACAGAAACTCACACAGGTTTGAAACAACATGAGGGAGAGTAAATGATGACAGGATTTTTATTTTTGGGTGAACTATCAGTTTAAACACGTAAAAACAGATCAATGTGGGTAGTTCTATGTGTGTGTGTGTGTGTGTCTGTGTTTGAGTGTGTGTGTGTGTGAGTGTGTGTGTGTGTGTGTGTGTGTGTGTGTGTGTGTGTGTGTGTGTGTCTGTGTTTGAGTGTGTGTGTGAGTGTGTGTGTGTGTGTGTGTGTGTGTGTGTCTGTGTTTGAGTGTGTGTGTGTGTGTGTGTGTGTGAGTGTGTGTGTGTGTGTGTGTGTGTGTGTGAGTGTGTGTGTGTGTGTGAGTGTGTGTGTGTGTGTGTGTGTGTGTGTGTCTGTGTTTGAGTGTGTGTGTGTGTGTGTGTGAGTGTGTGTGTGTGTGTGTCTGTGTTTGAGTGTGTGTGTGTGTGTGTGTGTGTCTGTGTGTGTGTGTGTGTGTGTGTGTGTGAGTGAGTGAGTGAGTGAGTGAGTGAGTGAGTGTGTGTGTGTGTGTGTGTGTGTGTGTGTGTGTGTGTGTGTGTGTGTGTGTGTGTGTGTGTGTGTGTGTTGTACCTTTCTGCTGAGTGCTGCCAGTGTTTTTCCGCACACACATATAGACGATGAGAATAACGGCTCCTGTAAACAGTAAATCACCCATTATGACGCCCGACGCCATCAACCCGCTCAGCTCGTAGCAGTTCTCACACACTGGCGGAGAGAAGAGTGTGACGTGAGCGTGTGTGTGAGGAAAGACATCGCACAATGATCAACATGAAGTTTCCTCACCCTTTACTTTGAGATAGAACAAGTGTGTGACTGTCACTGTGTCGTGTGTATATTCACAGCTGAACTCTCCCTCCACCGTCCCCTGATCCGCCTGCACTGTCGTCTCCTTCTGGGTCTCCGTCTTCAACACGTCTGTTCCCTTCTTCCACGACCACGTCCCTATAAACTCCTCGTCTCCTCCTGTGCAGGTCAGAACCACTCCGCTGCCTGTGATGCTTATGTCTTCGACAAAAACAAAACCATGGAAGCCCAAATGAAACGAGCAACATGTAATAATAGTGGATGTTCATATCAAACAGGCCCTGAATAATGAGCTCAGATTATTGGTGTTAGTGATCGTCACCTTGACTGTCGGCCGCTGCCGTGAGCATCAGGAACACGAGGCCCGTGAGGATCATCTCTGCTGAGGAAGATGAGATGAAGAAGATGATGATGGTTTCTGTCCTGAAGTCGAGCTGTTCTGATCTCTCAGTGTCTCTGTGTTTTGCTACAGGAAAAGGAAACCTCAAACGCCCTCGTTCTCTCTCTCTCTCTCTTCTGCTCTCTTTATCAGCTCAGCTGTGCTTTCTCTCACACACTCCTCGAGAACACACACATCTCACACTACATTACTCACTGCATCAACTAACAATGACTTCTTAATGTTACTTAATACAAATACAGTTGTTAATGTTAGTTCATATTCAGGTCTGTTAAATAATAACACAGACACAAAGTTTGATTTTATGGTTACTCTTTATTTGGTTACACTTTATTTTAAGATGTCTTTGTGCACTGTTATTATATATTTAAGTACTGACTACATGTACTTACTATAGGGTTAGGATGAGGGTTTGCTTTTAGGGTTAATTGCATGCAATTATGCATAGTTTAATTTATTGTTATAACTACATTAATTACATTTAACAACGACACTGTAAAATAAAGTGTTACCCTTTATTTTAAGATGTCAGTATTACAGTGTAATTATATATTTAAGTACTGGGTAATAATAATTAACTACATGTACTTACTATAGGATTAGGGTTTGGTTTAGAGTTTATGCATGTAATTATGCATCATTTATAGTTATTACTACAGTAAATACATGTAACGTGTAACAAAGACACTAAGATAAAGTGTTACCGATTTTAATCATATATTAGTAAATGCTGTAGAAGTATTGTTTGTTGTTAGATCATGTTAACTAATGAAACCTTATTGAAAAGTAGTTAAATATTATTTCTCCAGTGTTTAAGTATTAAAGTATGCTTTTATTCCTTAGACGGATTTAAGAAACGAAGCGATGTTAATGGATGATCTCTGTCAATATGCTCTATATTCAAGATTAGTATTCGTGCGATGAGAGAGCAGAGCTCAATGCTTTAACACATGGTAATGAGGCTGATGATGATGAGAGTCTGCAGCGCCACCATGTGCTGAAGCTTCAGAACACACTCGTCTACAAACTCCACATGCAAAAGAAGTCTTCACACTGTAAAAGAATATTGCTGCCTTAAAGAACAATCAACTTGGAAGTTTAAGTTATTTCAACTTAAATTACATTAGACTGACTTAAAAAATATTTTAATCTTGTATAACATAAACTTCTAAGTTGATTGTCCTTAAAAGGTTGAGTCATTTTAATTTACTGTAAATTTTTTTTTTTTTTTTTTTACCTTTATTTAACCAGGAATAGTCCCATTGAGTTACAGTAACTCTTCTCCCAGGGAGTCCTGGCCAAGATAGGCGGCCAAAAAGTTGCAAAGAAAAAACATTTTAAAAAAGACAGGAAAAAAAAAATTACATACTACACAACAAATCTCTATACATAGACTATACATATACAAACAGGACATTTTGTTTAACTTAAGTAAATACAAACATATAATTTAAAGGGTACCTAGTTAAAAACAATTACACCGTTCAGTCAAAGTTGACTTTAAAAGGTTTTTAAAAATATGAATAGATGGAAGTGATTCTAAATTTAAGGTGTTTTGGAGTTCATTCCAGACATTTGGTGCATATGATGAAAAAGCTTTTTTACCTAATTCTGTTTTTGTTGATGGAATAATTAATAATATTTTTTTTGACGACCTTGTTCTGTAAATACTGTTTTGGTAAGTAAGTAAATTTGAAATGTAAATGGGTAATTTACCCATTAGTGCTTTGCCAATAAAAATCAATAGATGAAATTTTCTTCTGAGAGAGAGGGAGGGCCATTGTACAGTTTCATACAGAATGCAATGGTGAGTCCTAGCTGTTGCATCTGTAATGAAACGTAAGGCAGAGTGATATAATACATCTAGTTTTTTTAATAAAAATGAGGTAGAGTGCATATAAATTAAATCACCATATTCCAAAACTGTTAAGAATGAACTCTGCACCAACCTTTTCCTTGCTGAATAAGGAAAGCACCTCTTTAATCTAAAATAAAAACCTAACTTAGGTCTGAGTTTTTTTTAAAAGGCTCTCAATATGGACCCCAAAAGACAATTTATCATCAATCCAGATACCTAGGTATTTGTAAGAAGTTACTCTCTCTATTGGAGTACCACTTTGTGTTAAAATAGTGAAATCCATAGGAGAATGTGAACGTGTAAAGACCATTAATTTAGTTTTTTTAGCATTTAATACCAACTTTAATCCTACCAAAGATTTTTGTACTTGACTAAAAGCAGACTGTAAATGATAAATTGCTTCCTTCAATGATGTAGCAGAGGTGTACAAAATAGTGTCATCTGCGTAAAAATGAGCCTTTGTTTGATTCAGACCTACACCTAAATTATTTATATAAATAGAAAATAAAATAGGACCCAAAACTGATCCTTTCTGTCATGAACAACCAGAGACAGGTTAGATCCAAACGCAGCGTGAGTTTATTAGAGGGTAGTCAGACAGGCAAGGGTCACAGACAGCAAACACAGCATAGGAGACTAGGCAAAACTCAGGATCAGAAAACCAGGCGAGAAGTCAGAGGCAGGCGGCAGACGAGACGGAATCCAGGAAACAGGCAATGGGTCAGATACACAGACAGGAACAGACTAGACTAGGATAACTAGGAAACGCTCGGAGATGTACACAACAGTGAAACAAGACTTCGCAAAGGGTAATAATGTGAGTGGGGTATAAATGAGTGTGGAGCTGCGTGAGGAACTAGATGCAGGTGTGAGCGTGATCAGTGGAAACAGGTGTGTGCGTAATCAGTCCAGGGTGTGAGTGTGAACAGTCCAAGGGAGGCAGTGCAGAGGTGGAGCGCCCTCTCGTGGCACTCGAGGGCAATCCAGCCGAACATCGTCACACTTGGGGGACACCCATTTTTACTTCTAGCAATGATGAGGTACAGTTATCTAGTGTCACACACTGTGTTCTACCACTCAGGTAATCAGAAAACCAGTTTAGCACAGTGCTGCTAAAACCTATGTTTTGCAATCTTTGCATAAGGATGTTATGATCAACGGTGTCAAAAGCTTTAGATAAGTCAATGAATAGAGCAACGCAAGACTTTTTGGCATCTAAAGCATTGACAATATCATTTATAACAGAGGTTACAGCCGTAATTGTACTGTGTCCTTTCCGGAAACCAGACTGAGTGGAACTTAAAATACAGTTATCAGCTAAAAAATTTTTTAGTTGCTCATTTATTAGAGACTCAAATAGTTTAGACAAGACAGATAATCTGGAAATTGGCCGATAATTATCTAAGGCCGATGGGTCTCCACTTTTTAATAGTGGGAGGACAAATGCAGATTTCCATGATTTGGGGATAGAACCACTGCATAAACTAAGATTAAAAATGGAAGAGATGGGTTTAGCAATCAAATTTGCAGCAGTTTTGAGAAAAAAATGGCTCAATCTGGTCTGTATTCAGACCTGTATTCTCTGTAATTTACTGTAAATGAATTAAACTGAATTAAAAAAGAGTTGAATCTTGTATAACTTAGAAAAAAAGTTGCCTAACTTATTTTTATGAGTTAAAGCAATGTAAAAACACATTTTGTCATAACTTATTGATCATATATTGTTTTACAGTGCAGCAAACATAAAACATTACATTAACATTATTTTACGGTTGCAGTTTGGTTATTTTTGGGAAATAATTTGTAATGTTTTAGGATTGCTTTCTTTGTGAAAAATAACTATACATAGCAAAAAATATGCTCTACGTTCTAACGTTCTAAGTTAGTTATAAAAACTTTATTTCTGAATGTTCCATTTTTTTAAGTGTTTTTGAATGTTCTCTGAATGTTACTTTAGAATGTTCTCTGAATGTTACTTTAGAATGTTCTCTGAATGTTACTTTAGAATGTTCTCTGAATGTTACTTTAGAATGTTCTCTGAATGTTACTTTTGAATGTTCTCTGAATGTTACTTTAGAATGTTCTCTGAATGTTACTTTAGAATGTTCTCTGAATGTTACTTTAGAATGTTCTCTGAATGTTACTTTAGAATGTTCTCTGAATGTTACTTTTGAATGTTCTCTGAATGTTACTTTAGAATGTTCTCTGAATGTTACTTTAGAATGTTCTCTGAATGTTACTTTTGAATGTTCTCTGAATGTTACTTTAGAATGTTCTCTGAATGTTACTTTAGAATGTTCTCTGAATGTTACTTTAGAATGTTCTCTGAATGTTACTTTTGAATGTTCTCTGAATGTTACTTTAGAATGTTCTCTGAATGTTACTTTTGAATGTTCTCTGAATGTTACTTTTGAATTTTCTCTGAATGTTACTTTAGAATGTTCTCTGAATGTTACTTTAGAATGTTCTCTGAATGTTACTTTTGAATGTTCTCTGAATGTTACTTTAGAATGTTCTCTGAATGTTACTTTAGAATGTTCTCTGAATGTTACTTTTGAATGTTCTCTGAATGTTACTTTTGAATGTTCTCTGAACGTTACTTTAGAATGTTCTCTGAATGTTACTTTAGAATGTTCTCTGAATGTTACTTTAGAATGTTCTCTGAACGTTACTTTTGAATGTTCTCTGAACGTTACTTTAAGAATGTTCTCTGAATGTTACTTTAGAATGTTCTCTGAACGTTACTTTTGAATGTTCTCTGAACGCTACTTTTGAATGTTCTCTGAACGTTACTTTAAGAATGTTCTCTGAATGTTACTTTTGAATGTTCTCTGAATGTTACTTTAGAATGTTCTCTGAATGTTACTTTTGAATGTTCTCTGAACGTTACTTTAGAATGTTCTCTGAATGTTACTTTAGAATGTTCTCTGAATGTTACTTTTGAATGTTCTCTGAATGTTACTTTAGAATGTTCTCTGAATGTTACTTTTGAATGTTCTCTGAATGTTACTTTTGAATGTTCTCTGAATGTTACTTTAGAATGTTCTCTGAATGTTACTTTAGAATGTTCTCTGAATGTTACTTTTGAATGTTCTCTGAATGTTACTTTTGAATTTTCTCTGAATGTTACTTTAGAATGTTCTCTGAATGTTACTTTAGAATGTTCTCTGAATGTTACTTTTGAATGTTCTCTGAATGTTACTTTAGAATGTTCTCTGAATGTTACTTTAGAATGTTCTCTGAATGTTACTTTTGAATGTTCTCTGAACGTTACTTTAGAATGTTCTCTGAACGTTACTTTAGAATGTTCTCTGAATGTTACTTTAGAATGTTCTCTGAATGTTACTTTAGAATGTTCTCTGAATGTTACTTTAGAATGTTCTCTGAATGTTACTTTAGAATGTTCTCTGAATGTTACTTTAGAATGTTCTCTGAATGTTACTTTAGAATGTTCTCTGAATGTTACTTTTGAATGTTCTCTGAACGTTACTTTAGAATGTTCTCTGAATGTTACTTTAGAATGTTCTCTGAACGTTACTTTTGAATGTTCTCTGAATGTAACTTTAGAATGTTCTCTGAATGTAACTTTAGAATGTTCTCTGAATGTTACTTTTGAATGTTCTCTGAATGTTACTTTAGAATGTTCTCTGAACGTTACTTTTGAATGTTCTCTGAATGTTACTTTTTAATGTTCTCGGAACGTTACTTTAGAATGTTCTCTGAATGTTACTTTAGAATGTTCTCTGAATGTAACTTTTGAATGTTCTCTGAATGTTACTTTAGAATGTTCTCTGAATGTTACTTTTGAATGTTCTCTGAATGTTACTTTAGAATGTTCTCTGAATGTTACTTTTGAATGTTCTCTGAACGTTACTTTTGAATGTTCTCTGAACGTTACTTTAGAATGTTCTCTGAACGTTACTTTAGAATGTTCTCTGAATGTTACTTTAAAATGTTCTCTGAACGTTACTTTAGAATGTTCTCTGAATGTTACTTTGAATGTTCTCTGAATGTTACTTTAGAATGTTCTCTGAATGTTACTTTTGAATGTTCTCTGAATGTTACTTTAGAATGTTCTCTGAATGTTACTTTTGAATGTTCTCTGAATGTTACTTTAGAATGTTCTCTGAATGTTACTTT
>JARWKJ010000009.1:504902-509902 GCA_029959095.1 Rhinichthys osculus | reverse complement strand
TTGTAATCGGAACAGAAGAGCGGTGTTTAGTCCCGCGACTACAGCGTCTCACGGTCACCCAGTTGCCCTGCTGCGCGGGCTCTACTTCAGCCGGAACCCAACAATGTACAGAGTTCACTAAGCTAGGCGCATCCAAAGCAGAAGCTAAAGCCCTTGCACTCTTACCATCCTCAATTACAGTGTGGATGCGTGTCTCTATTTCTGAAATCTTCTCCGTCAGCCTGACTGTCTCCCTGCATTTATCACATGTAAATCCTTCATTGCTGACAGAGAAGGCTATGCTGTACATGTGACATGAAGTGCAAGGGACAATAACAGGAGAAGACATTACTCACCGTGTTTGCTGACTGATCCTACTCACCACAGTTGTTTGATAGACTCGTAAAGGAGCGAGCGCGTGAGAGAATTGTGGCAAGATTAACAGGCTAGCAGAAGGCTAGCGCGTTTTGCGAAACAATATTGATTTAGATTAAAGCTAACAAAGTCAGATAAATGTGACAGACAAAATTAGATAATATCAGATATCTGGTTAATGAGTATGATATATTTTGCAGTATAAACAACAAGGAATGATAGTAAATAGAGATTAAAAACGGAAAGCTATACAGAGCTTACAGATGAAGACCACATGGCAGCAAGACAGCGAGCAAAATAGCTTTTCAGGCACCGGTTCACGTGGAGGGCGTTCCTCATAACGGCATCGACGCAGTTCGAGTTCCCTTTCAAAAGGGAACTTTTATAATTTGAGAAATGTTGTCTGAATAAATTTTGGTTTGACTATATTTTGTATAAATGTTTAGTTCAGTAAACTTGCTTTACAGTAATGTTTCTGTCAGTTAACCCTTCCTTGAGTGCCTAACTTCACTACAGTGATGTGTCGACTTTGATGATAATCTGATGATAGTGTGTGTTTCTGCAGGCGTGTGTGTGTCGGGGATCCGGGTGTTCACGGCTGGGGAAGTGAAGGCTGTAAACGGGACAGACGTGCGTCTCAAATGCACCTTCCAGAGTTCGTCTGCGATACGAGTGTCGAGTGTCACGGTGTCCTGGAGCTTCAGGCCGATTGGCCCCGGACACGAGGAGACGGTGAGGCGCGCTGGACCACATGCATGTCTGTGTGTGTGTGTGTGTGTGTCCACTAGTCTCTCCCCTGTGAAGGCCTCCTTCCCTTCACCTCTGCAAAGATAAAACCATATCAAAATGATTCCAGTTCACATGGATACACAGAAGCAACTAAAAATTCTGTATTATGAATTTTTATTTTTAAGGCCAGTAATTTGGTGAGGTCAATTTGTAAAAAGACTACACGCCTGCGCGCATACATATTCAAACCTATAGACTAAACACGTGATACGCATGTGTACGCCGTCAGCTTTTCACAGATCACGTTTTTGAAGTTTACATGGGGATGATAACATTACATTTTTTTTTTCAAAACTTGCACCTTGGAACCTGTTTCAAAGTTTGTGTTCTCAATCACCAAACACAGTTGTCATGCAAATGAACGGCCAGAACGCATTCAAAGTTTTCTGTTTTCTGTTAGAGCGGTGTCGTGTTAGCGGCCCCTAAGTTAATAACTAATGATCTTTGCAACGGAAGTGAATCAATCAAAAACTAACTTTAGCTGGATAATAACTTTATTTTAGAGCTGCTGTAAAGCCTAAACAATCTCTGTTATTTAATTTCCTGTTATCATTGTAAAGCTGCTTTGAAACAATGTGTATTGTTAAACGTGCTATATAAATGAAGGTGACTTAGCTTGACTTTGTGTTTCCTTCTGCGCTTGATTCTCACTGTCTCTCGGATCAGGTGTTTTATTACCACGAGAAGCCCTTTCCTCCGCTGGAGGGCCGCTTCACGAGGAAGGTGGAGTGGGCCGGAGACGTAACCGGACGCGACGCTTCTGTAGTGCTGCGGAAAGTGCCGTTTAGTTTCAACGGGACGTTCAGCTGTCAGGTGAAAAACCCTCCAGACGTGCACGGGAACGTTGGAGAGGTGCGTTTACGAGTCGTCACTACAGGTGAGCATTAGCTTTCGTTCTGTCTGTGGCTACGTCTACAAGTGGTGCTCACTGCAGAGCCACATGACATCCAGCTCCGCCTCTCTGGAGGTCATGGGTTGAGCTCGAACTAGTCCAGCTCCACCACTCTGGAGGTCATGGGGTGGGCTTGAACTAGTCCAGCTCCACCACTCTGGAGGTCATGAGGTGGGCTTGAACTAGTCTGGCTCCACCACTCTGGAGGTCATGAGGTGGGCTTGAACTAGTCTGGCTCCATCTCTCTGGAGGTCATGGGTTGAGCTCGAACTAGTCTGGCTCCACCACTCTGGAGGTCATGGGGTGGGCTTGAACTAGTCCAGCTCCACCACTCTGGAGGTCATGGGGTGTGCTTGAACTAGTCTGGCTCCATCTCTCTGGAGGTCATGGGTTGAGCTCGAACTAGTCCAGCTCCACCACTCTGGAGGTCATGGGGTGGGCTTGAACTAGTCTGGCTCCACCACTCTGGAGGTCATGGGTTGAGCTCGAACTAGTCCAGCTCCACCACTCTGGAGGTCATGGGTTGGGCTTGAACTAGTCCGGCTCCACCTCTCTGGAGGTAATGGGTTGAACTTTAACTAGTCTGGCTCCTCCTCTCTGGATATCATGGGTTGAGCTCGAACTAGTCTGAGTAATTTGGCTCTGCAGTGAGCACCACTCATGCTCTCCATACACACCCCCTCAGCTAACAATAATATGTTCTAAAAATGTATGGCTTACATTCCCATTAAGTTTTGAAATGTTATTTCTGAATGTTCTCTAAACGTTCAAAACATTCATGTTTTAACAACCTTTCTTTTTTAAGGGAACATTCAATTGTATAATTCTGCAAACATCATGGGAACGTTAATATAGAATGTTCTGAATGTTCTGAAACAAGTAGGAAGAACTGTTCAACTAAAATGTTTCATGAATGATGTATAAATAAGGTTTTTGTGCTAACCAGATGAAGGTGTTTAATAATAACTTTGAACTAACGTTCTATTATTGTTACTGGACGAGTGTTTGTTCATAATTTTGAGAAAACCTTGTCAGAATGTTTGCTAAACTTCTGATAATGTTCCCTTTTAGCTGAGTAGCATTTTCAAGTGTTTTCCAAAAGTTTATCGCCCACACCGAAATGACGATAAATGCTAAAAACATATTACTGCGCAATATGTGTGTCTTGAAAAAGACATTTTCGCACGACAAAACCACATCTCAGTGTGAAGGAAGGATAAATCGTAGAGGAATATGTGTTTTCAAATGTTTTAATCAAGCGGCAACCTTCCCGTTTCTCTCTTGACTGTGACTGTGAGGGGGGTGCATTTTTTATAACTCCTCCGTTTGAATTATATTAAGCCTTAAAGTTCTGCATAATTAAGGGCGTGGCCATTCGAGTGTCAGATGGATGGCCGCTAATGTCACTGCTAGCCGTTTGTCTGCTAGCGTTAGCGTCGTGTCACCTCAGCTAATCCGCCTCGCTGCACATGTTCGTTTATCCAGGAGTGACGCGCGGCCAAGATGGCGACGGCGGCTCCGCCCACTTTGGGCTTCAGAAATGCTGTTCAGAAACACTACGCGTGACTCACGCACACTACGCACATATTCTTTACAGTCTATGGTTTTAATGTGTTATAATGTAGACTCAGCCTGAGAGTTTGTGTTTGCAGGTGTGAGTCGTTCGTTCACATGATCTCCGTGTCGTTTCAGCCTCGCTCTCTGAGATTGTGATTCTCTGTGTGGCCACTGGGGGCGCTGTTCTGTTGGTTCTCCTGGTGGTGATGATGGTTGTGTCCGTGCGTCGCTGTCTCAGACGGAGGAACCCGGAGCAGAACCACACGATGCTCCGACAAGAGCAGAAGGTCCTGACGGGCTGGTGAGATCCGGAGGAAACCCGTTCGCTCGGAGAGATCGGATGAGCTTTGCGTCTCAAATCATTTCACATCACAAACTCACACTCAAAGACTGCCAGCAAACGCACCAGCAACTAGTAATCAAACAGGTTCATGTGGTTTCACTCCGACGTCCTGGTTTCCCAGTGATTGCCAGTTTTCTGGAGTTGGGTGCCTTCATCTGTAACTCTTTAGCAGTGCTGGGGAAAGTTACTTTGAAAAGTAATGCGTTACAATACTGCGTTACTCCTTTAAAAAGTAACTAATTGCGTTACTTAGTTACTTTTTTAGAAAAGTAATGCTTTACGTTACTTTTGCGTTGCTTTTTTCCACCTGGACAGGGCTTGTTTTTTATAACAAAAAAGTCATATTTTTGGGCAAATGTAAAGACCCTTTCACACTAAAAGTGACATAATAATCCTCAGGCTGAAGGAAATGCAGATTCACCCCTGTACAGTAGAGTACATGAAAAAGTACAGTAGAGTAGAGTACAGTAGAGTAGAGTACAGTAGAGTACAGTAGAGTAGAGTACAGTAGAGTAGAGTACAGTAGAGTACAGTAGAGTAGAGTAGAGTGCAGTAGAGTAGAGTACAGTAGAGTACAGTAGAGTAGAGTAGAGTATAGTAGAGTATAGTAGAGTAGAGTAGAGTAGAGTACAGTAGAGTACAGTAGAGTACAGTAGAGTAGAGTACAGTAGAGGTAGAGTACAGTAGAGTACAGTATAGTAGAGTAGAGTACAGTACAGTAGAGTATCAGTAGAGTACAGTAGAGGTAGAGTACAGTAGAGTACAGTATAGTAGAGTAGAGTACAGTACAGTAGAGTACAGTAGAGTACAGTAGAGTAGAGTAGAGTACAGTAGAGTATCAGTAGAGTACAGTAGAGTACAGTAGAGGTAGAGTACAGTACAGTAGAGTACAGTATAGTAGAGTAGAGTAGAGTACAGTAGAGTACAGTAGAGTACAGTATAGTACGGTAGAGTACAGTAGAGTACAGTAGAGTAGAGTAGAGTACATTATAGTACAGTAGTTTAAATTATAGTACAGTAGAGTACAGTATAAGTAGAGTACAGTAGAGTAGAGTAGAGTAGAGT
>JARWKJ010000009.1:487402-502402 GCA_029959095.1 Rhinichthys osculus | reverse complement strand
TTCAGGCTATCATAATATATATGACTGAAGCTCATCAGCGCCCTCTAGTGCGCAGGCGCTGCTAAACAGCCTCTGTCACGTGTCACCGGTCACATGATCCACTTTCCCCAGGCTCTCAGGAAAGATCATTATGATTACTGGAATAGAAGTTTAAAATCATTTTATAGGAAAATGTTCCGGAGAATTTCTAGTTTTACGTCAGAGATCAATGCGTGGCATTATATTTAAATTAGTACTTGTTGGGGTGAAAATGAAAACCGCAGTAATGCAGCGCCACCATGTCATTAGTGACATATCTTCATTATATCAGTCCTTTAAAGATAATTGATCTTTAATAGGAAACAACATAAACTTAATCTCAGAATAAACCAAAAGCACAAGAGTCTTTAATATAAAAGAGCACGTGATCTTCACACGACACTAATTACATCTGAGTAATCGTACTTCAAAAGCTGACATTAAACTGATTTAATGACATTTTAATTAATTGTTAATATAATCTGATATAAAAACCCTTAGGTCAGAAAGAGAGAGTTTATATCACAATCATCACGGCTGATAATATTAATAATAATATATTACAGATATAGTATAATACATTCCTGCACTGGTTTTAATAAGAGGTTTTGCTAGTTTAATAAGAGGTTTTGAGAAATTAATAGTGATTTTGGGGTGTTTTCAGAGTTGAATTTGAACTTCCTGTTTCACCTGTTCGGCAGGTAATATTATACTCTCAAACATGGAGGACAATCACAAACCAGGGACATAAACGAGGCTTATATCTGCTGTAATATCTGCTCATATCAGCTCATACTCGCTGTGTGTGATCATACACGGCTGTTATTAATCATACGCGGCTGTTATTGATCATACACGGCTGTTATTGGTCATACTCGCTGTTGTTGACCATGGACGCGAAGGGAAGCTCGTCCACGGGAGTTGTGTCGTGTGTTTGCGTCGCTCTCGGTGAGTTTCGCTGGTTACTCTTCCGTCATACACACATCTCTCAGGGGTTTGATGAGGTGGGTTTTGTTTCTGAGAGACTGTAAATCTATAACCTGGTGTCATTTGAGATGTTTTACTTTCTGTTGTGTGTGAATATACTAGCCTGTCAATCATCTGCCCTATGTAAACATTACAGACATACATTCCTCTGATTTACAGCGCGAACTCAATATAGGCATATTAAACTGGCAACCCTTTACAGGCAGGGTTAATGCATTAACTAACAATACAAACACTTTCTGCAGTGTTTATTCATCTGTGTTAAATAATAGGAATGCAACTGTTCATTGTTTGTTCATGATAACAGATGCCGCTTATAATGTGTTAGTAAATGCTGAATCCACATTATGCTTCAGAAGTATTTGTCATGTACTAATGTAGGTTATTAATGTTAACAAACGCAACCTTGTTGTGAAGTGTGGCTTCTGTCATGTCTGTCTGGTGTTTGTGCCCTTATTTGAACTCATTTGAAGCCATGTCAACTCACCCGGAAGAAAGAAATGAATGAAGATGAAAGCCAAAATATTAAACGTCATGGATGTATATTTACTGATCCACTGTTTTGTAGAGTCAAACTTACAATTTTACAATCTGGGCACCATAAATATTGTTCACGAGAGCCACCACACACACACACACACACACACACACAGTGGGCCTCGAGTGAGTTCACGAGAGCCACGACACTCACTCACACACTCACTCACTCACACAAACTCTCACACACACACTCTCACACTCACACTCTCACAGACACACACACCCTCTCACACACACTCTCACAGACACAGACAGACACACACACACACACACACACACACACACACACACACACACACACACACACACACACACACACACACACACACACACACACACACACACACACACACACACACACACACACACACACACACAGTTCGGATGAAGCGGAAGCATGATGATGTCACAGGCCCGTCCCAGAAGTGACATCATCAGAGGATCTCACACACACGGTTACTGGATAGTGTGTGTCATTAAACTCAGTCATCTTTATTTCCTCAGGACCGGTCATAACTCTAACGTAAACTCTAGTTTCCTCTAATCTGCTCTGATAGTTATTATAACACAACGCAGTGATTGTGTGTGTGTGACACGGCTCTGATTACATAACTGTGTGTGTGTGAGGCTAGTTTACAGTGTTTCTCGTCGGTCACTGATAAACCACTCCTGTGTTTGATTATGAGTTTGCAGTTTATGATTTTTATTATTCTGAGGAACTGAATATCAGATATGACAGATATCTGATTCATATGCTGGCCCGTTTACAGTCAGCAATCTACACTAATGAACTCCAGCTCTTTAACGAGAGAGGACCAAACTGCAGCGCTTGTAATAAACAGAATGATGTAATATATGTATGTGGCTCTTGGTTTGAACGGGTCTTAAAGGGATAGTTCACCATTAGCCCATGATGTACTCTCCCTCGACTCATCCCAGTGTGTGTGACACTCTTCTGTCAGACACACACCACCAGAGTTATGTTAGAAAATGTCCTGGCTCTTCCAAGCTTTATAAGGGGAGTGAATGGCTGTTTCTGTTTGGAAGTCCATAAAAGTATGATGGACAGATGCACTTTTATGATGGACTTTTATGATGGACAGATGCACTTTTATGATGGACAGATGCACTTTTATGATGGACAGATGCACTTTTATGATGGATAGATGCACTTTTATGATGGACAGATGCACTTTTATGATGGATAGATGCACTTTTATGATGAACAGATGCATTTTTATGATGGACAGATGCACTTTTATGATGGATGGATGCACTTTTATGATGAACAGATGCACTTTTATGATGAACAGATGCACTTTTATGATGGACAGATGCACTTTTATGATGGATAGATGCACTTTTATGATGGACAGATGCACTTTTATGATGGATAGATGCACTTTTATGATGGACAGATGCACTTTTATGATGGATAGATGCACTTTTATGATGGACAGATGCACTTTTATGATGGATAGATGCACTTTTATGATGGACAGATGCACTTTTATGATGGACAGATGCACTTTTATGATGGACAGATGCACTTTTATGATGGACAGATGCACTTTTATGATGGACAGATGCACTTTTATGATGGACAGATGCACTTTTATGATGGACAGATGCACTTTTATGATGGATAGATAAACTTTAATGATGCATAGATGCACTTTTATCATGGATGGATGCACTTTTATGATGGATAGATGCACTTTTATGATGGACAGATGCACTTTTATCATGGATGGATGCACTTTTATGATGGATAGAATCAGTTTAATGATGAATAGATGCACTTTTATGATGGATGGATGCACTTTTATGATGGACAGATGCACTTTTATGATGGACAGATGCACTTTTATGATGGACAGATGCACTTTTATGATGGACAGATGCACTTTTATGATGGACAGATGCACTTTTATGATGGACAGATGCACTTTTATGATGGACAGATGCACTTTTATGATAGACAGATGCACTTTTATGATGAACAGATGCACTTTTATGATGGACAGATGCACTTTTATGATGGACAGATGCACTTTTATGATGAACAGATGCACTTTTATGGACTTCCAAACAGAAACAGCCATTCGCCATTATAAAGCTCGGAAGAGCCAGCACATTTATTTTATATAACTCTGATTGTGTGCGTCTGACAGAAGAGTGTCATATACACCTAGGATGACTTCAGGGAGAGTAAATCATGGGGTAAATTACATTTTTGGGGTGAACTATCCCTTTAACAGTGATTGTGTGTGTGTGTGTCAGTGCTGTTGAGGAGTGTGTGTTGTATCTCAGTAACGGCTCCAGCAGAGGTCAGTGCTGTTCGAGGATCGGCCGTCACCCTGTCCTGCTCCTTCAGCTCCTCCAGTTCCGTCACCAGCGCCATGTCCGTCGACTGGAGCTTCCGGCCCGTGCGCGGCGGCCCGGACCATACGGTGAGGAGCGCACACACACACACACACACACATGAATCATGGATCTCTGGTCTGATGGCGCACTCAGGGGTCAGAGGTCAGTCGCGGTCACATGGGCAGGATCTGCTGAAAGCTTGTCGACCACAGCGTCCATCAGGAGATCGTAAAGCTGGGAATCACTCAGCACACCATATATCTATCACACCCTTGCAGGAAAACCACTGGTGTGTTTCAGTAGGGATGCACAGATATCAACATTTTGGTTGTTAATATAATTATTTATATTTGAAAGCTGATAACTGATATATTGGCCGATAAATTTAAATCCAAATTTGTATATAATTTCTGAGACCCTGATAGCAAAAATAAGTCTCACCATTAAAAGCCACGTCTCAAACACACAATTATAATGTTCTCATCGTTTTATGTAGGATATGACAGACTTACCTGTCGCACTGAACTGTATTTACCTTTTTTGAAGTGATTTAAATCATATTTCAGTTCAGATCCATCATGTTGAACAGTGTAAATCTGAAGCGTTAGGAAATAATACATTATTCATCGGCTTTAATGTATCGGCCAACGCAAACACATGTTCTCACTGATGTTGTAGATTGAAGCGTATAGAGTGAGTATTGAGAGATCGAGTAAGTGTGTGTTCCTGCATTATAGTAGACGGGTCAATATTGCTCATAAAGAATCCGATTGAATGTCCGCTGTCCTTTAACAGTCATGGGTTTCCCCGAGCCGGTGGTCATGTGTCAGTAGTGTCTTCCTTCTCCGTGATCACACAAGTTTGAGTCCTTTGAATATAAAGTCTTCTCTACGGACGACGCACTCATAAAGACAGTGTGTGTCTCCTGTATGCTGTAATAATGTGTGTTACTTCTGTTGCTGTTCACGTCAGGGACTATTTTTTCCAGCGGAAGGAAGGCTTTTAGTGATTGTACTTTATGAAAGTTGCATTGATACACATTTTTTGCTTTAATATTTGTATTGTGTGGTAATGGATTTATAAAAGCCGCACAACGCCCTCAGCGATACAGCATTATTGCTTACACACACACCGGCCGGTGTTTCATGCATCCCTATATTTCAGCAGTTTTTAGGATGGTTTGGTAAAGGATCTCTGTCCATTGACTGCAGTGACATCTGTGTGTTCCTCTGTAGTTCTTCCACTTCTCGTCTCAGGCGTACCCGCCGCTGGAGGATTACTTTAAGGACCGTGTGAAGTGGCTGGGCAGCCCGTCCGGGGGAGACGCTTCTATCCAGCTCCTGAACGCCTCGCTCAGCGATAACGGCACCTACACCTGTGCCGTACGCAACCCTCCCGACGTGCAGGGAAGCCCAGCGCAGACCGTGCTCAGCGTCACGCCGCAGAGTGAGCACACACACACACACACACACGCGTGTGATCACCGGTGTCTTCCTCAGAACTAAAGTCATGTTATCCCTTACAACTCATCTTTGATCACCAAAATGACATATTTAAAAGTTTTTTTCCTTTTTCTTAATGCCTTAAATTATCTTGAATGTAACTCGACACCCTTGCCTCATTTAGTATGCGCGGTTCTATGAATATGCAAATGAGCCCCGCCTCCAAAGTGACTCCTAGTCAACAGAATGTTCAAAAGGGACCATCAAAATAAAGTGTTACTGAAAAACGTTCCACAAACAATGTATAGGCAAAATATCGTTTTGAGAACATTATTAAAGACCAGATAACTTTGAATGAACGCTATATTAACGTTACTGCAAGAAGACTGTCACAATTGTTTGTATGGACGTTTATGTTGAAGTGCCTTTTCTGTTCTCATGGTCTCCTGTCTCTGTCTCTCCTTGTTGTCATATTAGTCGTTATAATTACTGTCATTAAACACACCTGCAGTTAATTATCTACTTATTGTTCTGTGTAGTCAATTTTATTAATAGTTTTAGTCCTTAAAACTCATCTCTGATCACCAAAATTACATATTTAAACGTTTTTTTCCTTGGAAGAGATGTGGTCATGCCTTAAAATATCTTGAATGTAACTCGACACCCTTGCCTCATTTAGTATGCGCGGTTCTATGAATATGCAGATGAGCCCCGCCTCCACTCCAGACTGTCTTTGGTTCACTGCAGTTTTAAGGAGGAAATACTCAGCAATGCTGTCGACTTATGAACTTACACATGGTTTGAGTTAAAGCATATTAAAAACACCACATAGACACATAAACAACATTTAAAAACTAAATGAGCTTTAGCTCCGCCTCCGCTATAGCACGTACACGCGGAGGAACTCAGATGTTCATGGATATGTCCCCTTTAAAGCATATTAAAAACACCACATATAAACATTAAAAGCTGTATTTTCGGGGGCTTTAAGTGACACCAGCCTAATAAACCTGCTGCTCATTAAACACATTTTATACAGTACTTTGAATCCAAAGCGACTTGCATTGCACTCAAGGTTCACGTTTCCGTTAGATGAGTTGTTCCCTCTCCAGTTTGCTCACGCGTGCCTCCGTGTGTCTGCCAGGACTGTCGCTGGCGTTCACAGATGTGGGTGTGTTGCTGGTGTTTGTCCTGGTCCCGTCAGGAATCATCACACTCCTCCTGCTGGGTCGGATCATGTGTCCGTGTTCCCCCGAGAGCCCGGGTCCCGTGGCGACCCATCACTCGCCCATCGAGGAGCTCGCCGGGTAAGAAACCAGTGCCTGAACCAGTGCTTCCAGAGCAGCGCTGTGCTGTGACTGACGAGTGTGTGTCTCCGACAGGGAGCAGTATCTCTACGGGACGCAGAAGGAAAGCTCCATGTGCTGCTGTTACTTTAAGGTAAGCCACCGTCTGGCCTGAGCAGGAACTATTCACATGAGACTTCATTCGGACTGATATCGGTATAGAGCTGGTTTTGATGAGCTGTTTCCACCCGCCTATTTTCGTTGTTTCATCCGATAATACACACTCGTTCAACACTGAACTGGATTGATCTGAATTATGGCACTTGTGTTTTTAGAGCTGCTTTACAGCTGAGTTTGAAGTTTTCTCATATCTGATGAAGTTTGCATCATTGATTCGGTTATTTTCCTGTTTTTAACCCTCTGGGGACCAAGAACACACCGGTGCGTTTTGGCAGATTTTTTTCACATAGCAGAAAAATAGACTTAAACTACTCCATCATTTCTGGTCATACAGAGTTAAGATGTATTAAAAAAATAAACTGTTAAATGTCTACATTTTTATGTGCCCACCTACAATCGAAATAAAAAAATATTGTGCTTTTGTAAAATAAAGAAAATAAACAGGGTGTGCGTTCTGCCTCTCCATGTCCGTGAACTTTTTTTCTGGAGCACGTCTCTAAACTTAAACAAAACTCAGCTAAAGTATAAAGTTTTAACTCTAAAATAGACATCAAATAAGCTTTTGTTAGCAGTTTCTGCTCATATGTTAAATAAATAGTGTTTTGTCAATAAACTAATCAACTAAGAATAGTGTTTGTTCCAATGCAAGCTATATCAAAATAATGAATCCTTAACTTTGAAATATGTATGATAAAATGTATTGGCCTACTAAGAGACAATTTTCTTTTCAAGATGTTTCCAACTCTAACTTTGAACCAATTCTGTAGAATGGCCCATATAACCTATTTGAATGGGATTTGTTTCCAGGTATGACTAAAAATGTGCTTTTGACTTTAATTTATATTTTGATTTGATATATATGTGTATGTGTGTGTGTGTGTGTGTGTGTGTGTGTGTGTATATGTGTGTGTATATATATATATATATTGTCCTTGCATTCTTTCTTGTGTGACACACCTGAATGAAAGGCTTATTATGCAGGTCTTTTGTCTTCTCAGGTGAGAACCACCTAATTATTGACAATGGGGTTGGGCCGTTCACGCCCATTCGCATATTGCCTTGGCTAACAAAAAATGTTTTTCACAATTTAAAAGAATCTATGGTGTTATGTGAATGATTAGGCAGGGTGATTTTCAGATCATCTTGAAGCAAAAACTCTAGGCCACAACTTCCATTAGTCAAAAGTCTCGTGGACACGTGTTTTGTGGCTTTATTTCAGAAACTTAGTTTTTTCAATAACCATGCATAAACAATATTCTCTCAAAAATACAAACATGTACATACATGTTGCTCACATATTATGGTAGCCCTGTTTGTGCTAAATAGAGTTTCATTTCACCTGTGCCATTAATATGTTTATAAACAACTGAAAAAAGCACAAATGTCAGGGCATGTCAAAACATCAAGGACCCCAAAAACACCTTGGTCCCCAGAGGGTTAATCAATCTATTCTGTATTGTATAAAGTGCTATAGAAATAAAGCTGACTGTGGTGTTTGTTTCAGGGCTCTGAATATGAAGACGACTACATGCAAGAGAAACTGCACGAACTCACCTTCACCGAGTCCCAGTGTTAGATAAACTCCTTCTGTGTGTGTGTGTGTGTGTGTGTGTGCGCGTGTGTGTGTGTGGTTCTTGCATGGATAAAGTTTGATAAACCCAGACGTCATTCTACTGCTGAGACTTCCTGTTTTGAGTGGGTAATTTTGGTTATTTATAACGATGGACTGTTACTGTAATCTATGAATTAAATGACTATAACAGATGAGAGAAGACAAGCTGATTTGATATGAATGATTCTGCATTCAGCATCTTAAGGTTCTTGCACGCCGAGTCTGAAGAACCTGAGTGAATTTCGGACTCGTTGTGCAAAGATCTTTAGGCGGGTCACATGAGAGATTCGAGTGATCTGATTGGCTGATTCTGTTTCCTGAGATCCTGCATGTTTTACCATTTATTTTCACCCTGATAAAAAAAGACGTTTGTACAAATCTATTTTGTTTAGATATAATATGAAATATAACTTTAACATTATTAACTATTTTTTATGAACTAATTATTTTTTATAATTCACATAAAACCATCATAGAACAGCGTTAGCATTCAAAAGTCTGTCGCTGTTTGGACAAAGGTTTTATTCCTGACGGCGACGCTGCCAATTTCAGCTGTTTGATTAAAGAAAAAGCTTTAAGTTAATACTAAAATATGACCTACATGTTCATTTCCACACTTTATAATATCTGTGAATGCAGTTTTTAACTCTCCAAACAGGGTGTAGTAGTTTTCACTGTATTTGCTGAAGCTTAAGGTAAAATGTAGTATTGCATAAAAGAATATACAAAATATAAATAAATGATATTTGCATTAAACGCACATCTGAATCTGATCTCCTGAATCTCCAAAAATGATGTTTTATTAACAAAGTTTGAGAGGAACATGTTCAAATTCTCTATCCAATCAGCACGAGAGGAGGCCTATATACACTATATTGCCAAAAGTTTTGGGACTTCTGCCCTTACCCGCACATGAACTTTAATGACATCGCATTCCTGATCCGTAGGGTTTAATATGGAGTTGCTCCACCCTTTGCTGCTATAACAGCTTCAGCTCCTCTGGGAAGGCTTTCCACAAGGGTTAGGAGTGTGTTTATGGGAATGTTTGACCATTCTTCTAGAAGTGCATTAGTGAGGTCCAGCACCCCCACCAAACACCCCACACCATAATCCCCCCTCCACCAAACAACCCCACACCATAATCCCCCCTCCACCAAACAACCCCACACCATAATCCCCCCTCCACCAAACCACCTCACACCATAATCCCCCCTCCACCAAACAACCCCACACCGTAATCCTCCCTCCACCAAACAACCCCACACCATAATCCCCCTCCACCAAACAACCCCACACCGTAATCCCCCTTCCACCAAACAACCCCACACCGTAATCCCCCTCCACCAAACGACCCCACACCGTAATCCCCCCTCCACCAAACAACCCCGCACCATAATCCCCCCTCCACCAAACAACCCCACACCCTAATCCCCCCTCCACCAAACGACCCCACACCCTAATCCCCCCTCCACCAAACAACCCCACACCATAATCCCCTCTCCACCAAACGACCCCACACCCTAATCCCCCCTCCACCAAACGACCCCACACCGTAACCCCCCTCCACCAAACAACCCCGCACCATAATCCCCCCTCCACCAAACAACCCCACACCATAATCCCCTCTCCACCAAACGACCCCACACCCTAATCCCCCCTCCACCAAACGACCCCACACCGTAACCCCCCTCCACCAAACGACCCCACACCGTAATCCCCCTCCACCAAACGACCCCACACCGTAATCCCCCCTCCACCAAACGACCCCACACCCTAATCCCCCCTCCACCAAACCACCTCACACCATAATCCCCCCTCCACCAAACAACCCCACACCGTAATCCTCCCTCCACCAAACAACCCCACACCATAATCCCCCTCCACCAAACAACCCCACACCGTAATCCCCCTTCCACCAAACAACCCCACACCGTAATCCCCCTCCACCAAACGACCCCACACCGTAATCCCCCCTCCACCAAACAACCCCGCACCATAATCCCCCCTCCACCAAACAACCCCACACCCTAATCCCCCCTCCACCAAACGACCCCACACCCTAATCCCCCCTCCACCAAACAACCCCACACCATAATCCCCTCTCCACCAAACGACCCCACACCCTAATCCCCCCTCCACCAAACGACCCCACACCGTAACCCCCCTCCACCAAACAACCCCGCACCATAATCCCCCCTCCACCAAACAACCCCACACCATAATCCCCTCTCCACCAAACGACCCCACACCCTAATCCCCCCTCCACCAAACGACCCCACACCGTAACCCCCCTCCACCAAACGACCCCACACCGTAATCCCCCTCCACCAAACGACCCCACACCGTAATCCCCCTCCACCAAACGACCCCACACCGTAATCCCCCCTCCACCGAACAACCCCACACCCTAATCCCCCCTCCACCAAACGACCCCACACCGTAACCCCCCTCCACCAAACGACCCCACACCGTAATCCCCCCTCCACCAAACGACCCCACACCCTAATCCCCCCTCCACCAAACGACCCCACACCGTAACCCCCCTCCACCAAACAACCCCGCACCATAATCCCCCCTCCACCAAACAACCCCACACCATAATCCCCTCTCCACCAAACGACCCCACACCCTAATCCCCCCTCCACCAAACGACCCCACACCGTAACCCCCCTCCACCAAACGACCCCACACCGTAATCCCCCTCCACCAAACGACCCCACACCGTAATCCCCCTCCACCAAACGACCCCACACCGTAATCCCCCCTCCACCAAACGACCCCACACCCTAATCCCCCCTCCACCAAACGACCCCACACCGTAACCCCCCTCCACCAAACGACCCCACACCGTAATCCCCCCTCCACCAAACGACCCCACACCCTAATCCCCCCTCCACCAAACGACCCCACACCGTAACCCCCCTCCACCAAACGACCCCACACCGTAATCCCCCCCTCCACCAAACAACCCCACACCATAATCCCCCCTCCACCAAACAACCCCACACCATAATCTCCCTCCACCATAATCCCCCCTCCACGAAACAACCCCACACCATAATCCCCCCTCCACCATAATCCCCCCCTCCACGAAACAACCCCACACCATAATCCCCCCTCCACCAAACAACCCCACACCATAATCCCCCCTCCACCAAACAACCCCACACCATAATCCCCCCTCCACCAAACAACCCCACACCATAATCCCCCCTCCACCATAATCCCCCCTCCACCAAAAAACCCCACACCATAATCCCCCCTCCACCAAACAACCCCAC
Source organism: Rhinichthys osculus (assembly GCA_029959095.1). Classification (NCBI taxonomy): domain Eukaryota; kingdom Metazoa; phylum Chordata; class Actinopteri; order Cypriniformes; family Leuciscidae; genus Rhinichthys; species Rhinichthys osculus. The sequence goes on along the minus strand of JARWKJ010000009.1, from coordinate 490,689 downwards.
ACCATAATCCCCCCTCCACCAAACAACCCCACACCATAACCCCCCCTCCACCAAACAACCCACACCGTAACCCCCCCTCCACCAAACTTTACACTTGGCACAATGCAGTCAGCCAAGAACCATTCTCCTGGCATCCGCCAAACCCAGACTCTTCAATCCATCAATCCCTGCAATAGAGAAATGGACAGTGTTGGGTTTAAGGCTAATCAGCACTATATATCAGATGTGTATGTCTCCTTACAATCAGCAGTTCCTTCTTCCAAATACACTCCACCCTCCAAGGCTATTAACAAAGTGGGCAAGACCCATAGGGCCCTGAATTCGCGTTCGCAAAAAACTGTTTCCCTCTTGCAAGACTGGGCCTTCTTTGGGCCTTCACTGTCTCTAACCCTCACCCTATCCGTGGCTTGTTGCCCCACCGTCAGGAATAGTGAGGAATATTCTATGAATGAAGCCAAAATATCCCAGTAACGGTCATTGCCGATGATGTCGTTCGGAGTCGCGTCATCAAGGTCCCGCCCACAGACTCATTCGCAAGCACAGCTGTCAATCATGATCTCACACCTCGTTTTTATAGCATCTAATAACTCTGTGGCCGTTTACACAACACCGTTTTCAACTAAAAGCTTTCTATGTGTTTTGGCTGTTCATTTACACAACAATGGCATTTTGTAGGACTGAAAACCCAAACCATTGAAAACCGTATTAAAGTGCAAGTTTTTGAAAACGATACTGGTCTTGTCTCCGTGTAAATGAGAAAAACATGAATTTGTGAAAACAATGACGTGTTACGTGTTCAGTCTATAGGTGTTTTAGTAGTGTGTTTCCTTACAGAGTGACATTGCCACCTACTGGCCTGGCAGCAGAATACAGCGTTTTTAATCGGTTTCACGGATCCGTGTGAGAAGGGATCATTTTGCAATGCGAAATGCGAAATACACGAAGGAAAAACATCTCAGTTAGTACATTGTTGTCGTGTAAATGTACCCTAAAACCAAACTTATTAGAAAAACAAACACTTGAACATATACGTATGCATGATAACTACCTAAAATCACAGACACCATCTTTGGAAAAAACGATTTGAAGTGTAATTGGATTTTTTAGTTTGGATCACGTCCCAATGGATTACATGGAGTTTATGACCTATAACACCGACAGCCACCAGGGGGCGCTCGAAACGCTTCTGCTTCACTCTTCAGGACGCGTGCGGGAAGCAAACATTGTTCTTCTATGGTTCTTTTTAATCTGTCTTGAGCAAGGGGGTAATCCATCGACCGGAAGTTGAAGCCGGCCGGGTGCCGCCATCTTGTAGCAGAACTTCATTTGCGTTAGCATTTCCATTGACTCCCATTCATTTTGCCGTCACTTTGACAGCGAATAACTTTACATCTGAGGCGTTTAAAGACTCCATTTGTCCATTATTTATTTCTAAAGAAACACGACAATGTATAAAGGGCTCCATTACCTTCTATGTTACATTATGGCCCCGTAGAAACAGATTTAGTAAAAATAGGCTAACGATTGCGTCATAACCACTCGACTCTCTGTCGCGCTGTACAGAAGTTACCGTACAGACAGGAGGAGAAGCTCGCAGGCGATCGGGGGACGTCCCGTCAAGGGAGAAGCCCATAGATAATGAGTCCATAAAAGCAACGGAATACTTACTCCTGCTCACTCACGCCAAAGCACTCTTTGCTCAAGTTCCCCGTCTCTGCAAGATTAACTTTGGCAATTTTCACGCACAGCTACTAGAAGAGTAACGTCTGTCAGACAGGTTGCTTACGCCATCAAGCTTAGTTTGAGTCGGTCTGAGTCTGCGCGTCAGGAACGGAAGTGCTCAAATCGCTAAAAATGGGCTTCAACTGTCTCAACTGAGCTCCAATGAGATGCTCTGTCCACTTCTTATACTGTCTATGGTCTTGAGATGGTATGGAAGTAAAGTAGCCTAATGCCAAATGTTTTTGAAACAAAAAGGTTTGTTGAATTGCACTAATTGAAATAAATATACATTGCATCAACCTGTGCTTGCATTTTAATGGGCTGAAATTCAACATAGTTTAGTATTTAAGCTGTGAATATTTTAATTCAAAACATTTCACACACATTTTCATTATTAAAAATTCAAAAATGGATATTCACCTTTCAGATTTCACTTCCAAAATCTTCATTCTGTTTAAAAATACAACCTATAATATTCGACAGGCAATTTTCAGTCTATTTTATTTCGCTTTACAAATTCACTTCCACAAATTCAGTGGTTCAAATTCGACAGAAAATTCAACATTCCACATCCGGGAACTGCAGGAAAAGCAGTGGATTACCGATGCATAATCTCCATCTGCTGTTAGTCGAGCTCACCAGCGGCTGTTGACGAAGACCAGAGCAACAGGTGAGAGAGTCATTCATTCATAAAAACAGATTTACAGAATTTGAGCAAGCATTTATTGAAAACTTAAATGTAAAAATACAATGCATTAAAATGCAAGCACGGTTAATGCAATGCATATTTATTTCACTTACAATATAACCCTACTTTATGACAATGATAAAAAAAATGCTGCTTATGGTTTTATAGTCTGACCTCTTTTTATGAATGTGGTCAGTTTATTATTGGTTATGATGCATCTCAATCCATTTTCCTAAATAAGATCAGTGTAATATGAATTTGTGGATGTAAAAGCATTTTGAGGATTTTTTTTAATGCTTTGACTGATATCTTAGAGCCCAGAGTAAGTCGCACCTCTCTAATGCATCCAGCACGAGTGTGTGTGTAAGTCATCCGCTCTGGATGTCGCTCTGGCCTGTTGCCATGGAGACGGCGCATCAGCGGAGATGCATGGGATTCGGCAGTGTCCGTGGGGTCCTGTGAACACACACACATAGGAGGGAGAGATGGATGGAGTTTCACCATCAGCTGGAGTCAGAGGATGCCGTTTCCGTGTGGTTGCCGTGGCAACAGTTGCCAGCCTGATCGGGGGTGGAGGTGCAGTCGTTGTAGGGCGTCTGATGCAGACTGAAGGTATCACACACACACACACACACACACACACACAATCCGAATCAGCAAAATGCAAATGCACTAAAGTCATGAGCCTCACAGAAACACGGTTACACCTGAAACGCATCATTGTTACGTCTAAATGTCAGTATGGGGGAAGGGTTCTGCACTTGGCCTGTGTTTATTACTTAATATGATATTAATGTGCATTGTGTCATCATAAAATAGATACCTTGACTCTAATGGCTTCTCTTTAATTGATTTCTGGTAATATACCACAGTGTTG
>JARWKJ010000009.1:454902-482402 GCA_029959095.1 Rhinichthys osculus | reverse complement strand
TAATCCGATGCTTTTAGATCCTGTGATGGGAGTATTTCCAGAACCAGAACCGGTCTCCAGAATCTCCATGTGAGACACCAGTTGATCTGAAACACTGATTTCTGTCGGATTATTGATCTAGGTTTCGCTACTGCTCATTTTATTGGCTTTTGTTTTAGCATGACCTTTGAACCCAACAACCAAAACCCGGTTACATTTCCAACCATCAAATGAAGTGACCCGTGACTCACAGACGTGTGTGTGTGTGTGTGTGTGTGTGTGTGAGGATGAGTTACGATCAGGCCTCGCTCCAGATGATGCTGTCAATCTCCTGACTGGACACGCCCTCTTTTTCCTGTAAAAAATTAATAACTCTTCAATTTCCAGACTTTTGTCTAGCATGACACGTGACACGCTTATTTATTGCCTTCCCCCATCTCATATTTTAGTAGTCATCATAAATTAGGTATAAAATACTCATTTTTAAATCTGGCATCATGTTACCATGGAAACTGAGCTTTATAACCTTTTAGCTGGCTCCTCCCACTAGTGGGCGTTGTCGTTTTTAATATTTTACAAAAGTTTTGATGAAGTTCGGATAGTGTATTTTCACAGTTAACTGGTTAAACCCGTTCGTCATATGCGTGAAATATCTGTGCGTCGATCACATGATCAAATCTCTCATTAAACCTGATCACATCAAACACTCCTGAAGATCAAGCTCATTTATAATTGCTTTTTTGTAGAAATCTTTCAGTCTATTGTTAGTTTCATTCTAACAGTTATTCAGCCGTTAACGAGCTTTACTTCAGAGATCAGCTGATGATGTCATGATATGTGGTGCGAATGACTCAAGAGAATGACTCACTCACACACACACACACACACACACACACACACACACACACACACACACACACACACACACACACACACACACACCTGAGCAACAGGTCCAGACCCGAGCGCTGTGTGTGAGAACACCTGTTGACCATCACAATGTGAGTTATTTTAGTATCATTGAGTTACTATTATAGTTTTTATTAATAATACAAATCTGTACGCATCAGATATGACACTGACTGACAGTCAGAGATGCGCATCGATTGACACTCAGTGTAACACAGGTCCTGAGAAGAGGCGCTGCATAAACCACCGCTCACACACCCAAGCCACACAGAGCAATAAATCCATATACATATGCAGAAATGGCATAATTCTCTGCAGTGCATTAGTAAGATTGCATATATAAATGAAAAAGTGTTTTGGAATCAAATAGCCTTCATCTAACTGTCATTCATTTGGCATGCATTCAGTTTGCATTTATGATTTTACAGTATTTTCATCTGCTTTAAGCTACTTATGAGTTTCTTCTATGAATGTTTTTGTCATGCATTATATATGTCACACATTTTCTTTCATTTTATGCTTGCTTTTTTTCATTAGACACATTTGAATATTAAATTAAAAGGCCCTCTGTGGACAAAAGCCTCCCTGGACCCTGATGGACGAGGTAAATATTGACCCTTAATATTCAGTATTCATATTTCTCCCTTTTTTTCTTCTTGGTCTGATGTCAATCTCTTTCATATCTTCACATTTGCTTTGCTTTTAGCTTTGCCATGTTATGCAGATTATTAATATGAACAAGCCAATTATATGTGATATTGGTTGCGAGCAGAAAACACACTGACGTGAAATGAGTGTGTGATCCTGAAGAGACTGAACTCGGACTCACTCCAGCTCTGATGGCGTTAATCACGTCTGGATGAATCCCAAAGGGAATGTGGACTTTTCTGCAGGAGTCTTGTGAGACACGGACACAGTCTGTCCACGATTCTTGAGATCCATCTGGATAATTATCACTCACTTCAATGAAAAGTTTTTTAAACAAAAGGGACACAAAGTGTTTTCCTTGAGACTGAAGTTGAGACTCACTGATCCTTCATGTCACCAATCCCAGGAAAATTGCTCGGCATGCTTGTAATTGTGGGATTGCAGCAGCTGAACGTCCTTCCAAGTTCTAGTTAGAAATCACTGATCCGGATTCTTCAACTGGACATCAGCATTGGCCGCGTTTCCACCGAAATTACCTGGAACAATTTGTCCCAGAAACTTTTCCCCCTGACCTGTTGCTGTCTGCGTTTCCACCGCGGTCTAAAGTACCGTGAAGATTAGGCAAATAGTCCGGTGACGTAGGACTGCGCTCGACCTTACAGTTCCCGCTGGAATTCATCCTCTGAATTTAATCTTAATAAAGCCTGAACCTCGTCGTCGGTTCATCGGTCAAAAAATGGGAAATATTTACCCGGAAGTTCATTTAGACCCTGATTCCTGCGGTGGAAACACACTGAGTACCAGCCCAAAGTCCCTTGTTCCTGGGGAAAGTTCCTGCGGTGGAAACGCAGTTATAATAGTACATACAGATGCATGATGGGAAGGGATTTTCCTTTGGCCGCTCACTGTAAAGGCTCGTTCACACCAACAACAATATAGTTTTAAAAATCATTCAGAAATGTAAAAGAGTCCACACCACAGCATATAGTAAACAGAACGATATTGTGTGTTGGTGTGGATGCTAATATAGTTATCGTTATACTTTAGAAACCGATCCATGTGTCCAGTCAGTCAGTCGGTCCATGTTGTTTGTAGCTTCACCAATTTGGCTTGAATTGTCAGTTCTCTATTGTATTGAGACTATCTCTCCACTCCGACACACATCCTATATGTAGGGAAATTTGACCCTCCAGGTCTGGTAACGTGGGAACTCTTCAAGACAATCCGGCTTAGTGCCCTATAAAACACCTATAGTGGTGTGGATTCATTGCTTCTTTGATCTCCACTTTATTGCAAGACGTGGAAGCTCAATACTTTATTTAGCGCATAATCCACTTACTTTAAGGTCGGGCGTCTGTCTGTGGGCAGCCTCTCAGGATTGCTGTGTAAAGTTTTCTCATTTCAGTTGCATTGATAGAAGTTCTATGTAAGGCGTTTTGCATGCGGTTGCATAAACTAACGCACCTAGGAGCAGCAGTAAGATCCGAGCGAACTTCTTTCGTCCCATCCATTACTCTGTGTCTCTGGTGTGCCGCGAAGTGGCCAATCCAGTCAGATACGTTGGATGCACATTGTAGTGTAAACATTCACGGGTTGCTTCCTGGGTGTTCTGGTATCGGGTTGCCCAAGCTCCCTATTGGCAAGGGTCGCAGCTTGGGCTCTTTCAACTCTGACTTAGGGGTTGCAGTTTTCCGGTGTACCTCCCCTGACAAGGGTTCCTTTGTGACCTACAGTTGTAGACCCACAACAAAGAGAAATATTGTGGGAAGAGATTATTGGACTCCTCAAAAAAAGGGGCCATCAAGGACGTGGAAATAGGCAACCGACAAGCCATTTTTTTCCTTATTATTTCTCCATACCCAAACGAGATGGGGACCTACACCCAATCTTGGACCTCAGGGGTCTAAACAAATATCTTCGGCCCCTGAAATGAAAAATGATGACAGTTCCAAGGGTATGACAGCGATTCATTTGCCACTCTCGATCTCGAGGATGCCTACTTCCAGATCCCTATCTAGGAAGGTCAATGGCAGTTTCTTAGGTTTCAGTTTGAAAACAGGACCTACAAATTTAGAACCCTCCCCTTCGGCATTGCCTTGGTCCCTCGGACATTCACAAGTTCAGAGTCCTCCCCTTCGGCATTGCCTTGGCCCAGACGGGGTCCTGGCACCCCTTTACCGTCTAGGTATCAGGGTCTTGAATTATCTAGATGACTGGTTGGTATGTGCACAGACAGAAAAATTATGCAGGCAACATGTGTTTGTGCTTGTGAACCATTTCCAATGCTTGGGTCTTAAGATGAAGAAGAGCAAGCCATCTCGAATCACTCAGTTTTTGATTCTGATTTTAGGCTCCAGAAAAGCAATTGTGACTTTAGCTTTAGAGAGACAGCAGGCAATAAAAGCTTGCCTCTCTCACTTTTGAGTAGAGGTGAAAGTCAGCTGGTGATTATGTCTCCGCTTAATAGGTCTGATTGCAGTCACAGTGCTGGTGGTGCCACTTTCCCTCCTACATATGCAACCTATGAAGCGATGCCTCTTCTGCCTAAGGGTTACATCCCCAGACACCTTGGTCAACAGAGGAGATGGTTACGTGGAGACTCTGTGTAGCTCTTTGCTGGTGGAGGTGTGGGATGAAAATGGCAAGAGGCAGCAAGCTGGGCCCAGTATACCTTCGTCAGCTTGTATCAACAGATCAAGGGATGCTGGAACAGTCACTGGGCAGGTCAGCACATCAATAGAGTTAAAGGTAGTCCATCTCGCACTTCAAGACTTCTGGCCACGGCTTCATGGGTATCATGTACTGGTCCAGACAGACAGTCTCAGTCTTCATCCCTCCACTTGGGGTCTCAAACCCTGGGCCTGGCCCCTGAAAGGGCTGGGTTAATAGCTATGGGACTACCAGACAGACTGGTCAAGACCATGGAAGTATCTTGTGCTCTATTTCTATTTGGGCTGCCTATTTCTTTAGGTGGGGTTTGTTTCAATCTTGGTGTGAGAGGCGCAAGATGAACCCCCTCTCATCTACAGCTCGTGATACCCTACAATTTCTGCAGGAACAATTGGATGCAGGCAAATCTCCCTCCACCCTTAGGGACTCGAGTGGGGAATTACAAACTATCAGGGCACTGTTGTAGTTTGATTTCTCAATTCCTTAATGGTGCTCTAAGATGCACAGCACAAAATACAAGACATATCGTACCACAGTGGACTTCGATCGAGTCCTGATGGCACTTCAGAAACTTCCATTTGAGCCCCTTGAATCGGCAGACCTGAAACTGTGGTCTCTAAAGTCAGCCTTCCTCCTGGTAATAACTTCTGCTTTAAAAAAAGGATGGGGGCACTTCATGCTCTCTAAGTCCATTAAAGCTGCTGTAGGTTTATGCCTGAGGGTTCAGGGGTTATAGTGCACCCAAACCCAGCTTTTCGGCCAAAAATGCTGTCTGATCTACACCTAAATCAATGAGTTGAACTTCATACCTTTTTATTCCACAAGACAATGAGGAGATGGAACAAAGACAGTCACCAATTTGCCCAGTGAGAACAATGTCAGTCTATCTGAAGCGCCATTCAGAAAACGATTTGCTGTTTGTATGCTTGTTGTGGCAAGCTACTATCTAGGGTGAGGTATTCGCATTGAGTTGTAGAGACAATCCAGATGGCGAATGGACCACCATTGCTAGGACTGAGGGCACGCTCAACTCGAGGGGTTGAAACCTCATGGGCTCTCTGTAGGAGATTTGTGACGCAGACACATGGTCATCTCCATCCAACTTTACTAAGTTTTATAGACTGAATGTTTGAGCCAGTCCCTCCTTTGGGGAGCTGGGTGCAACTAGAAACGAACATGTCATCTAAGCTGAACTTCAGGTCTAGCTGCGCTGTTATCCTGGTATTGAGCAGGATCATAATAGATAAGGCCTCTTTCCTCCATTCCTGCGTATTGCAGAGGAGATGAGCTGTAGGGTACTGTCTGGTGCCTGGCTTGAGATTATAAATATGTAAATATTGTATATAAATTAATCTGTTCATCTTCCGAATCTCACCCGTAAAATAGAATCTGTAACAGAGTGGAGAGATAGTCTCAATACGATAAAGAACATTCGGTTACAATGTAACCTTGGTTCTCTGAGTAAAGAGACTTGATTTGGTTGGTCTCTTTTTAAAGAAGACACTCAAGATTATTACAGAAGTGAAAGCAAATAATTAAAGTGTAAGAAAAGTTATAGAAGTTTAAGTTTATTGTAAAGCAAATGTACTAGTTTATACAAAAATCTTTAATTGCCATAAAATCAAAGCCGTATGTCCAAACCAAGTTGTCTTACAAATTTGAAGTTGATATTACAAAAATTGAGGTTCTTAAACTTAACCAAAAATAGCCACCGTGTTACACGCACACTGATGCATTCTCCTATCACATATTTCTATCACTCTGTCACAAAACTGCGGCCAAATATGAAACCTTTCCAACGATGAAACCTTTCTCAGATCTTTCAATGATATGTGTGATAAAGACAGTTTGTGTGTGTGCTTGAATGTTTTACGGCTACAAGTGAGCAGCTCGGATGAGTCCATTTGAGTTACTGATGGTGTTTGTATTTCTGGTCTCAGGTTGAGAAGAATGAAGAGGCCGATCAGGAGATCAAGCAGGATGGAACCAAACCGGAGGAAAACGCCCACAAGGCCGCCACCAAGATCCAGGCCAGCTTCCGCGGACACATCACCCGGAAAAAAATGAAAGACGGAGAGAAAGACGAGGACAACGACGCCGCTCCGGACGAGTCTACCGAAACCACAGAGGAGAAGAAGGAGCGAGTCTCTCCATCTGAGGAGAAACCGGCTGAGGTTTCCACGGAAACAGCCGAGGAGAGCAAGGAAGCCGAGCAGCCTAACTCGCCCGCTGCAGCAGAAGCCCCGCCCACCTCAACCGAAGCCCCGCCCTCTTCAGCAGCTGACCCCACCCCCTCAGACACGCCCACTAAAGAGGAGGAGCAGCTGAAGGAAGCGGTCGAGCCTAAAGAGGCCGAGAGCACGGCGAGCCCCGACGATGCCAACGCACAGAAGGAGGAGAAGCAGGAGGAAGCCAAACAAGCCGATGTGCCTGAAGCCGCCGAGAGCCAGGAAACAGACCAAATAGACAAAAAAGGTGTGTCAGAAACACAAACACTCAGGGCCCTATCATGCACTCGATTTAATCAAGTGTAAAATAACACTGCACTTTATCAATAAAATCTACATTACAGATATAGTTACAGAAGTTATTCAGTGAAGAGCGAGTGTGTGTTCTCAGTCTTCTGTTGTGCGATTAGAGTTATTATAGAGACGGAGGAATATGAGCGCTGTCCCTTTAAGAGCTGCACGGGTCCAGTACACTGATACACACGAGGACAGAACACACAGTCTCTCGCTCCAGTGGGTTAAAGCATGGAGAAATGCTCACAGAGAAATCGATAAGAGGAATCGAGATATTAATTTTATAACAAGTATCTGATTCCTGACCTCAAGTATTCGATTCCAGAATTGGATTTCGATTCCCAACCCTACTCATGAATATAAAGGCTGTTGTTGAATTGTGATATACATATGTATATAAAAACTGGGTAACACTTTACAGTAAGGTTTCAACAAACAACTCCATTCGTTAAAAAGAACTGACAATGATTCAGTTGTATTTTTTTAAAACTTATGTTAGCAAAGATGAAAAAGTACTGTAGAATATGTATTCCTTCTTGTTAGTTAATGCATTAACTAATGGGATCTTGTGGTAAATGTTTCCCAAAACTGACAGAAAAGTAAACCCGCCATACATTATCTCTAATCCATTCCAGTTCTCTGTGGTTTGACTGAAAGCTCTTCACTGAGCAGAGTTTCCGCCTCGGTCTCATTCATGAGCATATGAACATTAACCCAAGCAGAGGTTTGTAAGTGTGTTTGTTGTGATCTTTCCAGAGGCCGTGGAAGACTCTAAACCAGCAGAGGAATCCGTTTCAGACGCCGGCAAAGAGGAGAACGTTTAACACACGACCAGAGAAATGTAAAGCATCAATGATTGACAGACTGCTCTTTACCCTGATGATGAAGACAGTCTGCTTTTATGTTTGTCCTCTTTTCTGGCGTGGCAAAGATTTTCTGACATTTGGAGGGAGTTTTCCGATGCTGACGTCAGCGAAGGACACAAACCTTGAGCTCTTCTTCTTCTTCTTCTTCTTCTTCTTCTTCTCCTTCAGTGATCTCTTCTGTCCATCGTCTGCATGGCATGAGAATCCTTCCTCCAGAGACCAGAACCTTCTCACACGCACACAACTAATACATGTGGCTTCTTTTCATGTCTGTGGTGTTATATGACCGTTTAATTGGAGATTATTGCTGCACTGATGTTAAAAATTGAGAAAATCCAACAAAAAAGAAAAAGCGCCAGCCTTTCTTGTTCAAGTGAGTTTGAATATAAGGAGTAAAATCGTGGAAAATGGTTTCATGTCTGTTTTCAAAATAAAGAAATGTGCCAATTACGTCGACGACGTGCCTTGTTCTTTCAGCCTGAGTTTGTCTGCGGATCACATGCGATTTCATTTACAGTTGATGATTATTAATCGGGATCTCCATTAATGTCAGGTTGTGTGATCAAATCAACAGTAGCTAAACGATTCTAATGTGAATTCTGCAGCTTCACATGATGACGCACAAACGCATTATTAACCTGTCTGTCTTGTACTGTCACATGCTCAGATTACACCTTTAAAGCAGTTTATTTCATTATTGCAGACAATAATGAAATAAAATGTTTGAAATTAATATGTTGCTGAAGTACCTTCAGTTTTCAGTGAATATGAGGACGAGGGTTTATAAGAATGAAGACAGACCGCTATTATTTTATTATATTCAGTATGATAAATCTCTGTGTAAACATATAATATTAAATAAACTGTACAGAATTAATACTGCTATTAGAAATAAAATATCTATTAAATACATGGCGATGTTACTGTAGTGTGCACTTGTTATAAGAAGCATGTGCAACTGTTGTTGCCAGAGATCAGGGGTCTCATTTATAAAACTGTGCGTAGAATCCTTACTAAAAGTGTACGTGCGTCCGAAAGCCAAAAATGGCGTACGCAAACAAATATTCTGACTTATAAAACCGTGCCTACGCCAGAACCTGCGCAGAATTCCCTTTATAAATCCCAGTCAGCGGAAGAATGTGCGCACTTGCGTCTCCTCCCCAAAATAACCATATATGGAGATTACAACGCCTAGTTTTAATATGCATATCCTCATCTGCATATCATTTGCATATGATTATTCATCCATGTGATAACATATGTTTAACGGTACAAGACATTAGGAAAATATGAAATACGGATGTGCCGTCACATTAGTTACATTAATAAAAAAATATTTAGTAGCCTATATCCTTGCCTTGTTTTTGAATAAATAAATAAATAAAATAGTGTAAAATACATTTCAGAGAAAGTTTTTCTCAATCTTTTCCACTGGCCAAAGTTTAATTGATTTATATTTTTAATGGAAACCGATAGACCTTGTAGTGCATTATTTGCACGAAACTATTTTCTCAGACAATCTGCTATTATCATGATAAGCAATTATCTCTGTAGTTAACACATTAAAACACAGCATGACAGAGGGAAAGTGTTTGAAAGCATTGCATCCACAACAAATATTTCTATTCATTGAACATACATTTTTTTTGTAACTTCTCAGTAATGATTTCATGTAATTTAAGTGTCTAACTCCATTCATCAGAATGGCATATTTAATCTAAATGTTTATATCAGAAGTAAAACCTAGTTTTATTTATTTAAACTGTTATTGTGAACATATTTCACAGAACACTGTATTTATGATTATAATGAAGATTTACGGTTTGTTTTAGATAGGCTGCGTCAGTTTCACTAAAGAACAAAGGGATGGACATTTAAAAAGGGATGGATGTTTGCTTCATGTGATAGGCTTGGTGAGTGAAATTATATTTGTATTATCTTTCTGTATACTGTATGTATAATTTTCTTTAGAATGTCGGTCTAAAAGTGACCAAAAAGACATTTAGCTCCAGCTCACCATCGGTGTCGCCAAACTGCTCCGTCTCCAAAACGTGCGTACGCACGGCTCAAAGTTTGCTTAAAGGGGCGCACATTCTCCCGTCAAGTTTGTTTTTTATAGATCACAACCTTTGCGTGGAAACTGGCGTACATACGTTTCCAGCCCCGTTTTGTGCGTACGCACGCTTTATAAATGAGACCCCAGGACTGGATAATTCTCTTTGCTCTTAACATTGTTTCACTCACTGTCCCTGCATTATTAATTACAGGTCAATGTGTGGATTTATCAGTTTCCCTTAGCAATTGATCATAAATCATTAACCTAAAAATTCATATTTCGCTTTTGTAAAAAAGAAAAAGAAAAGAAATACTTATGAAAAGTGTACTTATAAAGTACCTATGAAAAGTGTATTTATAAAAAATTCTTATGAAAAGTGTACTTCAAATATTTATAAAATGCGTATTTCTAAGATACTTATGAAAAGTGTACTTATAAAAAATACTTATGAAAAGTGTACCTATAAAAAGTGTACTTATAAAAAATACTTATAAAAAGTGTACTTATGAAAAGTATACTTATAAAAAATACTTATGAAAAGTGTACCTATAAAAAGTGTACTTATAAAAAGTGTACTTATAAAAAGTGTGCTTTACTTATGAAAAGTGTACCTATAAAAAATACTTATAAAAAGTGTACTTATAAAAAATACTTATGAAAAGTGTACTTATAAAAAGTGTACTTATAAAAAATACTTATGAAAAGTGTACTTATAAAAAGTGTACTTATAAAAAATACTTATGAAAAGTGTACTTATAAAAAGTACTTATAAAAAATACTTATAAAAAATACTTATAAAAAGTGTACTTAAAAAAAATACTTATGAAAAGTGTACAAATAAAATACTTATGAAAAGTGTACTTATAAAAAATACTTATAAAAAATACTTATAAAAAGTGTACTTATAAAAAATACTTATGAAAAGTATACTTATAAAAAGTGTACTTATAAAAAATACTTATGAAAAGTGTACTTATAAAAAAATACTTATAAAAAGTGTACTTATAAAAAATACTTATGAAAAGTATACAAATAAAATACTTATGAAAAGTGTACTTATAAAAAGTGTGCTTTACTTATGAAAAGCGTACCTATAAAAAGTGTACTTATAAAAAGTGTACTTATAAAAAATACTTATAAAAAGTGTACTAATAAAAAATACTTATAAAAAGTGTACTTATAAAAAATACTTATGAAAAGTGTACCTATAAAAAGTGTACTTATAAAAAATACTTATAAAAAATACTTATAAAAAGTGTACTTATAAAAAATACTTATAAAAATACTTAGGAAAAGTGTACTTATAAAAAATACTTATGAAAAGTGTACCTATAAAAAGTGTACTTATAAAAAAATACTTATAAAAAGTGTACTTATAAAAAATACTTATGAAAAGTGTACTTATAAAAAATACTTATAAAAATACTTATGAAAAGTGTACTTATAAAAAGTGTGCTTTACTTATGAAAAGTGTACCTGTAAAAAGTGTACTTATAATAGTGTACTTATAAAAAATACTTATAAAAAGTGTACTTATAAAAAATACTTATGAAAAGTGTACTTATAAAGTGTACTTATAAAAAATACTTATGAAAAGTGTACTTATAAAAAGTGTACTTATAAAAAGTGTACTTATAAAAAATTCTTATAAAAAGTGTACTTATAAAAAATACTTATGAAAAGTGTACTTATGAAGTGTACTTATAAAAAATACTTATGAAAAGTGTACTTATAAAAAATACTTATAAAAAGTGTACTTATAAAAAATACTTATGAAAAGTATACTTATAAAAAGTGTACTTATAAAAAAAATACTTATGAAAAGTGTACTTATAAAAAATACTTATGAAAAGTGTACAAATAAAATACTTATGAAAAGTGTACGTATAAAAAGTATACTTATAAAAAAATACCTATAAAAAGTGTACTTATAAAAAATACTTATAAAAAGTGTACTTATAAAAAATACTTATGAAAAGTGTACTTATAAAAAAATACTTATAAAAAGTGTACTTATAAAAAATACTTATAAAAAGTGTACTTATAAAAAATACTTATGAAAAGTATACTTATAAAAAGTGTACTTATAAAAAATACTTATGAAAAGTGTACTTATAAAAAAATACTTATAAAAAGTGTACTTATAAAAAATACTTATGAAAAGTATACAAATAAAATACTTATGAAAAGTGTACTTATAAAAAGTGTGCTTTACTTATGAAAAGCGTACCTATAAAAAGTGTACTTATAAAAAGTGTACTTATAAAAAATACTTATAAAAAGTGTACTAATAAAAAATACTTATAAAAAGTGTACTTATAAAAAATACTTATGAAAAGTGTACCTATAAAAAGTGTACTTATAAAAAATACTTATAAAAAATACTTATAAAAAGTGTACTTATAAAAAATACTTATAAAAATACTTAGGAAAAGTGTACTTATAAAAAATACTTATGAAAAGTGTACCTATAAAAAGTGTACTTATAAAAAAATACTTATAAAAAGTGTACTTATAAAAAATACTTATGAAAAGTGTACTTATAAAAAATACTTATAAAAATACTTATGAAAAGTGTACTTATAAAAAGTGTGCTTTACTTATGAAAAGTGTACCTATAAAAAGTGTACTTATAAAAAGTGTACTTATAAAAAATACTTATAAAAAGTGTACTTATAAAAAATACTTATGAAAAGTGTACTTATAAAGTGTACTTATAAAAAATACTTATGAAAAGTGTACTTATAAAAAGTGTACTTATAAAAAGTGTACTTATAAAAAGTGTACTTATAAAAAATTCTTATAAAAAGTGTACTTATAAAAAATACTTATGAAAAGTGTACTTATAAAGTGTACTTATAAAAAATACTTATGAAAAGTGTACTTATAAAAAATACTTATAAAAAGTGTACTTATAAAAAATACTTATGAAAAGTATACTTATAAAAAGTGTACTTATAAAAAAAATACTTATGAAAAGTGTACTTATAAAAAATACTTATGAAAAGTGTACAAATAAAATACTTATGAAAAGTGTACGTATAAAAAGTATACTTATAAAAAAATACCTATAAAAAGTGTACTTATAAAAAATACTTATAAAAAGTGTACTTATAAAAAATACTTATGAAAAGTGTACTTATAAAAAAATACTTATAAAAAGTGTACTTATAAAAAATACTTATGAATAGTGTACAAATAAAATACTTATGAAAAGTATACTTATAAAAAGTGTACTTATAAAAAATACTTATAAAGTGTACTTATTAAAAATATTTATGAAAAGTATCCAAATAAAATACTTATGAAAAGTGTACTTATAAAGAAATACTTATGAAAAGTGTACTTATAAAAAATACTTATAAAAAATACTTATGAATAGTGTACAAATAAAATACTTGTGAAAAGTATACTTATAAAAAGTGTACTTATAAAAAATACTTATAAAGTGTACTTATTAAAAATATTTATGAAAAGTATCCAAATAAAATACTTATGAAAAGTGTACTTATAAAGAAATACTTATGAAAAGTGTACTTATAAAGAAATACTTGTTTAACACATACCAAGGTGATTATTCTGTGGTCTAACAGGAAGCGTTAGCCCTGATTTGGGCCTTGCAGCATTTTGCTGTTTGCATTAACTCCTGTGCACCTATTGTGATATATACGGATCATAATCCATTAACCTTTCTGGATTCTTTGCAGTGTCCGAATCAGAGGTCCTTGTTTTTGCAATCCTTCTGTCTGGATATTCGACACATACGAGGATCTGAAAATGTGTCACGCTCCTGATGTATTTTCATCTATTGGATTTGACATGTTATTCCCTTTGGTGTTTTTGGTCCTGAACGTGTGTGTACACTATGCCTGTTTGAGTTTTGTTATGTTTTGTTACAGGGATCTTTGTGGGAGTCCCTGTCTTATGGGGAGGGGTGTGACGACCTCTGCTGTTGGTTTTGGGAATTGCAGTTTGGCACCTGATCCCACTAATTGCCTCAACCCGTGACCGTGCCTTAGACGCTTCTTAAGAGATCACCCACTGGGCCAAGGCAGAGGGAACTTTGCTTTTGTCGTATTTTGTTACCTTTTGCATTTACATTTCAGCTTCAACATTGCATTACACTGTCATTCCATGCATCTTGCTTTACACACTGATCTTGCTGATGAATACAGAAACACTCTTATTTTCATTCTATTATTTAGTTAAATAAACATTACTTTTGAGCTTATAATTTGGTTTACGTGTCCCTTGTTTTTGTTCATCCCTTGAGCCAAGGGTCGTAACACTTACTAATACCATACAAACTCATAACTGTAATCTCTGGGAAACATTTGTGATGACATGAGTTGAGGATCATGTTATCTGTTGTAAAGAACGCCCAACGGCGTGGCGAAGGCATCATGTGTGTGTGTCTTTTTCAGCGCTCCAGTGAAGTTCACTTAGTTTATTCGAATTTAGTTTCAGTATTGCTTTAGCTCTACGCTTAATCTGACTCCAGTTTCGAATGATGATCAAATTTAGATTTTGTTATTAGAAAATAATCATAAATATTGATTATGATTTAATTTAGACCTTTGATTATTCCGGGTAGGTGAACGTGATTTCACCAAGTACCACATGTTCCTGGATCAACATCGTTGTTGATCCTGGATCAACTTTCCAATCAACCAATCAGATTTGAGGGACAAGTTTACAGTTTATGTCAAGTTTAGGCTTAGAACCAGGGTGAAGTACTTAAACATCAGTGCTATTAACCTTTCATTACCCTCTGATTTTAGGGAAAAGTTATGGGTAGGGTTAGGTTTAGGGGTAGGGATTGGGTAAGGACTACATTTTGGGACAGGAATGTTGATCCAGGATCAACAAAATATGTTGATCCAGGACCATGTCTTACTTGGCAAAATCACGGTGACCATTCTGGGTACCCCATACTTTCAAATATTCATTCATATGAAGTTTCAATCTTTCTCATAATACCAATGACTGTAATGAAATTAAGACCATTTTTCCAATCGCACTGAGACATTTAAAATGATCCCAAACATGAAAAGGAAAAACAACATCACACGTGATATATAGACCGTCTCAGTGGAGGAGGGAGAGGGGGATGCAGAGACCAGGAAGGAGAAACATTTGGACAAGACGATGTGCTGCGGCGTGAACACACACTTCAGCTGTCGCGTCTCCTGAGGTCGACCGTTACACACTTACACAAACCCGAAACATAACAATGCCAATCAATACATAACACACTGAAAACATAACTTGTAGGATTTGATAAAATCCTCGTACACTGTAAAAATATACTTGGTTTAACTTAAAAAAATTAAGTTTCCTGTGTGAGTGTGTGTGTGTGTGGGATTGAGTGTGTGTGTGTGTGTGTGTGTGTGAAGTTTTGACACTGAGATGAACCATACACTTGTACTGAGCTCATTAGGGTTATAGAAGTCATAAGTGATTTTATTCCTCTGTGTGTATGTGTACGTGTGTGTGTGTGTGTGTGTGTTTGTGTGTGATACTGTATCTGTCACCCTCCACTGCTCTAATTACTCAAGACCAACTTTAGAAGAAACCTCAACGGTCCAGAAACCTGGAGTGTGTTCAGTGTGATGTGTTCTTCTTAATCCGCCTGGATGTGTGTGTGTATCCTGGAGTGTGTTCAGTGTGATGTGTTCTTCTTCATCCGCCTGGATGTGTGTGTGTATCCTGGAGTGTGTTCAGTGTGATGTGTTCTTCTTCATCCGCCTGGATGTGTGTGTGTATCCTGGAGTGTGTTCAGTGTGATGTGTTCTTCTTCATCCGCCTGGATGTGTGTGTGTATCCTGGAGTGTGTTCAGTGTGATGTGTTCTTCTTCATCCGCCTGGATGTGTGTGTGTATCCTGGAGTGTGTTCAGTGTGATGTGTTCTTCTTCATCCGCCTGGATGTGTGTGTGTATCCTGGAGTGTGTTCTTCTTCATCCGCCTGGATGTGTGTGTGTATCCTGGAGTGTGTTCTTCTTCATCCGCCTGGATGTGTGTGTGTGTCCTGTACAGTAGTAAAGCGCGGTGGATGTAGTGCAGGACGGGTTCATCACACACGCTTCATCTGACGAGAGATACGCTCGCGCTCGTCTCACACCAGGACTCTCAGGATGAAGAGCATCAGTAATTGGTCCCACAGAAACACGGCTCTGATTCTGAGTGTTAGCGGCGTCGAGTGTGTGATAAAGGTGGAACCGTTTCATCAGTTCCAGTTTCCTCGGAGCAAGACTGGAATAATGCCATAATAAAAGAACTGACCTGTTTTCCATAATGTAAAAGAACCGTAACCTGAGCTTGGGAAAGGTTTCTCACAAAGAAAAGTAATAAATCATTGTTAAGACAGTGAGCGAGTATTAGAGGGTGACGAAAGGTCTGTGAGATTGCAGGATAGAGAACACTGTGGACGCTCGTTTCCGCCTCAGAATGGAACATTTCCAAAGATAATTGCGACTTTTTATCCCAGAATTGCGATAAATAAACTTTAAAAAAAAAATAAAGTCCAATTCTAAGGAAAAAAATACTTTTTTTCTTTATAATTCAATTCAATTCAATTCAAATTTATTTGTATAGCGCTTTTCACAATACATATTGTTTCAAAGCAGCTTTACAGAAAGTGCATTTCAGAAATGTACATAGAAGAATATAGTTAGTTAATCATCATGTATTAATTTAGGGCATAACATATCGCCGGCGTTGAGTCGTCTCTTCACAGGCGTCGAGTCGTCTCATCGCAGGTGTTGGAGCATCTGAAGTCTCCGTGAGAGGCTGGATACAAACTGGAGCTGACGAACGCTATTTACCTCGGGACTAGCGTCCCGAGATAACAGCAGAAAAGCAGATGGGAAATAATTAGCGTAGCTGCTGTTCATAATATTAATGCAGTCGATCTGATTCAACAGTGGTATAAAAGGTAAGCATTATGTGAATGCTTGGCTGAAGAGATGCGTCTTTAATCTAGTTTTGAACTGGGAGAGCGAGTCTGAGCCACGAACAGTATCAGGAAGGCTATTCCAGAGTTTAGGAGCTAAATGTGAGAACGCCCTCCCTCCTTTAGTGGACTTAGATATCCTAGGAATGACCAGAAGCCTCGAATTTCGGGATCTTAAAGAACGCGATGGATTGTAGGGCGATAGAAGGTCCATTAAATACACAGGAGCTAAACCATTTAGGGCTTTATAGGTCAGTAGTAGTACTTTGTAATTGATACGGAACTTAATAGGTAACCAGTGCAGAGATGATAGAATCGGTGTTATATGATCATATTTTCTTGACCTAGTAAGAACTCTAGCGGCTGCATTTTGCACTAACTGTAGCTTGTTTATTGAGGATGCAGGACAACCAGCTAATAAAGCATTACAGTAATCTAGTCTCGAGGTCATGAATGCATGAACTAACTTTTCTGCATCAGAAACAGATAGCATGTTACGTAATTTAGCAATGTTTCTAAGGTGGAAAAAGGCAGTTCTTGTAACATACGAAATATGATTTTTTCGAAAGACAAGTTGCGGTCTAGTATAACACCCAGGTCTTTTACTGTAGTCGATAAGGTAACAGGACATCCTTCTATATTAAAGTTGTATTGTAAGAGATTTTGTGGGTAGTTTTTTGGACCAATAAGTAATACCTCAGTTTTATCTGGATTTAGTAGCAGGAAATTACACGTCATCCAGCATTTTATATCTTTAAGACATTCTGTCAATTTAGATAAGTTAGTGTATTCATCTGGTCGTGATGAAATATATAATTGAGTGTCATCAGCATAGCAGTGGAAATTAATTCCATGTTTTCTTATAATATTACCAAGTGGCAGCATATATATTGAGAATAGCAGAGGGCCTAACACCGATCCTTGCGGCACTCCATAGTCTACTGACGTTATCTTCGATTTTTCCCCATTTAAACAGACAAAATGGTAACGGTCCGATAAGTACGATCTGAACCAGCTTAATGCCTGTCCCTGAACACCAGTGTAGTTTTGTAGTCGATCCAGGAGTATTTTATGATCTATAGTGTCGAACGCGGCGCTAAGATCAAGTAGGACAAGTATTGAGATACAGCCTTGATCCGAAGCTAAGAGTAGATCATTTGTAATTTTAACTAGCGCAGTTTCTGTGCTATGATGCGGTCTGAATCCTGACTGAAATTTTTCATATATCTCATTTTCTTGCAAGAAAGAACACAATTGAGCGGACACAATTTTTTCTAGTATTTTAGACATAAATGGAAGATTTGAAATGGGTCTGTAATTTGCTAAGTTATTTTGATCTAATTGCGGTTTCTTAATAAGAGGTTTTATTACTGCCAGCTTGAATATTTTTGGAACATGACCTAAAAATAAAGACGAGTTAATAATATTAAGAAGAGGCTCTTCCACTACAGGTAACACTTCTTTCAGTAGTTTAGTGGGTATTGGATCTAATAAACATGTTGTTGGTTTAGATGCAATGATAAGTTTATTTAGCTCTTCCTGTCCTACAGTTGTAAAGCGTTGTAGTTGTTCTTGAGGGACGATAATTGAGGCTGAATCACAAGACACCATAGAGGATTGTACATTTACAATTGTATTTCGGATGCTTTCTATTTTCTCATTGAAGTAATTCATAAAATCATTACAACTATACTGTAACGGAATATTTTGCTCTGGTGATGTCTGTTTATTTGTTAGTCTAGCCATGGTGTTAAATAAAAACCTTGGATTATTTTGGTTATTTTCTATTAGTTTGCGGAGATGCTCTGCCCTGGCTGCTTTTAGAGCCTTTTTATAACGTGACACACTGTCTTTCCACGCGATTCTAAAGACCTCTAAATTAGTTTGTTTCCATTTACGCTCTAAGTTACGAGTTTCTCTCTTGATAGCATGTGTAGTACTATTGTACCAGGGTGCTTTAGTTTTCTCTCTGACCATTTTCAATCTAATTGGTGCAACAATATCTAATGTACTAGAGAAAATGGTGCTCAAACTGCTGGTCATTTCCTCTAGTTCATCTGTTTGTTTGGGTTCTCTGAGCAGCTGAGATAGATCAGGTAAGCTATTTGAGAATCTATCTATAGTGATTGGAAGGATTGTTCTGCCTGGTCGATAACGCGGCGCAAAATAACAAATTTCAGCAGTACGTATTATACAAGTTACCATGTGATGATCAGTGAGATCGTCACTTTGCGGTATAATATCTATATCGGTTGGATCGGTTCCATATGATATAATTAAGTCTAGTGTATGATTTAGACGATGAGTGGGACCACTGACGTTTTGCTTGACCCCAAAGGAGTTTAATAAACCTGTAAACGCAGTCCCTAACGCATCATTTGTGTTATCTACGTGTATGTTAAAATCTCCAACAATTATTGCTTTATCAGCATTGACCAATAGATCTGAGAGAAAGTCTGCAAACTCTTTTAGGAAATCAGTGTAGGGCCCTGGAGGTCTATATACAGTAGCCAATGCTAGAGATAATAGGGATTTATTTCTTACATCTAAGAGCGTAACATTTAGCACAAGTACTTCAAACGAATTAAACCTGTGACCTGTTTTCTGAGTAACATTAAGAATATCTCTATAGATTGTTGCAACACCGCCGCCACGACCGATCAGACGGGGCTCATGCTTATAACAGTATCCTGGCGGAGTAGACTCATTTAGACCGAAATACTCATTTGGTTTAAGCCAGGTTTCAGTAAGGCAAAGTACATCGAAGCTATTATCTGTGACCATTTCATTTACGATAACCGCTTTAGGTGTGAGCGATCTAACGTTTAGAAGACCTAGTTTTAGAAATTGTTTTTGTTCACTGATATTTAGATTTTCTGGTTTAATTACAATAAGATTTTTCCTAGATCCTACACTAGATTTATTGTTTGGCCTCACTACACGAGGAATAGACACAGTTTCTATATAATGTTCTACACTACTTATATCAATTAAGTTGGGACAGCAAAGACTGTGAATTGGACTTTGACTTACTAGTCAGATGGTGTGCAACGTCTTGGAGATGTTGTCCGACAGCACAGCCGCTCCGATTCTGCTGGGGTGAAGGCCATCAGGACGGAAGAGCCTAGGTCGCTCCCAGAACAGATTCCAATTATTTACAAAGAGCAACACAAAACTGACTTTATATCTCGCAATTCTGACTTTATATCTCACAATTCTGACTTTATATCTCACAATTCTGACTTTATATCTCACAATTCTGACTTTATATCTCACAATTCTGACTTTATATCTCACAATTCTGACTTTATATCTCACAATTCTGACTTTATATCTCGCAATTCTGACTTTATATCTCGCAATTCTGACTTTATATCTCGCAATTCTGACTTTATATCTCACAATTCTGACTTTATATCTCACAATTCTGACTTTATATCTCACAATTCTGACTTTATATCTCACAATTCTGACTTTATATCTCGCAATTCTGACTTTATATCTCACAATTCTGACTTTATATCTCACAATTCTGACTTTATATCACACAATTCTGACTTTATATCACGCAATTCTGACTTTATATCTCGCAATTCTGACTTTATATCTCACAATTCTGACTTTATATCTCGCAATTCTGACTTTATATCTCGCAATTCTGACTTTATATCTCACAATTCTGACTTTATATCTCGCAATTCTGACTTTATATGACACAATTCTGACTTTATATCACACAATTCTGACTTTATATCTCACAATTCTGACTTTATATCACACAATTCTGACTTTATATCACACAATTCTGACTTTATATCTCGCAATTCTGACTTTATATCTCACAATTCTGACTTTATATCTCGCAATTCTGACTTTATATCTCGCAATTCTGACTTTATATCTCACAATTCTGACTTTATATCTCGCAATTCTGACTTTATATGACACAATTCTGACTTTATATCACACAATTCTGACTTTATATCTCACAATTCTGACTTTATATCACACAATTCTGACTTTATATCACACAATTCTGACTTTATATCTCGCAATTCTGACTTTATATCTCACAATTCTGACTTTATATCTCACAATTCTGACTTTATATCTCACAATTCTGACTTTATATCTCACAATTCTGACTTTATATCTCGCAATTCTGACTTTATATCTCGCAATTCTGACTTTATATCTCACAATTCTGACTTTATATCTCACAATTCTGACTTTATATCACACAATTCTGACTTTATATCTCGCAATTCTGACTTTATATCACACAATTCTGACTTTACATCACACAATTCTGACTTTATATCTCACAATTCTGACTTTATATCACACAATTCTGACTTTATATCACACAATTCTGACTTTATATCTCACAATTCTGACTTTATATCACACTATTCTGACTTTATATCACACAATTCTGACTTTATATCACACAATTCTGACTTTATATCTCACAATTCTGACTTTATATCTCACAATTCTGACTTTATATCACACAATTCTGACTTTATATCTCACAATTCTGACTTTATATCTCACAATTCTGACTTTATATCTCACAATTCTGACTTTATATCACACAATTCTGACTTTATATCTCGCAATTCTGACTTTATATCACACAATTCTGACTTTATATCTCGCAATTCTGACTTTATATCACACAATTCTGACTTTACATCACACAATTCTGACTTTATATCTCGCAATTCTGACTTTATATCTCACAATTCTGACTTTATATCTCACAATTCTGACTTTATATCACACAATTCTGACTTTATATCACGCAATTCTGACTTTATATCTCGCAATTCTGACTTTATATCTCACAATTCTGACTTTATATCTCGCAATTCTGACTTTATATCTCGCAATTCTGACTTTATATCTCACAATTCTGACTTTATATCTCGCAATTCTGACTTTATATGACACAATTCTGACTTTATATCACACAATTCTGACTTTATATCTCACAATTCTGACTTTATATCACACAATTCTGACTTTATATCACACAATTCTGACTTTATATCTCGCAATTCTGACTTTATATCTCACAATTCTGACTTTATATCTCACAATTCTGACTTTATATCTCACAATTCTGACTTTATATCTCACAATTCTGACTTTATATCTCGCAATTCTGACTTTATATCTCGCAATTCTGACTTTATATCTCACAATTCTGACTTTATATCTCACAATTCTGACTTTATATCACACAATTCTGACTTTATATCTCGCAATTCTGACTTTATATCACACAATTCTGACTTTACATCACACAATTCTGACTTTATATCTCACAATTCTGACTTTATATCACACAATTCTGACTTTATATCACACAATTCTGACTTTATATCTCACAATTCTGACTTTATATCACACTATTCTGACTTTATATCACACAATTCTGACTTTATATCACACAATTCTGACTTTATATCTCACAATTCTGACTTTATATCTCACAATTCTGACTTTATATCACACAATTCTGACTTTATATCTCACAATTCTGACTTTATATCTCACAATTCTGACTTTATATCTCACAATTCTGACTTTATATCACACAATTCTGACTTTATATCTCGCAATTCTGACTTTATATCACACAATTCTGACTTTATATCTCGCAATTCTGACTTTATATCTCGCAATTCTGACTTTATATCTCACAATTCTGACTTTATATCTCACAATTCTGACTTTATATCACACAATTCTGACTTTATATCTCGCAATTCTGACTTTATATCACACAATTCTGACTTTATATCACACAATTCTGACTTTATATCTCACAATTCTGACTTTATATCACACAATTCTGACTTTATATCACACAATTCTGACTTTATATCTCACAATTCTGACTTTATATCTCACAATTCTGACTTTATATCTCGCAATTCTGACTTTATATCTCACAATTCTGACTTTATATCACACAATTCTGACTTTATATCACACAATTCTGACTTTATATCACACAATTCTGACTTTATATCTCACAATTCTGACTTTATATCTCACAATTCTGACTTTATATCACACAATTCTGACTTTATATCTCACAATTCTGACTTTATATCTCACAATTCTGACTTTATATCTCGCAATTCTGACTTTATATCACACAATTCTGACTTTATATCTCGCAATTCTGACTTTATATCACACAATTCTGACTTTATATCTCGCAATTCTGACTTTATATCTCGCAATTCTGACTTTATATCTCACAATTCTGACTTTATATCTCACAATTCTGACTTTATATCACACAATTCTGACTTTATATCTCGCAATTCTGACTTTATATCACACAATTCAGACTTTATATCACACAATTCTAACTTTATATCACACAATTCTGACTTTATATCACACAATTCTGACTTTATATCTCACAATTCTGACTTTATATCTCACAATTCTGACTTTATATCACACAATTCTGACTTTATATCTCACAATTCTGACTTTTTATCTCACAATTCTGACTTTATATCTCGCAATTCTGACTTTATATCACACAATTCTGACTTTATATCTCGCAATTCTGACTTTATATCACACAATTCTGACTTTATATCTCGCAATTCTGACTTTATATCTCGCAATTCTGACTTTATATCTCACAATTCTTTTATATCTCACAATTCTGACTTTATATCACACAATTCTGACTTTATATCTCACAATTCTGACTTTATATCACACAATTCTGACTTTATATCTCACAATTCTGACTTTATATCACACAATTCTGACTTTACATCACACAATTCTGACTTTATATCTCACAATTCTGACTTTATATCACACAATTCTGACTTTATATCACACAATTCTGACTTTATATCTCACAATTCTGACTTTATATCTCACAATTCTAACTTTATATCTCGCAATTCTGACTTTATATCTCACAATTCTGACTTTATATCACACAATTCTGACTTTATATCACACAATTCTGACTTTATATCACACAATTCTGACTTTATATCTCACAATTCTGACTTTATATCTCACAATTCTGACTTTATATCACACAATTCTGACTTTATATCTCACAATTCTGACTTTATATCTCACAATTCTGACTTTATATCACACAATTCTGACTTTATATCACACAATTCTGACTTTATATCTCGCAATTCTGACTTTATATCACACAATTCTGACTTTATATCACGCAATTCTGACTTTATATCTCGCAATTCTGACTTTATATCACACAATTCTGACTTTATATCTCACAATTCTGACTTTATATCTCACAATTCTGACTTTATATCACACAATTTCTGACTTTATATCTCACAATTCTGACTTTATATCTCACAATTCTGACTTTATATCTCACAATTCTGACTTTATATCTCACAATTCTGACTTTATATCTCACAATTCTGACTTTATATCTCACAATTCTGACTTTATATCTCACAATTCTGACTTTATATCACACAATTCTGACTTTATATCTCACAATTCTGACTTTATATCACACAATTCTGACTTTATATCACACAATTCTGACTTTATATCTCGCAATTCTGACTTTATATCTCACAATTCTTTTATATCTCACAATTCTGACTTTATATCACACAATTCTGACTTTATATCTCACAATTCTGACTTTATATCACACAATTCTGACTTTATATCTCACAATTCTGACTTTATATCACACAATTCTGACTTTACATCACACAATTCTGACTTTATATCTCACAATTCTGACTTTATATCACACAATTCTGACTTTATATCACACAATTCTGACTTTATATCTCACAATTCTGACTTTATATCTCACAATTCTAACTTTATATCTCGCAATTCTGACTTTATATCTCACAATTCTGACTTTATATCACACAATTCTGACTTTATATCACACAATTCTGACTTTATATCACACAATTCTGACTTTATATCTCACAATTCTGACTTTATATCTCACAATTCTGACTTTATATCACACAATTCTGACTTTATATCTCACAATTCTGACTTTATATCTCACAATTCTGACTTTATATCACACAATTCTGACTTTATATCACACAATTCTGACTTTATATCTCGCAATTCTGACTTTATATCACACAATTCTGACTTTATATCACGCAATTCTGACTTTATATCTCGCAATTCTGACTTTATATCACACAATTCTGACTTTATATCTCACAATTCTGACTTTATATCTCACAATTCTGACTTTATATCACACAATTCTGACTTTATATCTCACAATTCTGACTTTATATCTCACAATTCTGACTTTATATCTCACAATTCTGACTTTATATCTCACAATTCTGACTTTATATCTCACAATTCTGACTTTATATCTCACAATTCTGACTTTATATCTCACAATTCTGACTTTATATCACACAATTCTGACTTTATATCTCGCAATTCTGACTTTATATCACACAATTCTGACTTTATATCACACAATTCTGACTTTATATCTCGCAATTCTGACTTTATATCTCACAATTCTGACTTTATATCTCGCAATTCTGACTTTATATCACACAATTCTGACTTTATATCACACAATTCTGACTTTATATCACACAATTCTGACTTTATATCTCACAATTCTGACTTTATATCACACAATTCTGACTTTATATCTCACAATTCTGACTTTATATCACACAATTCTGACTTTATATCTCGCAATTCTGACTTTATATCTCACAATTCTGACTTTATATCTCGCAATTCTGACTTTATATCTCACAATTCTGACTTTATATCTCACAATTCTGACTTTATATCTCACAATTCTGACTTTATATCTCACAATTCTGACTTTATATCACACAATTCTGACTTTATATCACGCAATTCTGACTTTATATCTCACAATTCTGACTTTATATCACACAATTCTGACTTTATATCACGCAATTCTGACTTTATATCTCGCAATTCTGACTTTATATCTCGCAATTCTGACTTTATATCTCACAATTCTGACTTTATATCTCGCAATTCTGACTTTATATCTCACAATTCTGACTTTATATCTCGCAATTCTGACTTTATATCTCGCAATTCTGACTTTATATCTCACAATTCTGACTTTATATCTCGCAATTCTGACTTTATATCTCGCAATTCTGACTTTATATCTCACAATTCTGACTTTATATCTCGCAATTCTGACTTTATATCTCACAATTCTGACTTTATATCTCGCAATTCTGACTTTATATCTCGCAATTCTGACTTTATATCTCACAATTCTGACTTTATATCTCGCAATTCTGACTTTATATCTCGCAATTCTGACTTTATGTCACACAATTCTGACTTTATATCTCGCAATTCTGACTTTATATCTCACAATTCTGACTTTATATCTCGCAATTCTGACTTTATATCTCACAATTCTGACTTTATATCTCGCAATTCTGACTTTATATCTCACAATTCTGACTTTATATCTCACAATTCTGACTTTATATCTCACAATTCTGACTTTATATCTCACAATTCTGACTTTATATCTCACAATTCTGACTTTATATCTCACAATTCTGACTTTATATCTCACAATTCTGACTTTATATCTCGCAATTCTGACTTTATATCTCGCAATTTAACTTTATATCTCACAATTCTGACTTTATATCTCGCAATTCTGACTTTATATCACACAATTCTGACTTTATATCTCGCAATTCTGACTTTATATCTCACAATTCTGACTTTATATCTCGCAATTCTGACTTTATATCTCACAATTCTGACTTTATATCACGCAATTCTGACTTTATATCTCGCAATTCTGACTTTATATCACACAATTCTGACTTTATATCTCACAATTCTGACTTTATATCACGCAATTCTGACTTTATATCACACAATTCTGACTTTATATCTCACAATTCTGACTTTATATCACACAATTCTGACTTTATATCACACAATTCTGACTTTATATCTCACAATTCTGACTTTATATCTCGCAATTCTGACTTTATATCACACAATTCTGACTTTATATCTCACAATTCTGACTTTATATCACACAATTCTGACTTTATATCACACAATTCTGACTTTATATCACACAATTCTGACTTTATATCTCGCAATTCTGACTTTATATCTCACAATTCTGACTTTATATCTCACAATTAAACCCCACAGAGGTCTGAACGCTCACACACACTCGACTCTAAAGCACGCGGCATCAGAAGCTCCTGTTCTTTCACACGATGATGAATGAGCTTTTGTCTCCTGTTCCACTCACGTTCAGAGCCATATATCACTCCTGCTGTAAGGCCACATAATGCCACACACACACACACACACACACACACACACACACACACACACACACACACACACACACACACACACACACACACACACACTTCCTGTTCAACAACAGGTTTGTTTTCAATAATGTCTGTGATCTTTCAATTTAATCACAGAGTAGTTTAATACGGCTCCTATTCAAGTCACCTTCATTTATATTGCGCTTTTAAAAATATAGATTGTTTCACAGCAGCTTTACAGAGATAACAGGACATTGTGCTGAAGTCGATCCATCCGCTTACTTTGTCGTACAATAAGATTTTCTCACACTAATTCAGTTGAAATGATTTCATCAAAGCAGGGTTGATTCAAAACTTCCCCTTTCATTAAACATCTATCAGAAATGCAGGCTTATTATTATGCAGTCCATCCACCCATCCACCTATCCACCCATCCATCCATCATCCATCATCCACCCATCCATCCATCCATCCATCCATCATCCATCATCCATCATCCATCATCCACCCATCCACCCATCCATCCATCC
>JARWKJ010000009.1:437402-449902 GCA_029959095.1 Rhinichthys osculus | reverse complement strand
ACAACATCTCAGAAACTACACAACACCATTCAGCACTGTACAACATCTCAGAAACTACACAACACCATTCAGCACTGTACAACATCTCAGAAACTACACAACACCATTCAGCACTACACAACATCTCAGAAACTACACAACACCATTCAGCACTACACAACATCTCAGAAACTACACAACACCATTCAGCACTATACAACATCTCAGAAACTACACAACACCATTCAGCACTACACAACATCTCAGAAACGACACAACACCATTCAGCACTGTACAACATCTCAGAAACTACACAACACCATTCAGCACTGTACAACATCTCAGAAACTACACAACACCATTCAGCACCTGTACAACATCTCAGAAACTACACAACACCATTCAGCACTGTACAACATCTCAGAAACTACACAACACCATTCAGCACTATACAACATCTCAGAAACTACACAACACCATTCAGCACTGTACAACATCTCAGAAACGACACAACACCATTCAGCACTGTACAACATCTCAGAAACTACACAACACCATTCAGCACTGTACAACATCTCAGAAACTACACAACACCATTCAGCACTGTACAACATCTCAGAAACTACACAACACCATTCAGCACTGTACAACATCTCAGAAACTACACAACACCATTCAGCACTGTACAACATCTCAGAAACTACACAACACCATTCAGCACTACACAACATCTCAGAAACTACACAACACCATTCAGCACTGTACAACATCTCAGAAACTACACAACACCATTCAGCACTACACAACATCTCAGAAACTACACAACACCATTCAGCACTACACAACATCTCAGAAACGACACAACACCATTCAGCACTATACAACATCTCAGAAACTACACAACACCATTCAGCACTACACAACATCTCAGAAACGACACAACACCATTCAGCACTGTACAACATCTCAGAAACTACACAACACCATTCAGCACTGTACAACATCTCAGAAACTACACAACACCATTCAGCACCTGTACAACATCTCAGAAACTACACAACACCATTCAGCACTGTACAACATCTCAGAAACTACACAACACCATTCAGCACTATACAACATCTCAGAAACTACACAACACCATTCAGCACTGTACAACATCTCAGAAACGACACAACACCATTCAGCACTGTACAACATCTCAGAAACTACACAACACCATTCAGCACTGTACAACATCTCAGAAACTACACAACACCATTCAGCACTGTACAACATCTCAGAAACTACACAACACCATTCAGCACTGTACAACATCTCAGAAACTACACAACACCATTCAGCACTGTACAACATCTCAGAAACGACACAACACCATTCAGCACTATACAACATCTCAGAAACTACACAACACCATTCAGCACTGTACAACATCTCAGAAACTACACAACACCATTCAGCACCTGTACAACTTCTCAGAAACGACACAACACCATTCAGCACTGTACAACATCTCAGAAACTACACAACACCATTCAGCACTATACAACATCTCAGAAACTACACAACACCATTCAGCACTGTACAACATCTCAGAAACGACACAACACCGTTCAGCACTGTACAACATCTCAGAAACTACACAACACCATTCAGCACTACACAACATCTCAGAAACTACACAACACCATTCAGCACTGTACAACATCTCAGAAACTACACAACACCATTCAGCACCTGTACAACATCTCAGAAACTACACAACATCTCAGAAACTACACAACACCATTCAGCACTACACAACATCTCAGAAACTACACAACACCATTCAGCACTGTACAACATCTCAGAAACTACACAACACCATTCAGCACTGTACAACATCTCAGAAACTACACAACATCTCAGAAACTACACAACAAGAGACGGTCTGTGGCGTTGTGTCACAGTTTTGCATAACCTTTCCTCAAAAGCTGAAGGGCCTCCAAACTCTTCATCAACATTTGTATTACAGTTGTAGGATGTTTAAAGGAGAAAATCTAAGATTTTAATGCAACAGGGCCTGAAGAAAGTTTACAGGTCAAAATTTTGGTGGACATTTTCACTTTTATTGTGATGGACAAAAATCTGTCAATGAAATGTAGACATTGTAACACATTACTTTCCATAAAAAGTAACTAAAAAATGCAGTTAGTTACTGTTTTTAACGAGTAAAGCAATTGTTAACGGATTACTTTTAAAAGTAAGCTTCTCTCAGACAGTGAGTGGACTTTATTCATTAAATAACACCAGTCTTATTGCATTAATATTACAAATATTCAGGACACAATGCACTTTTAATTCAGAGTATATGCTGATTTTAATTTCTAATATTTAAATAAATGTATAATTTATTTTTTGTTGCTGAATACAACATTTTATTTATATATACATTATTAATTTTATTTTCAACTAATGTATTGTGAATCAGTGCTTAATCTGTATGAATAATTGCAGAATGAAATCCAATGTTTTGATTAAATAATGACACAACTTACAGTATGTTTCCCATAAATCAGGTTTGATTCATAAGTCTATGAACGAACTTCCCAGATGATTCAGTTGAGCGATAGCTATATTTCTGAACGATTCGTTGACAATTTAAATCAAACGGAAACAGTAAAAGCAGTAAGGTTAGATGTAACTTTGATTTATAAATGTTTGCTTGTTCTCCTGGTTAGGGTTAGGGTGACATTGACATGTGTTTCCTCTGGGTGATCTGGATACACACACAAAAAGACACAAAAGACACAAACTAGTGTTTTTATAACAGTACAAATGCTTTTCATGTAATCTTACTGTTATATCGTGTTTGTCTAAATAAAACTGGTCAAAAAGATAGACCCCACTTTACTGGTATTTTTGTTTTGGTCTTTAAATCATACATGTTTCTCTTCTTGTACAGGCATTATGCAGCACATGAACAAGAACAATGATTCTAGTTGCTACATGAAAAATTTTAACGTATATATATCTGAGCAATATTGCATATAATCCGCAAATAAAGTACGCAAACACAGAGTGAGCATCACTACAGGAACCAGAAAGCGTCTGACTTCACTAACTCCTCGCCCTAATGCTTAAACTCCTACTCTTAATGATTTAACTCCTCCCATAATGCATGTACTCCTCCCCCTAATGATTTAACTCCTCCCCCTAATGCTTTAATGGGTCCTCTTAATGCATTAACTCTTCCACTAATAATTTAACTCCACCCCTAATGCATTAACTCCTCCCCCTAATGCATTAACTCCACCCCTAATGCATTAACTCCACCCCTAATGCATTAACTCCTCCCACTAATC
Source organism: Rhinichthys osculus (assembly GCA_029959095.1). Lineage (NCBI taxonomy): Eukaryota > Metazoa > Chordata > Actinopteri > Cypriniformes > Leuciscidae > Rhinichthys > Rhinichthys osculus. The sequence goes on along the minus strand of JARWKJ010000009.1, from coordinate 446,579 downwards.
CATTAACTCCTCCCCCTAATGCTTTAACTGCTCCTCTTAATGCATTATCTCCTACCCCAAGGCATTAGCTCCTCCCCCTAATGATTTAACTGCTCCTCCTAATGCATTAACTCCTCCCCCAATGCATTAACTCCTCCCCCAATGCTTTAACTGCTCCTCTTTATGCATGAACCCCTCCGCCTAATACATTAACCCCTCCCCTAATACATTAACTCCTCCCCCTAATGCTTTAACGGCTCCTCTTAATGCATTAACTCCTCCCCCAATGCATTTACTCCTCCCCTAATGTTTTAACTCCTCCCCTAACGATTTAACCCCTCGCCTAAAGTATTAAACCCTCCCCTGAATGCATTAACTCCTCACCCTAATGCTTTAATGCCTCCTCTTAATGCATTAACTCCTCCCCTAATGAGTTAACTCCTCCCCTAATGCTTTGACTCCTCCCCTTAATGCTTTAACTGCTCCTCTTAATGCATGAACCCCTCCCCCTAATACATTAACCCCTCCCCTAATGTATTAACCCCTCCACCTAATGCTTTAACGGCTCCTCTTAATGCTTTAACTCCTCCCCCAATGCATTAATTGTGTCTCAGTTTAATGTTAATTAAACAAATTTATTTTGTCCGAATTTCTTAAACATAACAGTGTGCAGTTCACTCTTTAATAGTTTAGACAGACTTATTGAGTTGTAGATTTAGATTTCAGAGACAAAACATCGCTCTATTGTTGTGCATTTTGGGTAACATCCAATATTTCTTCTGTTAATTTGAGAGTATGTGTTGTTGCATTTCGAGCCTTCCGGAATAAGACTACTATACCCTCTATTGATCAAATCAGCCTCACAAATATACGGTGTTCTTCTGGCCAGAGTGCAGTTTCCTTTGCATGTTAGAGCAGAATCGCATATAAAGAGGGTCGTGAGAGAGAGAGAGAGAGAGAGAGAGAGAGAGAGAGAGAGAGAGAGAGAGAGAGAGAGAGAGAGAGAGAGAGAGAGAGAGAGAGAGGGACAGAGAGAGAGAGAGGGACAGAGAGAGAGAGAGAGAGAGAGAGAGAGAGAGAGAGAGAGAGAGAGAGAGAGAGAGAGACAGAGACAGAGAGAGAGAGAGGGACAGAGAGAGAGGGAGAGAGGGGGAGAGAGAGAGAGAGGGACAGAGAGAGAGAGAGAGAGAGAGAGAGAGAGAGAGAGAGAGAGAGAGAGAGAGAGAGAGAGAGAGAGAGAGAGAGAGAGAGAGAGAAAGAGAGAGAGGGACAGAGAGAGAGAGAGAGAGAGAGAGAGAGAGAGAGAGAGAGAGAGAGAGAGATGTGTTCGTGAGAATGAAAGAGGACAGCAGACCTGTACGTGTCCTTCATCATTAATGAGCTTCATTGGCGTGTTTCGTTAGATGGCAGCAAAGCACCAGAGAAGCGCGAGAAGAGAAGAGCTCTGCAGCATCCGAACACGAGTACGAGCACGAGCTGTCATTACCGAACCGAACCGAAGCTGAACACACACACGCACACGCACGCACGCGCGCGCACGGGCACGGGGCAGATCTGCGTTCATCGGAACCGGGCGAAATGAGCTGCTTTTGGATACACTCGATCTTCATCCCGGGATTCTTCCTACTCTTCGGGTTTGAAGGTAAGATCTGATTCTCTTTTGTCATGATGTGTTATTATTTCTGCAGCACAGATGAGCTCGCGCGCGCGAGAGGTGTGTGTGTGTGTAGCGTAAACAGAGGATGTGTCATTCATAACTTCGGTCTAGTGGTGTTCCAGGACAGATTTCGGATTGCTGATAGCCGGGGTTATCCTCCACTCTCTCCTGTCTCTGTGCTGGAGTTGTGCCGCGAGTGCTTGAGATATGAGATATGAATTAACTGATGATGTTGTGGATGGATATGAATGTAGATGGATCGCAGTGGCTCCATCAGAAACAGTGTCGAGATGAAAGCGAACAGGGTTTAATGTTGTTGTTGTCGTTGGAGAACTACAGAACTACACCTGCATGTGACCTTTGAACCCTCCAACACACTGAAGCTTTCAAACAGGTCGTGCTGTCCGCTTTCATTGGTCAGCAGCAGTGATGATGTCGAGATGGCCAGTGTTCACACAAGAGGCCACAGAACTCTCGTAATGTCTTATTATTATTATTTAGAAAAACCCAACAAACAAACTAAAACCTCAGGTCTGGTTCCGTGTATTGCGGTGCCGGAGCGATAACTCTGGGGTTTTTCTTTCTAATGTTATTGATGATGTTGCTTATGTCCATTAGTGCTATTGATTTCCTCTCAGGATAAAGAGGGCGCTCATTAGGATGCACAGAAACTCTGGAACCCAAACACACTCAATTATCTCTCATTTAAATCAGAGCACGGCTTTACAATGCCATTAAACCAGATTTTCCTTTGTCTTCCATGAAGTTTCCCTTATCAAGCTGAGAAAGCTGACAAACTTGCCTTGGATTAGAAAGAATCAAGTGTTGTACGATGTTTGCGTGTGTTGTACGATGTTTGCGTGTGTTGTACGATGTTTGCGTGTGTTGTACGATGTTTGCGTGTGTTGTACGATGTTTGCGTGTGTTGTACGATGTTTGCGTGTGTTGTACGATGTTTGCGTGTGTTGTATGATGTTTGCGTGTGTTGTACGATGTTTGCGTGTGTTGTACGATGTTTGCGTGTGTTGTACGATGTTTGCGTGTGTTGTACGATGTTTGCGTGTGTTGTACGATGTTTGCGTGTGTTGTACGATGTTTGCGTGTGTTGTACGATGTTTGCGTGTGTTGTACGATGTTTGCGTGTGTTGTACGATGTTTGCGTGTGTTGTACGATGTTTGCGTGTGTTGTACGATGTTTGCGTGTGTTGTACGATGTTTGCGTGTGTTGTATGATGTTTGCGTGTGTTGTACGATGTTTGCGTGTGTTGTACGATGTTTGCGTGTGTTGTATGATGTTTGCGTGTGTTGTACGATGTCTGCGTGTGTTGTACGATGTCGGCGTGTGTTGTATGACGTTTGCGTGTGTTGTATGATGTTTGCGTGTGTTGTATGATGTTTGCGTGTGTTGTATGATGTTTGCGTGTGTTGTACGATGTTTGTGTGTGTTTTACGATGTTTGCGTGTGTTGTATGACGTTTGTGTGTGTTGTACGATGTTTGCGTGTGTTGTACGATGTTTGTGTGTGTTGTACGATGTTTGCGTGTGTTGTATGACGTTTGCGTGTGTTGTATGACGTTTGTGTGTGTTGTACGATGTTTGCGTGTGTTTAACGATGTTTGTGTGTGTTGTACGATGTTTGCGTGTGTTGTACGACGTTTGCGTGTGTTGTACGACGTTTGTGTGTGTTGTACGATGTTTGCGTGTGTTGTACGATGTTTGTGTGTGTTGTACGATGTTTGCGTGTGTTGTACGATGTTTGTGTGTGTTGTACGATGTTTGCGTGTGTTGTACGACGTTTGCGTGTGTTGTATGATGTTTGCGTGTGTTGTATGATGTTTGCGTGTGTTGTACGATGTTTGCGTGTGTTGTATGACGTTTGCGTGTGTTGTATGACGTTTGCGTGTGTTGTACGATGTTTGCGTGTGTGTGTTTGTGTGTCTCTGTGTGTGTGTTGTATGACGTTTGTGTGTGTTTGCGTGTGCCAGTACGGGTCTCTGATGCTCGATGTGGGAGTTCATCATTCACTCAGCCACACACATCGGTTCCTCTAAACACAGATCATCCTTCAGCAACCAGAGGAGAGTTACTTGGAATAACATTTTGCCAGTAGGATATGCGATGTTATTGTTTGGGTTATGATTATGAATCTTAGCGGTACTGGTGGATTTCCGCGGGAAATTCGAGCATGTCTTTGCGTCATTACGTCACATCTGTACACACACACATCTGCACACACACATCTGCACACACACACATCTGCACACACACACACATCTGCACACACACACACATCTGCACACACACACATGTGCACACACACATCTGCACACACACATCTGCACACACACACATCTGCACACACACATCTGCACACACACACATCTGCACACACACACATCTGCACACACACATCTGCACACACACATCTGCACACACACACATCTGCACACACACATCTGCACACACACACATCTGCACACACACATCTGCACACACACACACATCTGCACACACACACATGTGCACACACACATCTGTACACACACACACATCTGCACACACACACATCTGCACACACACATCTGCACACACACATCTGCACACACACACATCTGCACACACACATCTGTACACACACACACATCTGCACACACACACATCTGCACACACACATCTGCACACACACATCTCCACACACACATCTGTCCACATAAAGCAGAGTCTCGGCTAGTATAAGCTATATTGAGTGTGAGGATGCTGAAGGTGGAGATTTATAGCCTTTTCTCACAGCACTGGATATAATTAAACTTATTAATTTGATGGCGGATCCAGAAAGGTTCAAACGACGATCAAGTCACGCAATGCTGTCGTCGTTAACATGAACAATTTGAAACGTATAATTTGCACGGTTTTGTGTGATATGATAAGCGATTGTTAGATTTAATCAGCCTGATTTACTGTAATGTCAGAACCAGAACAAAAGTGGATGTTTCTTGTTCAGAGGACATTTCCCGGTGGAAACTCTTATGTTGGTCATACTTCCAAAAAAATAATCTGTGATTCTGAAGGCCAGTATCCAGACTGACACACACACACACTCTCCTCAAACACTGTGTTCATCCGCGCTGTGTGTCGAGGCACAACTCACGTAAAGCTGATAATTCCGAGAATAACTGCAATTGCAGATTTCCAACAGAGATGGCGATAAAGAGGAAACACTGCGGACTGCAGCTTTAAACAGACACACTCAAGACATGAGTTTATCCTCACTCTAGTACACACAGTTGTCCTCGCAGAGGTTCTGCCTTCAGTCAGTAGTGTCTGTGGGAAAGAGCCACTCATTCTTCTGGTTCATCACTGAATGATGTTCAGGACCCAACAGTTTATGATTAACAACTCAAAACAGTTTCATATTGTGATCGGGAACTGACTGATCTCCACGATTCTCCATTTTGACAGTTGTTTTTGTAGAACTCTTATCAAAAATCATAGCTAATCATGTACTGTATTTAGGGCTGGGCGATCTTCCCAAAATTACATATCATGATCTTATAACAAACTATCACAATCTGAATCAAACACAGGAATAGTTTGAACAAAAGAGGAAGTCAACACTGTAACCAACAGGGCACTCATTTGGTAAGTTTTTAAATCATATTTATTCAAATAAAGACAAGTTAACATTAATTTTGCAATACAGCACAATGGAAATCACTATGATTATGGCTATGAATAGTCCGGCTATTACTAGGATATAAAAGATCCCGATCTCTAGGATTGGCTTGAAGAGTAGATCACGGACGTCTTCAAGATGGATCCCGATATCATCAGCGCTCCCTCACGGACTGATCGGGTGCGTTAGCATTAGCATGAGCGTCAGAGCTGTAGGGATCATCTATTCCGCTCAGGCACGTCTGCTTTGGATGGAGCCGGAGAGACAGGGAAGGAAATGAGTTCTGCTCGGGGAGCGACTGATTCCATTTGTCTGTCCGTTTATTGAGTTTCTGCTCCGCTCCTGTAAATGTGCTTCAGGAACGCCAGGTTAGAAACACACGCGCTAGTTGTGTACGCTAGGAAGAGCTGTTGTGCCAGTCCTCGGGAACGCCACTGTTTTCCCTCATATCTACACTGAGGTGATCTGGTAGAACATCCCTGACTCGCTCCTGACCCGAGGAGTGGCCTAGCCTAGCCTCTTCTTCTACTAGTATGCTGTGATTGACTCTTTTTACGAGTAGTTAATGTGCAGCTCGAGTGTCAATGTTCTTTAGATAGATTTTCTGTCTGTGTCTAATCTGTGTGATGATGAGGTGTTCACACACTGAATGTTCAATCTGATGCTGTGTGTGATGGACTCACTCATCAGCTCTAATTAAAATACATTACATTAAATACGGTTTTAGATGAAATATATGATTCATATTTTCAGAGTTTAAGTTAGTTGCCAGAAGGAGCGATGACTTGATCTTTAGCAACACAAAAGTGACCAAACTGTGTGTAAATACTGTAGTTTTCATGTAGATCGCTGAGAGCTGTTTGAGTTTTGAGAGCTGTCTGTGAACTGGAGTATGTAAGTGTGTGTTCACTGCTTTTGCGCACTGTTTTTAAAACTATTTTATTATTAACTTAAAATGTGAGTATTCTCAGTTTCCCTTTCATGCACGGTGTCCACATTTGTGGACCGTTCATTAACTCCATTTAGGGTTCATTTATCCTGGTAATTTTCTCCTAACCACTGGAGGGCAGTGTCAGTAGATCGACAGCAATACTCTAACAGTGGCTACTGTCTTTCATCCCAAATATTCAATGCTTGATGAACTTAATCCAAGATGGCTGACAGCGGTAGCAAATGCCCCAGCCATATCTGTGAACAACTTTTATACAAGGAGGTCAATTGAGGTAAAAAATAGTTTAAACTGAGATAAAAACTAATATGTTACTATTTTATAAACTTAAACTTTAGAGAAAAATGTAGTTTTTATACACCAAAAACAAACTGTTCACGTATGTGGACGTCATTCAACAGTGGATTGCATAAAGTCTGATTTCTGTAACCTGCTAGTATATCTGTTCTATTATTGCACAGATGTTATGAATTGTCTTATATTGTAATAAAATCAAATAGATCAACATAAATAACCATTCAAAATGACATATTACGGCATTAAATGGCAACTTTACACATACATACCGAGACAAATTTGCATGTTGCCTTCGTAACAGGGACAGCATGGGTCAAGCGCTCCATAATAATCCATAATCATAGAGAATATCCCAGAGGACAGTGCAAGTATAGTTCCTACAATATGTGTTTTATTGTTATTATATTATTGTTTTTAATAACTGAGTTGATATACATACCATAACATGCCATAATAAAAACACAATGTTCCATATTACGCCTTTGTTGCATGGTGTCCACGTTAAATCATTTTTAAATAAAACTGAATTTTGTAAAAATGGATTTCAATTTTAGCATCATATTAAAGTAATAAAAATAATCTTAAAAAAATCTAGATAATGTTTTTCATAATTCATGCATGAGAAGAAGCAGCAGGGAGGAGGGTGTCCGTTGCCTTTTCACTTCATTTAAAGCCCAGAGAGGAACACTTCTGTGCCGTTTAACTGCAGAACTGTCGCAGTAATATTGCAATAATTTACATATCGTGATAATATATCAATACCACAACAGAATGATTTTAATACTTCAACAAGATTATGAAAAGTCCAAGTTTTAGCTGTACGCAGAGTGCAGAGAATAGACTGGACACATGACTGTAACGTGCTTTACTCTTTTAGGCGCGATTATCAGCCCGGCTCGATCGGCCCAATGGCGGCGTCCGATCAGCGGTGAAGGTCTCTGGCGTTACTGGCTTTCCTCACGACAAAGTCATGTGATTAAATCAAATACATTTTCTCATATGTATTGACTCGTTATTTCATCTGACTCCATTAATGAAAAGGGTTTTAATGGTATCTGGGCATCATTAAAAGTGAGCGAATGTTTGATTTATTCTTTAATTATGTTTTACCCGCTCAGATTAGGAAGCTATATCCCTCAGAGGTCCTCGCGTCTCCCGCAGGTCTCCGACACAAGCTCGCCAGTTCCGTTCAGCAAACTGAGGTAATTGGCTAATATCTTAGACGGTCGGATTCACCCTCACACAATCAGAGATACTTTGATCGCCCCGATGGAGTTACATACACTTGAACTTAATTCAATCGTTGTACTTCAGTATGGCCACTATTACAGATGAGTCGACCAACTTTACTTCTCTTATAATAGCTTTTGGATTGGCCAAGCCCGTGATTTCTCACGTACACTTATCTAAAGTAACACATTAAATTAAAAACAGAGGTAATTAGACACACCCAACAGCATTCGCTGCCCTAAACGGAACTAACTAACGGACAAACCAAATACACTTGAATTAATGTCAAATATTAGTCGTCGCTAATCTGACGCGAACTTGTGGGAAAATACGAATCCAATAATCTACTTGGGAAAACAATCTTAGAGTCAGTAAGAATAAAATCAAATGTTTACAATTTATTGACCAGGTAATGAAGCAATCATTCAAAATCCAATTCATAAGAATAAAATCATCAAAGAAATATTTACCTGGCAACGAAATACTATACACAGCGATCGAGTGGGAAATCTAGTTACAGACTTTTCCTTATAAACACAGATAATTCAATATTCTTACCAAATGGTGGTGTCTGTCGTTATAATTAGGTTTTGGTCCCCTATTGAGGGAATCACAGCTGTGAGATCAGAATGAGTTTTACACACAGGAGAGGATCTGGGGGAGGGAACACCTTGAAGAGACACATCACTTTTCTCAAATGTTATTACTTCTTTTAGCTTTTCATCATGGTTGCGAGAATGAGACCATTTTACCAGGCGCACTGAGGCACTTTAAATGTTACCAAACATGTATAGTTACTTTTTTGTACACACTTAACATGTCATGGGTATTCAGTGAGTTTCAGGTGAGGAGGAGGAGAAGGGGGAGATGGTCAAACTGAGGTGTGTGAGGTGTGTGTGAGCTGCACTGTGTGCTGCGTCTCGGATGTTGGGTTAGGAGCCGTTTGCTCTCTCGAAGGGTTGCCCAGGCTTTCTGGCACTCGCCCTACAATAAACAAATTCAGTTCTCTACCGCAGCTTATGTGGCCAAATACACACCAAGTTATGTCAAAATGCTTGTCTTGGTGAGTATTGATGTGAACACTGTCAGTTATGTCTTAAGTGGACAAAACAGAAAGAAAGTACATGTGTATCAGTATATTAGATCCGTACAGCTCTTAAAGTGACAGCGCTCATATTCCTGCCGTCTCTATAATAACACTAATCACACAACAGAAGACGGAGAACATCCACTCACTCTTCACTGAATAACTTCTGTAGCTTTAATAAAAACCAGTGTAATTCATACAGTGAAGTCTAAGCAGTGTTTAAAAGAACATTTGATCATTCATTAAACCCTAATGTAGGATAACCTGAAACCCTAAACTCCCTGGTTTACACGGATGTTAAAATG
>JARWKJ010000009.1:429902-432402 GCA_029959095.1 Rhinichthys osculus | reverse complement strand
AAAGAATTGTATTTTATCACTTCGGGGTACGCGAACCGGATTTTCAACAACGCTTTATCTGTAGAGTGGGAAAGGGATCCTCCATAGGGAGAGGACACCTCTACACAACACCGCTACACAACACCGCTACACGCGCTACACAACACCGCTACACAACACTGCTACACAACACCGCTACACAACACAGCTACAATAAACACAAATAAACACACATAGACACATGTCCTTGAAAGTGCTTGAATTTATTCTGTGCAAGAAATTCCCTCCGGTGCGCAAATGTGTTACTCCGCCAGCACTGCGTGCGCACTAGCCTGCTTGATCATCGCTAGTTACACGCGTTTACACGTTACGTTAAGTGTTCCCGCGTGAGGTGCTGTGTGTTGTACGTTGCCATGGCGTTCCCGGTACGATGGAGCCTCGCCGTCTGCCGGTGGACACAGTCCGCTGTCCCACACTGAGCCCTGGAGTGACAGAGTCCTCGAAGCTTCTTGAGTCAGGGTTAGCCGAGGTGTGGGAACACGGTCTATTCCTAGTTTTCTTACTATTTTTATGCACCAGGACAGATTCCTTGTACATGTTGTACTTGGCAATAAAAGCTGATTCTGCTTCTGCTATGGCTTATAACACAGGTTTGGGTTTTGTTTAGGGGTCAGAGGTCAGATTAGGACAGAGAAAATATCTTGAACCTGCTAGAACAACAGTGGAAGTCTCTGGGTCAGAGCAGGGCAAATTAGCGTGAGACTGCAATCCTGTGTGTGTGTGTGTGTGTGTGTGTGTGTGTGTGTGATGAAACACAGTAACAGTTTTTCTCTGTCTCTCTGTGTGGATGAAGGACACTGAACTGGGGAAAGTAGAATTACAATTCTGAAGGAAAATCAATATTCACTTATTAGTTCTTTTGGCAAAGAAAATGGCTTTGGCAAAACTGTTGGAAAGTAGGTGTAAATATTCATGAAGTGAACCTTCCAGGATGAATATTCATGACTTCTCATCTCAGATGTGTGTGTGTGTGTTGCTGGAAACGACAGCTCTATTGCAGTAGATGGAAAATAAATCAAAACAAACATATTTGCAGCACTCAGTAATTTCTCTGTTTTTGAAAGAAAGTTCTTATGTTCATCAAGGTCACATAAAAATGAAATGTTATTCCAATTTAAAGTAAGTATGCTCCATTTTAGAATGATATTTATGAATTTGCCCTGTGAAGCTCCGTTGGTGATTTGTGGATATGAAGTATGAGCACAGTTGTGTGTTTTGACTGTCCTCCACACACACTCGCCGAGTCTCGCCAGCGCTTGTGTACTAATTTCAATGTAATTTGCGTGATCTGATGTGAGCATTAGTGAGTAATTGATGTGATGTCGGGCCACTGAAGCGCATTAGCAAACGCAGACACTGGTGTGGTCACAGCAAGACTGAGGTTTACACAGAGATTGTGATGAGAATACACACACACACACACACTGTGTGATCACGCTGGAGTCATTTCATCTAAAAAGAAAACACACAGATGTTTACAAGACTCATTTTAATGTAATGTAATTCGTATTTTCGATGTATTCAGCAGTTGTTTTTGTTTGATGAGCCAGTTTGTGTCAGTTCGAGAAGAGTTTAGCACATATTGTGTGTGTATATCTCAGATTGTGTGTGTATTGTGTGTGTATATCTCTCATACAACAGCTATATATAAATATATTTGCCAAGCCTAGCAAATGAAGGCATGACTGAATAAAAGTTATTACTTCAATGAACAGAATACCCTTAACTAAAAGCTGAGTTAAAAAGATAAGTTTTCAGCTGAGACTTGAAGATCTATATCTCTGATACAGTATCTGGTGCTGGTGTGTGTGTCCTTCAGCCGGTGTGTGTTGTGTGTGTCGTTCAGCCGGTGTGTGTGTGTCGTTCAGCTGGTGTGTGTGTCGTTCAGCCGGTGTGTGTCGTTCAGCCGGTGTGTGTGTGTCGTTCAGCCGGTGTGTGTGTGTCGTTCAGCCGGTGTGTGTGTGTCGTTCAGCCGGTGTGTGTGTGTCGTTCAGCTGGTGTGTGTGTCGTTCAGCCGGTGTGTGTGTGTGTCCTTCAGCCGGTGTGTGTGTGTCGTTCAGCTGGTGTGTGTGTGTCGTTCAGCCGGTGTGTGTGTGTGTCGTTCAGCTGGTGTGTGTGTGTCCTTCAGCCGGTGTGTGTGTGTCGTTCAGCTGGTGTGTGTGTCGTTCAGCCGGTGTGTGTCGTTCAGCCGGTGTGTGTGTGTGTCGTTCAGCCGGTGTGTGTGTGTCCTTCAGCCGGTGTGTGTCGTTCAGCCGGTGTGTGTGTGTGTCGTTCAGCTGGTGTGTGTGTGTCGTTCAGCCGGTGTGTGTGTGTCGTTCAGCTGGTGTGTGTGTCGTTCAGCCGGTGTGTGTCGTTCAGCCGGTGTGTGTGTGTGTCGTTCAGCCGGTGTGTGTGTGTCCTTCAGCCGGTGTGTGTCGTTCAGCCGGTGTGTGTGTGTGTCGTTCAGCCGGTGTGTGTGTGT
>JARWKJ010000009.1:399902-424902 GCA_029959095.1 Rhinichthys osculus | reverse complement strand
TTCTGCTATGGCTTATAACACAGGTTTGGGTTTTGTTTAGGGGTCAGAGGTCAGATTAGGACAGAGAAAATATCTTGAACCTGCTAGAACAACAGTGGAAGTCTCTGGGTCAGAGCAGGGCAAATTAGCGTGAGACTGCAATCCTGTGTGTGTGTGTGTGTGTGTGTGTGTGTGTGTGTGATGAAACACAGTAACAGTTTTTCTCTGTCTCTCTGTGTGGATGAAGGACACTGAACTGGGGAAAGTAGAATTACAATTCTGAAGGAAAATCAATATTCACTTATTAGTTCTTTTGGCAAAGAAAATGGCTTTGGCAAAACTGTTGGAAAGTAGGTGTAAATATTCATGAAGTGAACCTTCCAGGATGAATATTCATGACTTCTCATCTCAGATGTGTGTGTGTGTGTTGCTGGAAACGACAGCTCTATTGCAGTAGATGGAAAATAAATCAAAACAAACATATTTGCAGCACTCAGTAATTTCTCTGTTTTTGAAAGAAAGTTCTTATGTTCATCAAGGTCACATAAAAATGAAATGTTATTCCAATTTAAAGTAAGTATGCTCCATTTTAGAATGATATTTATGAATTTGCCCTGTGAAGCTCCGTTGGTGATTTGTGGATATGAAGTATGAGCACAGTTGTGTGTTTTGACTGTCCTCCACACACACTCGCCGAGTCTCGCCAGCGCTTGTGTACTAATTTCAATGTAATTTGCGTGATCTGATGTGAGCATTAGTGAGTAATTGATGTGATGTCGGGCCACTGAAGCGCATTAGCAAACGCAGACACTGGTGTGGTCACAGCAAGACTGAGGTTTACACAGAGATTGTGATGAGAATACACACACACACACACACTGTGTGATCACGCTGGAGTCATTTCATCTAAAAAGAAAACACACAGATGTTTACAAGACTCATTTTAATGTAATGTAATTCGTATTTTCGATGTATTCAGCAGTTGTTTTTGTTTGATGAGCCAGTTTGTGTCAGTTCGAGAAGAGTTTAGCACATATTGTGTGTGTATATCTCAGATTGTGTGTGTATTGTGTGTGTATATCTCTCATACAACAGCTATATATAAATATATTTGCCAAGCCTAGCAAATGAAGGCATGACTGAATAAAAGTTATTACTTCAATGAACAGAATACCCTTAACTAAAAGCTGAGTTAAAAAGATAAGTTTTCAGCTGAGACTTGAAGATCTATATCTCTGATACAGTATCTGGTGCTGGTGTGTGTGTCCTTCAGCCGGTGTGTGTTGTGTGTGTCGTTCAGCCGGTGTGTGTGTGTCGTTCAGCTGGTGTGTGTGTCGTTCAGCCGGTGTGTGTCGTTCAGCCGGTGTGTGTGTGTCGTTCAGCCGGTGTGTGTGTGTCGTTCAGCCGGTGTGTGTGTGTCGTTCAGCCGGTGTGTGTGTGTCGTTCAGCTGGTGTGTGTGTCGTTCAGCCGGTGTGTGTGTGTGTCCTTCAGCCGGTGTGTGTGTGTCGTTCAGCTGGTGTGTGTGTGTCGTTCAGCCGGTGTGTGTGTGTGTCGTTCAGCTGGTGTGTGTGTGTCCTTCAGCCGGTGTGTGTGTGTCGTTCAGCTGGTGTGTGTGTCGTTCAGCCGGTGTGTGTCGTTCAGCCGGTGTGTGTGTGTGTCGTTCAGCCGGTGTGTGTGTGTCCTTCAGCCGGTGTGTGTCGTTCAGCCGGTGTGTGTGTGTGTCGTTCAGCTGGTGTGTGTGTGTCGTTCAGCCGGTGTGTGTGTGTCGTTCAGCTGGTGTGTGTGTCGTTCAGCCGGTGTGTGTCGTTCAGCCGGTGTGTGTGTGTGTCGTTCAGCCGGTGTGTGTGTGTCCTTCAGCCGGTGTGTGTCGTTCAGCCGGTGTGTGTGTGTGTCGTTCAGCCGGTGTGTGTGTGTCGTTCAGCCGGTGTGTGTTGTGTGTGTCGTTCAGCCGGTGTGTCTGTGTCGTTCAGCCGGTGTGTGTGTGTGTCGTTCAGCCGGTGTGTGTGTGTCGTTCAGCTGCTGTGTGTGTGTCGTTCAGCCGGTGTGTGTCGTTCAGCCGGTGTGTGTGTGTGTCGTTCAGCCGGTGTGTGTTGTGTGTGTCGTTCAGCCGGTGTGTGTGTGTGTGTCGTTCAGCCGGTGTGTGTGTGTCGTTCAGCTGCTGTGTGTGTGTCGTTCAGCCGGTGTGTGTCGTTCAGCCGGTGTGTGTGTGTGTCGTTCAGCCGGTGTGTGTGTGTCGTTCAGCCGGTGTGTGTGTGTGTCGTTCAGCCGGTGTGTGTCGTTCAGCCGGTGTGTGTGTGTGTCGTTCAGCTGCTGTGTGTGTGTCGTTCAGCCGGTGTGTGTGTGTGTCGTTCAGCTGCTGTGTGTGTGTCGTTCAGCTGCTGTGTGTGTGTCGTTCAGCCGGTGTGTGTCGTTCAGCCGGTGTGTGTGTGTGTCGTTCAGCCGGTGTGTGTGTGTCGTTCAGCTGCTGTGTGTGTGTCGTTCAGCCGGTGTGTGTCGTTCAGCCGGTGTGTGTGTGTCGTTCAGCTGCTGTGTGTGTGTCGTTCAGCCGGTGTGTGTCGTTCAGCCGGTGTGTGTGTGTGTCGTTCAGCCGGTGTGTGTGTGTCGTTCAGCCGGTGTGTGTGTGTCGTTCAGCTGCTGTGTGTGTGTCGTTCAGCCGGTGTGTGTGTGTGTCGTTCAGCCGGTGTGTGTGTGTCGTTCAGCCGGTGTGTGTCGTTCAGCCGGTGTGTGTGTGTGTCGTTCAGCCGGTGTGTGTGTGTCGTTCAGCCGGTGTGTGTCGTTCAGCCGGTGTGTGTGTGTGTCGTTCAGCCGGTGTGTGTGTGTCGTTCAGCTGCTGTGTGTGTGTCGTTCAGCCGGTGTGTGTCGTTCAGCCAGTGTGTGTGTGTGTCGTTCAGCTGCTGTGTGTGTGTCGTTCAGCCGGTGTGTGTCGTTCAGCCGGTGTGTGTGTGTGTCGTTCAGCCGGTGTGTGTGTGTCGTTCAGCTGCTGTGTGTGTGTCGTTCAGCCGGTGTGTGTCGTTCAGCCGGTGTGTGTGTGTCGTTCAGCTGCTGTGTGTGTGTCGTTCAGCCGGTGTGTGTCGTTCAGCCGGTGTGTGTGTGTGTCGTTCAGCCGGTGTGTGTGTGTGTCGTTCAGCCGGTGTGTGTGTGTCGTTCAGCTGCTGTGTGTGTGTCGTTCAGCCGGTGTGTGTCGTTCAGCCGGTGTGTGTGTGTGTCGTTCAGCCGGTGTGTGTGTGTCGTTCAGCTGCTGTGTGTGTGTCGTTCAGCCGGTGTGTGTGTGTGTGTCGTTCAGCCGGTGTGTGTGTGTGTCGTTCAGCCGGTGTGTGTGTGTCGTTCAGCTGGTGTGTGTGTGTGTGTCGTTCAGCTGCTGTGTGTGTGTCGTTCAGCCGGTGTGTGTCGTTCAGCCGGTGTGTGTGTGTGTCGTTCAGCTGCTGTGTGTGTGTCGTTCAGCCGGTGTGTGTCGTTCAGCCGGTGTGTGTGTGTGTCGTTCAGCCGGTGTGTGTGTGTCGTTCAGCTGCTGTGTGTGTGTCGTTCAGCCGGTGTGTGTGTGTCGTTCAGCTGGTGTGTGTGTGTCGTTCAGCTGGTGTGTGTGTCGTTCAGCCGGTGTGTGTCGTTCAGCCGGTGTGTGTGTGTGTCGTTCAGCCGGTGTGTGTGTGTGTCGTTCAGCCGGTGTGTGTGTGTGTCGTTCAGCCGGTGTGTGTGTGTGTCCTTCAGCCGGTGTGTGTTGTGTGTGTCGTTCAGCCGGTGTGTGTGTGTCGTTCAGCTGGTGTGTGTGTCCTTCAGCCGGTGTGTGTCGTTCAGCCGGTGTGTGTGTGTCGTTCAGCTGGTGTGTGTGTGTCGTTCAGCCGGTGTGTGTCGTTCAGCCGGTGTGTGTGTGTGTCGTTCAGCCGGTGTGTGTGTGTGTCCTTCAGCCGGTGTGTGTTGTGTGTGTCGTTCAGCCGGTGTGTGTGTGTCGTTCAGCTGGTGTGTGTGTGTCGTTCAGCCGGTGTGTGTCGTTCAGCCGGTGTGTGTGTGTGTGTCGTTCAGCCGGTGTGTGTGTGTCGTTCAGCTGGTGTGTGTGTGTCGTTCAGCTGGTGTGTGTGTGTCGTTCAGCTGGTGTGTGTGTGTCCTTCAGCCGGTGTGTGTCCTTCAGCCGGTGTGTGTGTGTGTCGTTCAGCCGGTGTGTGTGTGTCGTTCAGCTGGTGTGTGTGTGTCGTTCAGCCGGTGTGTGTGTGTCGTTCAGCCGGTGTGTGTGTGTCGTTCAGCCGGTGTGTGTGTGTCGTTCAGCTGGTGTGTGTGTGTCCTTCAGCCGGTGTGTGTCCTTCAGCCGGTGTGTGTGTGTGTCGTTCAGCCGGTGTGTGTGTGTCGTTCAGCTGGTGTGTGTGTGTCGTTCAGCCGGTGTGTGTCCTTCAGCCGGTGTGTGTTGTGTGTGTCGTTCAGCCGGTGTGTGTGTGTCGTTCAGCTGGTGTGTGTGTGTCCTTCAGCCGGTGTGTGTTGTTCAGCCGGTGTGTGTGTGTGTCGTTCAGCCGGTGTGTGTGTGTCGTTCAGCTGGTGTGTGTGTGTCGTTCAGCCGGTGTGTGTGTGTCGTTCAGCCGGTGTGTGTGTGTGTCGTTCAGCCGGTGTGTGTGTGTCGTTCAGCTGGTGTGTGTGTGTCGTTCAGCCGGTGTGTGTCCTTCAGCCGGTGTGTGTTGTGTGTGTCGTTCAGCCGGTGTGTGTGTGTCGTTCAGCTGGTGTGTGTGTGTCCTTCAGCCGGTGTGTGTTGTTCAGCCGGTGTGTGTGTGTGTCGTTCAGCCGGTGTGTGTGTGTCGTTCAGCTGGTGTGTGTGTGTCGTTCAGCCGGTGTGTGTGTGTCGTTCAGCCGGTGTGTGTGTGTGTCGTTCAGCCGGTGTGTGTGTGTCGTTCAGCTGGTGTGTGTGTGTCGTTCAGCCGGTGTGTGTGTGTCGTTCAGCTGGTGTGTGTGTGTCGTTCAGCCGGTGTGTGTCGTTCAGCCGGTGTGTGTGTGTGTGTCGTTCAGCCGGTGTGTGTGTGTCCTTCAGCCGGTGTGTGTCCTTCAGCCGGTGTGTGTGTGTCGTTCAGCTGGTGTGTGTGTGTCGTTCAGCCGGTGTGTGTGTGTCCTTCAGCCGGTGTGTGTCCTTCAGCCGGTGTGTGTGTGTCGTTCAGCTGGTGTGTGTGTGTCGTTCAGCCGGTGTGTGTGTGTCGTTCAGCCGGTGTGTGTGTGTGTCGTTCAGCCGGTGTGTGTGTGTCGTTCAGCTGGTGTGTGTGTGTCGTTCAGCCGGTGTGTGTGTGTCGTTCAGCTGGTGTGTGTGTGTCGTTCAGCCGGTGTGTGTGTGTCGTTCAGCTGCTGTGTGTGTGTCGTTCAGCCGGTGTGTGTCGTTCAGCCGGTGTGTGTGTGTGTGTCGTTCAGCCGGTGTGTGTCGTTCAGCCGGTGTGTGTCGTTCAGCCGGTGTGTGTCGTTCAGCCGGTGTGTGTCGTTCAGCCGGTGTGTGTCGTTCAGCCGGTGTGTGTGTGTGTGTCCTTCAGCTGGTGTGTGTGTGTCGTTCAGCCGGTGTGTGTCGTTCAGCCGGTGTGTGTGTGTGTGTCGTTCAGCCGGTGTGTGTCGTTCAGCCGGTGTGTGTCGTTCAGCCGGTGTGTGTCGTTCAGCCGGTGTGTGTCGTTCAGCCGGTGTGTGTCGTTCAGCCGGTGTGTGTCGTTCAGCCGGTGTGTGTGTGTGTGTCCTTCAGCCGGTGTGTGTGTGTCGTTCAGCCGGTGTGTGTCGTTCAGCCGGTGTGTGTGTGTGTGTCGTTCAGCCGGTGTGTGTGTGTCGTTCAGCCGGTGTGTGTCGTTCAGCCGGTGTGTGTCGTTCAGCCGGTGTGTGTCGTTCAGCCGGTGTGTGTGTGTGTGTCCTTCAGCCGGTGTGTGTGTGTCGTTCAGCCGGTGTGTGTCGTTCAGCCGGTGTGTGTGTGTGTGTCGTTCAGCCGGTGTGTGTGTGTCGTTCAGCCGGTGTGTGTGTGTCGTTCAGCCGGTGTGTGTGTGTGTCGTTCAGCCGGTGTGTGTGTGTCGTTCAGCTGGTGTGTGTGTCGTTCAGCCAGTGTGTGTCGTTCAGCCGGTGTGTGTCGTTCAGCCGGTGTGTGTGTGTGTCGTTCAGCCGGTGTGTGTGTGTGTCGTTCAGCCGGTGTGTGTGTGTCGTTCAGCTGCTGTGTGTGTGTCGTTCAGCCGGTGTGTGTCGTTCAGCCGGTGTGTGTGTGTGTGTCGTTCAGCCGGTGTGTGTGTGTCCTTCAGCCGGTGTGTGTGTGTGTCGTTCAGCCGGTGTGTGTCGTTCAGCCGGTGTGTGTGTGTCGTTCAGCTGCTGTGTGTGTGTCGTTCAGCCGGTGTGTGTCGTTCAGCCGGTGTGTGTGTGTGTGTCGTTCAGCCGGTGTGTGTCGTTCAGCCGGTGTGTGTCGTTCAGCCGGTGTGTGTGTGTGTCGTTCAGCCGGTGTGTGTGTGTGTCGTTCAGTCATCATGGATCATGATTATAGATTGGCGAGTGCTTAAACGTAGATGAGCTGATCAAGCAGGCTTTGGGAAACAGGAATAAAACGGGGATGAATATCGGCTGGCGTTTTCGAGATGGAGAGCGCTCGCGACACACTTGGACTTGACAGAGACTCTGTGTTTTAATAGACCAAGTCTATGGCAGTGAATTAAATACGGTATGAGTTGCACATACTGTGGGTTTGTTCAAATGCACTTTTAGGACGATTGTTTTAAACGTGTAAAACTGCAGCATTAACCCACCAAATCATTTGACAAATAGTCAGTAACAGGCTAATATAGCATTACATTTCACGTTTCTTGCAGCGAATTCATTACGATGATATAAAATAGTGTGATAAAACATACAGGTGATAGAAACCTAGTTCATCATCTCATCCATGACCATGACTCGTGAATTCCTCACGTCTGGGCGGTGAAACGACATCTCCCACCGCTTACCATGCAGTGAACATCAACTGATTAAAGTTTGCTATATATAAGATTATCATCTTTGAATACGACATCATAATTGCTCATAATAATAGAGGAAGAGATCACAATGGGTCTGATGGTTGTGATTGATCGCTAACTCAGAGTGATCTTCCACTTTGTTCGCTGACACTGGAGTTTGAGTCTGGGACACACATTATACATCTTGTTGAATCATTTACTGACCCTCATGAGTCTTTCTTCTGTGGAACTCAAGTGAAGATTTGTAGAAAAATAATCCTCCTCTGTTGTCAGATAATGCAAGTGCCCCCCATTTACCTCCGGTGTAAGAAGAGCTGGAACTAACAGTTATTTTTCTATCGATTATTCTATTGATTTATTGTTCCGATTAATCGAGTAATCTAATGATTATTCCTCAATTAACAATAAGACATAATCGATTACGTCGACGTTTTGTTCCAGCCCCAATTGTAAGTGCCTCATTCATTTATTTATTTTAATAAGAAAAGGAGCGATGAGTAGAAATACTTTATTTAAGGTGATTAAAGAACTTAAAGCAGGAGTGTTCCCTGAAGCTGCCGTCCGTTCATCTACTGGTTGGGAAATTGCTGATTTCTTGTTCTGAGACTCGGATGCTGAGCTTCATGGATCCTCTTAGAAGGGGCTTTTGGTAAGAATGCGTCTGCTCTGACAGTAGATGTTCAATGCCAGAGTGTGTGTGAGATGAGCGACGTCCCTCACAGATGAAATAATGCTGGAGAGGAACAGGATCGACTCATAAATAGAGTTGATAAGCAGGAGCTCATTTATATGCTAATTCTCTAAAGCAACATGTCATGCGTTCGCTGCTCTCCACTCCAGTGGACATGAGATTCAGCATCACACACACACACACACACACACACACACACACACACACACACACACACTCATTGTGCTGTCGGAGCTCACAGGAACTCATTCAGAGGAACACAATGGGCTCTATTTTAACGATCTAAGCTCATGGTCTAAAGCAAGTGCACTTATGGCGTCCGAATCCACTTTTGCTAGTTTAACGACGGGACAAAGGGTCGGCGCTCCCGGCGCTGGTCTAAAAGGGGCGTCCCTATTCTCTTAATGAGTAATGGGTGTGTTTTGGGTAACTTTAAAATAAACCAATCAGAGTCTCATCTCCCATTCCCTTTAAAAGCTCGTGTCACGATGGATTCGCTATTTACATGGCGGAACTTTCAAGCGGAAAAACTGAACGCTTCTCTAGCGAGGAAACAGATCTGCTCGTGCGCGAGATTACAGCGCACAAATGGACCATTATAAAGTGTCTGTCCTTAGCGATTTAGCTATATCATTTATATTATTGTATGTAAATATAGCAACACAGGACTGCTAAAAGAGTTTGACACTCAAAAGTCCAGTGGAAGAGGAGTATCATCCTCAGTTCGGGTGCGAGAGATCCCGGACGAGCCCCCACTTTTCCCAGGACTGGCTCAAAGCCGTGACAAATGAAAGGAGGACGTAGTGAAGTGCAGTTGCATGAATTAAACATATTTATTGGTTAACATAAATAAAAATAAATCTGTAAACCAACATGGGCATCTGTAGAGTGTTAGTGTGTAAAGCATAGAAAACAATATACCCAAAAGCAAGTAATAGAAATCAACTTAAACTACAGCTAAACAATGTGATGTTAAAAAGAGTTATTAAGGTCAATAAGTAATAAATAATTCAGTGCGGAGCTCGTAATGCAAGTGTTAATACATGAACACAAGAACTGATTCTCTGGATCTGGCACAGGCTTCTTCAGACTCTGAATGATTGATTACACTACCAGAGGTTGTGTTAACACAACTTATTCTGTCATTTACCTCATTTAAAAACATTGACAGGTAATTTCAAATGCTGTCCATTATTTTGACAGTGGAGAAAAAAGAAAACCGCTTAAGCCCAGCGCTAATCACAAACTCTCTCTCTCTCTCTCTCTCTCTCACACACACACACACACACACACACACACACTCAGACTCTGTCTCTCACACACACACACACACACACACAAACACACACACACACACACACACACACACACACACTCACACACACTCATGTAATCCATGCTGGTGTATGCTGTATGTTTCCGCAGGGCTGTGATGAATTGCTCTTGCTCCTCTATTGTTAGTTGCTTTGGATGAAACTGCTGAATGCATGCATGTAAATGTCAGCCTGCCGAACACTCTCAGTTGGTCTGGTTTTCCCTCAGTTCCTCCAGGTCTGTCGGGATGCGTTCAGGATGAGTTTGTGTCTTCTCTAAGACAGGGCTTTCAACAGAAAACTGTTTTACCGCTGCTAAAGAGAGTCGCACGGCTCTTGAGAGCGAGTTATTAAACCAGAACAGTTGCTGTGAGACGAGGTGTCGAAGGGACGAAGCTCAACTTCAGCGTATGCTAATGTGTGTGGAGAGAGTGGCCGCTTTAGTCAAGTCACCTTCATTTATACAGCGCTTTAACAATATAGATGTTTCGAAGCAGCTTTACAGTGATAACAGGAGATTACAGTAACAGATTGTTTAGGCTTTACAGCAAATCAACTCAACTCAACTTTATTTATAAAGCACTTTCAACACCACAAGTGGAACCTAAGTGCTGTACAGAAGGTATAAAAGATAAAATAAAAACAAAGACATAAAACAATGCAAACATATTACATACACAACTTACAAAGCATTATCAAATGCTAAAGAAAACAAATAAGTTTTAAGCGCACTCTGAAAAACACCCAATGAAGGACAAGTTTTTACAGACAGAGGAAGGTGATTCCAGAGCCGAGGAGCTGCGACAGAGAAAGCCCGATCACCTTTACATGTGACACGGGATCGCGGAACCATGAGAAGCAATTGATCATTCGAGCGCAGAGATCTACTGGATTGACAGCGGCTGATTAAATCAGTAACACACTCAGGTGCTAGGCCATGAAGAGACTTAAAAACATACAACAACGCTTTGTATTGAATTCTGTAACGTATTGGTAACCAATGTAGGCCTAATCTAATTAACACCGGAGTAATGTGCTCTCTCTTCTTAGTGCCCGTTAAAAGCCTGGCAGCTGAGTTCTGAACGAGCTGCAAACGGGAGAGAGAAGCCTGACTCACACCCATATACAACACATTACAATAATCCAAACGAGATGACACAAAGGCATGAACAACCTTCTCCATATCGTCAAAATAAAGGATAGATTTCAATTTAGATATTGATCTAAGATGGAAAAAACTATTCTTAACGACAACAATGATTTGCCGGTCAAATTTAAGCCTTGGAGTCAAAAATGACACCAAGGTTCCTCACGCTAGACAGTTTCTTCCCAGGAACCAACCCCAGGCAGTCATCATCCACACACCCCTTATTTACAAATAAAATCATCTCGGTCTTATCCTCGTTTAATTGGAGAAAGTTATTCGCAAGCCAACACTTAACTTCGGCCAAACATGCATGAAGAGACTGAATGGCACAATTATGGCCATATTTCAGTGGTAAATAAATTTGAGAATCATCCGCATACAGATGATACTGAATCCCAAATTTCTCAAAAATCAAACCTAGAGGGAGCATATAAAGGGAAAATAAAGTTGGTCCCAGTATAGAGCCCTGTGGAACCCCACACACAAGAGGGGCAACGGAAGAAAAACAACTCCCTAAACTGCCTGAAAAAGTCCTATCCTTTAAATAGGAAGAGAACCATTTCAGGGCTAAACCCCGAATACCAACCTGATCCCTAAGACGGTCAATGAGAATGTTATGATCAACTGTATCAAATGCCGCTGTAAGATCTAACAAAAGCAAAACAACACGATTTCCAGAATCAACACCTCGTAGGATATCATTAGAGACCCTCAGAAGAGCAGATTCTGTACTATGACCAGCTCTAAAGCCTGACTGGAATCTATCGGAAATGTTATTCCTCATTAAAAAGTCATTAAGCTGTGCATTTTTTCCAGTATCTTAGAAATAAAAAGCAATTTTGAGATCGGACGAAAACTACTCATGTCAAAGGGGTCTAAGGCAGTTTTTTTTAGAAGGGGCTGAATAACCGCATGCTTAAAACTAACCGGAACAACTCCAGATGACAAACTAATATTCATAATAGACAGAATACTTGGGCCAATTGAATCAAGTACCTTCTTAACTCTTCTTGTTTAGAGATTTTAGATGTTGAGGCTCCTGTCAAAGTCAGGGGAAAAAAAGTCAAACCGCAGCCCTGGTTGAACAGTACTACCCGTGCTCTTAGGCAGGAGTGTAGGAGGGCTGAACGCAAATGGGTTAAAGATAAATTACAAGTCTCTTATGAGATTTTGAAGAACTGTTTAAACGAGTATCAAAGAGCTGTTAAATTGGCTAGATCAAATTATTTCTCTGACATCATCTCCAGAAACTGTAAGAATTCTAGAGTACTTTTCTCTACTGTAAATGCTGTTCTTCATCCTACTCCTACTCCTTCATTCACTCCTTCTGCTGACATGTGTGAAGAGTTCTTAAACTTTTTTATTGGTAAGGTTAATGGAATTAGATCTCAGATTTCATCTGTTGGCAATGATTTTATTGTTTCCGTTGACCCTCTGAACCAATTAACCTGTTTTTTTTGCCTGTTTCTTTGCAGCAGCTTAATGATATAACTGCTCATATGAAGCCCACCAGGTCTCCTGGTGATGTGCTCCCTTCTTCTCTGTTTAAACTGATCAACCAACTCTTCCAAACCCATACAGGGAGATTGTGACTCGATCAATGAGAAAAAAGGAGAGGCATTAAAAACAGCTGAAAAACTACTAGCTGTGTCTGGATTGTGTATGCGAGATGAAACCGAGGAAGAAACAATATTACTCGGCGCGCCACAAGAAAAGTTAGTATTTAAAATAACAGTCTTATGGTCAGAAAAAACAGTATCAACGATCTTCACGCTACCAACAGAGAATCCCAGAGATAATGCAAGGTCAAGCGTATGACCACGTTCATGAGTTGGGCCCAAGACGCATTGTAAAAAATTAAGTGACTCTAATAAATTTAAAAAAAATTGACCAGGGACTTTGAAGGGCAGCACACATGTATATTAAAGTCCCCAAAAATTAAAATATTGTCAAAAGAAGGGACAATACCAGATAAAAATTCAGAAAACTCCTGTATAAATTCCCCATGAAAGTTTGGAGGTCTATAAATCAAAACACATAGCACAGATTTAAAAGAATTCAGTGATTCAAAAGTGCAAAAAGACACAGAAGGAGAAAGTCTACACTTAAACTTGTCTTTAAAAACAACTGCAAGACCCCCGCCCCGGCCAACAGACCTAGGGGTACTAAAAAAACTGCAACCAGGAGGAGAAAGTTCAGAGAGAGAAGTCATATCACCAGCATTAAGCCGAGTCTCAGTAACAAATAAAAAATCAATTTCATGAGAGAGAAAAAGATCGTTCAAAATAAAAGTCTTATTTGCCAGAGATCTCGCGTTAATCAACGCCATTGTCACTGGAGTGGGAGTGGAATCGGAAGAGGATTGCAGAGAGGAATCATAAAATGTTACCGGACTCCCGTCACGTAGTAGAGAGCGAAGATCCCGATGATCAACTCCTAGATCCGCAGACTGCCTTACGCAAACCATCCGCGAAGACTGAGGCATCACCGACAGGCACAATTTATGAACATCTCAGGTTCACGACCACGGCCTCCGCCATCGAAGAAGCCGGTCCGATGACTGGAAACTTCCCGATCTTCTTCGATCTCACAAGGACTCCAGCACGAAATCTAGGATAAAGTTATTGTCCAGCTAAAGTTAGTTTTGATTGATTCACTTCCGTTGCAAAGATTACATTTACATTACATTTAGTCATTTAGCAGACGCTTTTATCCAAAGCGACTTACAACTGAGGACTAAACCAAGCGAGTCATCGTGAAGAGGCAAAAGCAACGCAAGAAGTGCTCAAAATACAAAGTTCAGACATAGCTCGGAGTAGCATAAGCCAGGCAAGCGAGGATTTAGAGGAAAGGATTTTTTTTTTTTTTTTTTTTTAAGTTAAGTGCTCCCGGAAGAGATGAGTTTTCAGTTGTCTTTTGAATGTTGTCAGGGATTCTGCATTCCGGATGAGGGTGGGGAGATCATTCCACCAGCATGGAACCGTGAATGAGAATGTTCTGGAGAGTGATTTTGTGCCCCGCTGTGATGGTACCACGAGCCGTCGCTCATTGACCGATCGTAGGCTTCTGGTAGGGATGTAGACTTGTAGTAGTGAGTGGAAGTAGGAGGGAGCTGAACCTGTGGTCAATCTGTAAGCAAGCGTCAAAGCCTTGAACTTGATGCGAGCAGCGAGTGGTAGCCAGTGCAGAGAGATGAGCAGAGGAGTGACGTGGGCCCTTTTGGGCTCGTTGAAGACCAGACGAGCTGCAGCATTCTGGATCATTTGTAGAGGTTTAGTTGCACATGATGGAAGTCCAGCCAGAAGAGCATTGCAGTAATCAAGCCTAGAAATGACCAGGGCCTGGACTAGAAGTTGTGTTGCATGCTCAGTTAGGAAAGGCCTGATCTTCCTGATGTTGTGCATAGCAAACCTGCATGATCGAGCTGTCTTTGTAATTTGGTCTGTGAAGGTCAGCTGATCATAAAAGATTACTCCAAGATTTCTGACCGACCTTGATGGGGTGATTGAGGATGAATCTACCTGGATAGTGAGGTCGTGCTGTAGAGACGGATTGGCAGGGAGGACGAGAAGCTCAGTCTTTGCCAGGTTGAGCTGCAGGTGATGTTCCTTCATCCATGCCGAGATGTCCGCCAGACAGCTTGAGATCCGTACAGCTACTGTGGGATCATCTGGTTGAAATGAGAGGTAGAGCTGGGTGTCATCAGCATAGCAATGGTAAGAGAAACCATGTGCCTGTATGATAGGTCCCAGTGATGTGGTGTAAATGGAGAAGAGGAGCGGTCCGAGAACTGAACCCTGAGGAACGCCTGTGGTCAGTTGATGTGCTTTGGATACCTCACCTCTCCATGTGACCTTGAAGGACCTACCTGTGAGGTAGGACTTAAACCAGTTGAGGGAGGTTCCAGTGATGCCCAGTGATGAGAGGGCGAACAAGAGGATCTGATGATTCACAGTGTCGAAGGCAGCAGACAGGTCCAGTAGAATGAGAACTGATGATTTGGAAGCAGCTTTTGCGATCCGCAGGGCTTCCGTGACTGACAGCAATGCAGTCTCAGTTGAATGTCCTTTCTTGAAGCCAGATTGGTTGACATCCAGCTGGTTGTTCAGAGACAGGAAGGATGATACTTGGTTAAAAGCAACTCGTTCAAGTGTTTTATAATCAGTATAATATGAGGATTTGATGCTCAAGAAACATTTATTATTATTATCAATGTTGAAACAGTTGTTGGTCTGATCATTAGTTATTAACTCTGGCGCCGCTAACACGACACCGTTCTAACAGAAAAAAAGAAAACTTTTAATTCCTTCTGGCCGCTCATTTGCATGACAACTGTGTTTTCTGCAAGCGTTGAAAATTTTGGAAAAACGTTATCATCTCTGCGTAAATTTCGAAACCGTGAATCTGTGAAACGCTGACAGAGTGCACATGCGTATCACATGTTTAGTCTATAGAGATGTGCGTTTGAATATATACACTACCGTTCAAAGGTTTGGGGTCGGTATGATTTTAAATACTTTTAAAAGAATTCTCTTCTGCTAACCATGGCTGCGCTTATTTGATTAAAAATACAACAAAAATCGGTTATAGTATTAAATATTATTCCAGTGTAAATCAGCTGTTTTCTATGTGAATATATAGTAAAGTGTAATTTATTCCTGTGATCAAAGCTGAATTTTCAGCATCACCAGTGTCAGTGTCTTCAGTGTCAAATGATCCTTCACAAATCAGTATAATATGAGGATTTGATGCTCAAGAAACATTTATTATTATTATCAATGTTGAAACAGTTGTTGGTCTGTCAGTTGTACAGTTTTTTTTTTTTTTTTTTTTGATTCTTTGGTGAATAAGAAGTTCAAAAGAACAGCATTTGTTTGAAATAGAATCTTTTGTAACATTATAAATGTCTTTACTGTCCTTGATAAATAAAAGTATTGATTTCTTTCCTCCAAAAAATAAAAATAAAATTCTCACTGACCCCAAACTTTTGAACGGTAGTGTATGTGTGCAGGCGTGTAGTCTTTCTTTGCAAGTGGACCTCACCAAAATTACTTGCCTGGCCTTAAAAATTCATAATGCAGAATTTTTTGTCGCTTCCACGTATCCATGTGAACTGGAATCATTTGAACAATTTTTTATCTGTACAGAGGTAAAGGGAAGAGACTAGTGGACACTTCAGGACTGCGTTGTCGTCGTGTCCAGGTTGACCTTCCATACGGGTTGATGAAGACTTGTTTAATTCTGCTGTATCTCTTCTTCTGTTTGTGATCTGTGTCTCTCAGTGAGTAAGTGCTTGTTTGACTCACGTTGATGTAGAGAAGAGCTGCTGTCTCTACAAAGGGAAATATCTCAACATGCATTCATTTCTGCTGAGACTCATCAGATCAACAGAAGACACATTACTGCAAACCACAATCTCAGACTCAAGGGAGCTTCTCTCAGACTCCAGACGTTCCCAGAATCATGTCTTACACTAGAGGAAATTGCAATATGTGTGTATGTAAATATTATTAACTGAAATTAAAGGGCATATTGCAGGTTAGAGGACCCAACGAGTCAATGAATAGAAAAACAATGTAGTAAATAGATTTTCTTTAAAATATACTTATAAATACGTTACATTGGCTTCTGGAGTCGTTTTTGTGAGAGAATTTTACTTCCGCATCTGAAAATGGGCGTGACGGTCGTGACGTAACGGGCGGGAGAGCGGTCGATTCAAACCATTCAAACAACAGGAAAACAATGGATCGCAATGACATTTCGGACTTACTCGTATGACAGACCACGGACGACAGCCTTACAATTATGAGCCTGCTATGCTGCCGAGAGAGCAGGGACAGGCCAGGATTAATGTTAGACAGAACAACGGTCAGAGGAGACACACATTAGCCTATTGCAAAAGTATTATTATAAAAAAACTTGTGTGGAGTGAGTGTACGCAGCCGCAGTTTATTGCATCACTTAATCGCGTGTATTTTTGATTAGCCTAGCTGTCATATACTGAGTAAACGTTAAAAGAACAGGCCTATTCAATCTTCCCTGGATGTTTTTTTAACGAAGAAATTAAATAATAGCAATCAGGAGAATGGAAGCAGCAATAAAAAAATGAGGACTGTAGTGCTGTCGGCAAAACATTATATCACTGCAATAAAAACTGCACTGCAACAAAAAGGTAAGGCATGTGTTTTTATATTTAATGCTGTTCACTGTGAGTTTTAATTAATAGTGTAATAGAGTTAATAGTGCATCGTTCATTCTGTTTGGTAAAATGTGAGGTGTATATCGTTCGATAATGTCGTTGTTCTACATGCACAGAGGGGAATGCAGGCCTATTTGAAACGCCGCCACGGCAGGTGTCATGGTGAGAGACCACCGCTAACTTATAGATAGGCTATATAGCCTATACACGTTCGCTAACAATATACATTGTGCTCACAATATTGTACAGATTATTACCATCGTATATCAGTTAATAGCAAAGCTATTATTGGTCATCTAGGAGTATTGGAATTTACCAATAACAGAATAAACTTGATCAGGCGCGGATGTCATGCTCATTAATATCCGTCCAGACTAACGTTACATGATATAACTTAGCGTTTTCTCATCGAGAGACAGATAGATATTTTTATTCCTGATATACACGTTTTGTTCCTCAGATCTGGTGTACGCTACACACGACCGCGTTTTTCGAAGCCGATGCGGAAGAGTAATCCTGTCTCTACAGCTGCACACACCGCACACAGGCACGATAGATATACAGCACCGTCCCTTTTCTAGTTAGGAAACCTGTGGACTCGATGTCCTGACAGGCCGGAGTTTTTGCAACCTCCACAAACACAATAATTTACCATGACGATGATAAATTAAAATACAAAAACTACCGAAAACACTGATTCACGACCGCTCTTACTGACTTTTTTTTAAATTCGATGCCACAAGAACAAGAGGTTTTACATCGGCCTATTCACAATATCACATTAACATTAGCTGCCAGGAAATAAAAAATACAAAAAAAGTTTTACATAAAATCCAGTGCTTTCAAAGCATTACATGTTTTCATTGCTTTTTTGTTTTTAGTTTGTTCCAAGAGATGTACATATAATGTGAAGTCATTTATAAAATGTGAAAAAAGCCCAATTCTTTTTATGTATATGGTATTTTTCTTATAAAACAAATAACTGTATAATATGTTGTTCTTTACATTCCAAATTGTCATTCTGATATTAAAAAAGCAAATTTACCCGCTTGTACTGAATACAAACCTATCTGCGCTGCTGAGGCTCCCTCCCTCTGGTGACGTAAAATGACGCGATGTTGAAAAAAAAATGGTTTTTATCAGCAGTCAAAGAAATGCTCACTTTATCTACTAAATTTGTGCCCTTATGTCGTTTTAAAACATTTTAAATCCTGCATTATTCCTATTATTGAACTGTGTTGTACTACTTTCATGTTATCACTGTGAAGCTGCTTTGATGCAATCTGTATTGTGAAAAGCGCTATATAAATAAATGTGACTTGACTTGACTTGCATTACCTTTTCATATGGTATTTTCATACAAGGTTATATATTAATTTAGATTTTTTTTAACCTGCAATATGCCCTTTAATGAATATATTCGAAATTAATGTTCTTTTATAAAGAGCAAATATTTTAAACCAAAACCGTGAGACCAAAACTGCAATTTGAACCAAAAATGTGGTTATGAATTTTAATTATTTTTTCATTTGTGCATTTTGTGTGGTGAAGCATGATCAAAGGTCCTACGATATTTCACCGTTTTAATAAAATAACAGTTTTGTCAGATCATTTTCCCATGATTCAGCACTACTAGAAGTCTCAGCACGTGTCCAGTGTTCATTGTCTTTTAGAGGGAGTTTAACATGGTAATGTATCACTGAAGTACAGTAAGACTTCAGAAAGATCTGGAAAATATCAGCTGATAACCAGACGTCATCCTCACATGATGTTCCTGGATCTACTTTAGATACAAATCTATGAAATGGAGGTTAAATCATATTAGATGAAAACCAGTATCTTTGTCTAAAAGCCATTAAAGAGAAGGAGCATCAGCAGTAAAAACAGAGTAAGAGTGAATGATATTACAGGAACTCAAACTGGAGCATATAATCTTTAGATCGTTTCCCCATATTGCTTTGTGTCTATGATGTTTATTAATGTCAAATCTGTCTGAAGTACCTTTTGTGAAAAATAAATATACTAAAATGTATTTGAAATAAAAATTATTATGCTAAGTGTACTACAAATACATTTACACATTTATGTACTTAATATACTGTAAATACACTGCAATTGTACTTTTGGTATAATAAACTTAAAGTCTGCTAAATTGGAACAACTATTTTTGTTCTTACTGTACTTCAGTTATCCAGAAATAGTGCTGAAGTTCAACTAAAGATATACTGAAGTATATTTGATTGAGCTAAAGTGGAACTATTGCAAGTGTACTTTAGGGACACTTTAAATATCTTGCATTTAGAGAGAGAAACAGATGAGACACATCGTCACTGTATTTAATGTTGTTTCTGAAAGCTTTCTTCAGATATTAAGGTAGTTTTATTGCGATAGACGGATCATCTAAATCTCTGCTTGTTGCTTACAGTTACTAACACAATTACAGAGCCATTATAAACAACATATGTGTGTCAAACTCTCCAGACATATTAAGCGTCCAAGGAAAAATGAAACAATTGTTCATTTAGTACTTTCACTTTTAGTGTTACCCTCTCATTTTTATGTAAAAATGAGAGGGGTCTGAAGATAGATCAGTCAAAGATGAAGTGCTTGCAACCGGAACACAATGTACTGGGACTGGGAAACTGGGAAACGCACTGGGAAACCAGGTGAGACGGAGGAGAGGCCGGGGCAGGAGCCAAACCACAGCCCCCGAATCTCCAGGCACATGATGAAGACGGGAGCAGGAACAGCATCGCCGAGGTGTCAGAGGACACAACGCACCAGACAGAGATGGAGGGTTCACAGGACATTAGACGACCTGGACAGGACATATGTGTAGGAGTGGCCCGAAAGGAATCAGTGAACTGGCCCGCTGCAGTGGCAAGGAAGGAGTGGGATCGGGTTCAGCTTCAGGATCAAAGATACCATCATCCCAATGGTCCAAGAGAGACCGGTGAAGAGCTTGGGGAAATGGTACAGGGCAAACCTCAATGATAAGCAGAGTTTGAGGGAAATGATTATTCAAACAGATACCTGGATGACATCCCTAGAGAAGAGCGGCCTACCCGGCAAGCATAAGGCCTGGGGTTACCAACACGGGGTACTCCCGTCCCTAGGCTGCTCTGGCCTCTGCTTGTTTATGAGATGCCTGTCTCTACCGTCGAGGGATTGGTGAGGTAGATTAACACATATTTGAGGAGGTGGCTGGGCGTCCCAAGAAGCTTCTACTCCATGGGCTTGTATAGCACAGGCAGCAAGCTGCAGCTGCCAGTGACATCAGTGGTCCAGGAGTATAAAGCGACAAAGACACGCCAGGCCATGATGCTGCGAGACAGCAAGGATGAAAGAGTACGTCAAGCAGGGATTGTGGTCAGGACAGGTCGTACATGGTCAGCCAGCAGAGCACTGACGGAGGCTGAGGATCGACTGCATCACGCTGACATCATTGGGACAGTAGGTCTGGGCAGGCTTGGACTGGGTTGCTCCACCAGAACGAGCTGGAAAAAAGCTGACCCAAAAGAACGCTGCGGCATGGAGCAGAGGGACGTCCGTAAAGCAGAGGAGGAAACCCGGCATGTCAAAGCTGATGCCATGAAAAAACAGGCCAGCTGGACAAGGTGGGAGGGCATACGAGAAAGGGCCCTGACGTGGCAGGACATCTGGACCATGGAAGGACGTCGGATAAAGTTCTTGATGTGTTCTGTCTACGATGTCCTGCCTACTCCATCAAACCTCCATATTTGGGGGATGGCAGAGAGCCCCAGCTGCACTCTGTGTGGAAAGCCAGCCAATCCTGAGCATGTCCTTTCAGCATGCCGGTCAAGCTTGGCAGACGGGAAATTCCGGTGGCGCCATGATAAGATCATGTCTTGGTTGGCGGATGGTGTGGAACAGGCAAGGAAGAAGGCTAAACAACTTTAGCTCCGACGGGCACCACTTTATCCATTTCATCAGGACAGGAGAGAGCACTGCAGCAGGACGGAGGAGCAGAGGGGTCCTGGCCTCAGCAAATGACTGGGAGATGCGGGCAGACCTGAAGAAGCGGCTCAAATCTCCCATCTCCCAGAGGAGATGGCACACACTAGCCTCAGACCAGATATTGTCCTCTGGTCTAGAGGTATCAAGTAGGTGGTACTCATAGAGTTAACAGTACCCTGGGAAGAGAGGATGGAGGAGGCACATGAGCGTAAGCTCCAAAAATATCAAGGCCTTATCCTCGAGAGCCAGCAAAAAGGATAGAAGGCCTGGAATCTACCAGTAGTGGTCGGCTGTAGAGGTTTTGCTGGACAGTCGCTCTGGAGAACCCTTGGATTGTTGGGGATTGAAGGGATGGCCAGGAAACGGCTGATAGGCAATGTCACTGAACTGGCGTAAACAGCATCTAATTGGATTTGGATACAGCGGGAGGTGCGGTGGCAGAGAAAACCTGTTGAAGGACTAAAAACGGCATAGAGTTGGGTGGTGGTCAGCAGGGGTAGATCCAGGACGCTGGATCTGCTGTCGAGCCCTCCTGACGTCTTATGGGCTCAAATCGACGAAACACCACGGAAGGGGGGTGCCCATTTGATGACCGGCTGTAGCCACCAAACTCTTGTATTGTTGAGAGATGTAGCCAAGCCTTGAGCTGGCCCAGGGAGAAGGACGGTGCTTGAAAGGAGGAGAGAAGTAGAGGAGAGAGCGATGCACTGGCTCACAGATGGGGCAGGGGAGAGTACCTGTAAAGGTGGGCCAGCTGCGATGATCACATCGTATTTGCATATTACCAGTATTATTAATAATGATAATATAAATATTTGAGTTATATTTGAGCAGTGTTATATTGAGTTTAAAGCTTCGCTCATCTGTGTGTTCCTTCACTCGGTGATTCTGTGGAGTGTGAAGTTAAAATCATCCTGTTTTATTACAGATGAAATCTTCTCACTCCCTTAATCTAGATTTTGCGCACAAGATGAAGCACATCAGGCCGTTTCTATTGGAGATGACCTGATTCTACACCTGAAATAGACGCACTGTTTCCTCCTGAGCGTTGAGTAAAATAAAACATCTTACCCTTGAATTCTCAGACCACCCGTATATACCTCTCTCTCTCTCACTCTCTCTGTCTCTCTCTCTCTCTCTCTCTCTCTCTCTCTCTCTCTCTCTCTCTCTCTCTCTCTCTCTCTCTCTCTCTCTCTCTCTCTCTCTCTCTCTCTCTCTCTCTCTCTCTCTCTCTCTCTCTCTCTCTCTCTCTCTCTCTCTCTCTCTGATAGTTAATGACTGTCGGAGCTTTGGAAACGGTTTTGCATAAGGCCAGAAATCACGATGACAACTAGGAAGTTTTAATCCAGTAGAATTTCTAGCAGCTCTCATTAAAAGTCTTGTTCTTCTTGGATAAAAATGCACATCTGATGTGGGTCAACAAGGCATAAAAAATACTGAATAAATGTTAACAGATTTCATATTTTCCCACTGACTGACACTGAAGAGCCACAGCTGAGACTGCAGGCTTCTGGTGTTTCAGGCCGTTGGGTTGGGTTAGGGTTGGGTTAGGGTTAGGGTTAGGGTTAGGCTTAGGGTTTCAGGGTGTTGACACACGGTTGAACTGGTGCGATTGCTCAGTTAGAGCGCTTCATGTAAATCAGTGTGAACACTGCATCTGAAGAATGCTGAATGCTGGTGTGGAGAATGAAAGTGCAGATCTCTGAGCTGAACACCCTCTTGTTCTCTCTTGTGTGTGTGTGTGTGTGTGTGTGTGATCCAGGAGGCTTTATGTTGAATGAGTGATTATTGCTGAAACATGCAGTAATGTTTCTGCTGCTCGTGTTTCTCCACAGACAGAATAAACACACTGTCCTGTTTCTCTGTCCCTCTCTCTCTCTATGTGTGTGTGTGTGTGTGTGAGTGTGCCATCAGACTTCAGATGAACATGTTTTTGATTGTTCTCATCGGTGAACAGTCATTATATCACAGAGGAAACATAAACTCGTAGAGACGTGCCTCTGATTATGTTTTTGCTGAATTGTCATTATCAGTTTGTTTTATGGCAGAGATTATTGTCTGAATTCACTTCTGCTGTTACTCACATATCTCTCAGATGATGTTATTGAATGTGTGTGTGTGTGTGTGTGTGTGTGTGTGTGTGTGTGTCGATGAATCTGGCCTTCAACGGGAATCACCATTTCTCAGACATCGCTTCTCTTCAGTCTGGTTTTCTCATTTGGTGTTTTTGGACTTCTCAAATCACTTCTCAAGTCTTGGAGTCTTGATGCTAGAGATGAGCAGCTTCTGCACTCTAATATACACTATATTGCCAAAAGTATTGGGACTTCTGCCTTAACACGCACATGCACTTTAATGACATCGCATTCCTGATCCGTAGGGTTTAATATGGAGTTGCTCCACCCTTTGCTGCTATAACAGCTTCAACTCTTCTCGGAAGGCTTTCCACAAGATTTATGTGTTTATGGGAATGTTTGGCCATTCTTCTAGAAGTGTACAGTGACGTGCGGCGATGTCTTAAAGAGGCTAGGCACTGAGTTATGAAAGCCAGATTATCTGATTTATTGTTTAGGCTAATAATACGTATAACAGTAAACGTTACGCACAAACGCAGCATAACAAGAAATGTACAAATCAGGATGTATATCGTGTACTCTCACAGTCTCTCTCTCTCTCTCTCTCTCGCACACACACACACACATACATACACGCACGCACGCACACACACAAGCGCGGCACAGACACACACCGGTAGTTAATGTCCACTCCAGCATCAGAATGCAACCATTCTTAATCCTTAATTTTTGCACAGCGGCCGATTATGTCTGTCAGCAAAAGTAAAATCACACACTGCTCAATTGAATATGAAGGCAAATGGCTTGCATTAATTCAACCACATTTATCAATTCAATATTAAGCCCAAAATAGTTTTTGACTCACCAATCGGTAGATAATAATTATTTGTACATAAAATCCCTCTGCTGCTCTTTCTTTGTGAAGACGTCGATCACAGCTTTGTAAAACTCGTCTTTACGGCCTCCAGTTGCTGCACTAGCCCATCTAAGGCTGGCGTAGACCTCCCTCTGGCTATTAACTCAGATTCTGAATTAAAATCGAGCTTGGAAAAATGTCTTAACTCTGTGATCACGGTCTGTCATTTTGACTTTGAATGTGGCGGGGATTAGGCATAGGCTAGCTGTGGTGTAATGACGTTAGCTGTGCAAATGTGTCCAGTAATATCTCGGTTTTAATTGGTCCATGTCTGATATGTAACGTAGATGGGTACGGGCATAGCATATTTACGCCCAAAGGCACAGCAGAGTTGTGCTTTTTGCCGTACATGTTAAAGAATACAGGATCGAAGTGCGCATGCGCAACATGGGTTTTCCGCTTGTCGTCTGCAATGAATGGACCGTAAAAGCACTGCTTATTCTACCATTTGTATTTTATTTGATTATGCGTAACTGCTACATTTGTCATCGTAACGTCTAAACAATTGGAATAACACCCATATTGCATATATAAATCACAAGAATAAACAGTAAAAATACAAATACAAGTTTATTATTTAATAAACATTTTTATTTTGGAATTTTGGCAGGGTAGGCAGTGCCTCGTTTGCCCACCCAGACCACACGTCACTGGAAGTGCATTAAAGGGACACTTCACCCATTTGCATTAAGCTTTCCATTGTTAGAGACCCAGTCATACTATTGAATGGTCGTGCAACACTCTCTCATTTTCCCCTGAGACGAGAGAAATCCACTATTTACCTTTTTCACTTCCTCCTACAATGACGTAAAATCGTCATTTTACGTCATTGTAGGAGGAAGTGTAAGAGGGGGGGATTTCTGTAAAGACTACAGCACTAGTTCCCACCCTTTCAAACCCGCCCATAAGAGGCTGGACCTAATGCGCTAACAGAGCTATCACAGATCAGTGGGTGGGACTTCACTTGTAGATGCTGAAATCAATATCAGCCATCTTGTTTATAAGCTAAGCTAACAAGCGCTGTGGAGATAGGAAGTTACGACAATGACGGAAGAAACTAAACATGATATGGAAGAAGAGGATTTTGAAAGAATCCGCTGTTCGTGGCTATCTTTACGAGCCGCAGTATAGTGAAGAGCAGCTGAGGCTGATGGAGGAACAGGAGGCGGACGAGGAGCCCGGACTGGCTCGAGCTGAGGACAACCCCACACCGTAATCCAACCCCCCACCAAACAACCCCACACCGTAATCCAACCCCCCACCAAACAACCCCACACCATAATCCCCCCTCCACCAAACAACCCCACACCGTAATCCAACCCCA
The DNA here is from genome assembly GCA_029959095.1 of Rhinichthys osculus. NCBI lineage: Eukaryota > Metazoa > Chordata > Actinopteri > Cypriniformes > Leuciscidae > Rhinichthys > Rhinichthys osculus. The sequence continues at coordinate 400,347 of JARWKJ010000009.1, read as the reverse complement.
CACCGTAATCCCCCCCTCCACGAAACAACCCCACACCATAATCCCCCCTCCACCAAACAACCCCACACCATAATCCCCCCTCCACCAAACAACCCCACACCATAATCCCCCCTCCACCAAACAACCCCACACCGTAATCCAACCCCACACCATAATCCCCCCTCCACCAAACAACCCCACACCATAATCCCCCCTCCACCAAACAACACACCGTAACCCCCCCTCCACCAAACAACCCCACACCGTAATCCCCCCTCCACCAAACAACCCCACACCATAATCCCCCCTCCACCAAACAACCCCACACCGTAATCCAACCCCACACCGTAATCCCCCTCCACCAAACAACCCCACACCGTAATCCCCCCTCCACCAAACAACCCCACACCGTAATCCCCCCTCCACCAAACAACCCCACACCGTAATCCAACCCCACACCGTAATC
>JARWKJ010000009.1:384902-394902 GCA_029959095.1 Rhinichthys osculus | reverse complement strand
GTTCAGTGTTGACTCAGTTCAGTGTTGATTCAGTTCAGTGTTGACTCAGTTCAGTGTTGATTCAGTTCAGTGTTGATTCAGTTCAGTGTTGATTCAGTTCAGTGTTGACTCAGTTCAGTGTTGATTCAGTTCAGTGTTGACTCAGTTCAGTGTTGACTCAGTTCAGTGTTGATTCAGTTCAGTGTTGATTCAGTTCAGTGTTGACTCAGTTCAGTGTTGATTCAGTTCAGTGTTGATTCAGTTCAGTGTTGACTCAGTTCAGATTCAGTTCGGTGTTGACTCAGTTCAGATTCAGTTCAGTGTTAATTCAGTTCAGTGTTGACTCAGTTCGCTTTACAGAAACGCATGTTTACATTATAACTCAGAGCTGATCTCCATATGTCCAGAAGTCACACACACACACACACACACACACACACACACACACACACACACACACACACACACACACACACACACACACACACAGAAAGAGAGAGAGAGAGCTGATCTCCATATGTCCAGAAGTCTACAAGATAAAGCAAATCAGTGTTTCTCACATCATGTGTTCATTCAGAAACAATGAGCTCGTTAAAGGAGAACTCCTGCGCAAAATGAACCTTTGGTCTAATTACACATTGTTACCTAGTCAACCGTTATCTGAGATTTGTTTTCATGATTATCGAATGTAAATAGTTTTATCTCTAAAAACAGTTTAGCCTATAAAGCTTGTATAACGCTAGTATATTGGGCATAGTGTAATGACAAATAAAAATCGCTTGTTAATACCACTAACAAGGCTGAAAATAGCCCCACACTAACACGGTAGCATAATGAGGGTCCCTACCTTCAAACCGAAGCATTGAGAACTTTGTCAGTGTCCAGACAGTTTAAAAAGAAGATATTTTATACATACAGCCAACTTCGCGTATACAGGCTGGAGCCATCTTTGAAATACAGTCTCTACCAGTCGATCTACGAACGCCGATATCTCCATATGTCCACACACACACACAGACACACACACACACAGAGAGAGAGCTGATCTCCATATGTCCAGAAGTCACACACACACACACACACACACACACACACACACACACACAGAGAGAGAGAGAGAGAGCTGATCTCCATATGTCCACACACACACACAGACACACACACACACACACACACACACACACAGAGAGAGAGCTGATCTCCATATGTCCAGAAGTCACACACACACACACACACACACACACACACACACACACACACACAGAGAGAGAGAGAGCTGATCTCCATATGTCCACACACACACACAGACACACACAGACACACACACAGAGAGAGAGCTGATCTCCATATGTCCAGAAGTCACACACACACACACACACACACACACACACACACACACACACACACACACACACACACACAGAGAGAGCTGATCTCCATATGTACACACACACACACAGACACACACACAGAGAGAGAGCTGATCTCCATATGTCCAGAAGTCACACCCTCTCTCTCTCTCTTAGCTGTCCATCGTGTACGATGATGACGCTTGCTCCAGGGGGTGGGGGTGGGAGGGGGGTGGGTTTAGCGACCTTGCCGCTGGTGCCACTTCTCGTGGGCGTTGAGTCCGATCCTTGAGCCGCACACTCGTCCGCAGATGGAGCAGGGGAAACCAGACACCAGGGGGGTACCAGCCGCCCACTGGTGTCTCTTGATGCGCCTCTCGGATCGTCGGTCTTGGTTGGTTTGATGTATTTGAGAGATTGCAGTTGCACAGGTGACATGCCAGGCAGGTCTGTCGAGTGCCAGTGATTCAAGCTGCGTGGGGGGAATGTTCGCTCTCTTTAGGATGTCCCTGGTGTAGTCCTTAAAGCGCCGCTTTTGCCCTCCAGCGGACCGCTTTGCGCCCATTAGTTGACTGTAGAGGACTTGACGGGGCAATCGGTGTTCAGGCATGCGTATGGTGTGCCCTATCCAGCGCAGATGTTTTTTGGCAACAGCTGCTTCCATACAGATTGAGTCAGTGTTGCTGAGGATGACTGTATGGGGGATTAGGTCTTCCCAGGACAACCTGAGGATCTTCTGTAGGCAGAGAATATGGAAGGCCTCTAGGTTGATGATGTGCTGGCGGTATGGGGTCCATGACTCTGCCCCGTAGAGCAGAGTAGAGACACATACCGCATTGTAAACAGCAACCTTGGTACTGACCTTCAGGTTACGGTTTTCAAAAACCCTGCTGCGTAGGCGTCCAAAAGATGATGAGGCTTTATTTATCCGGGTGTGTATTTCTTTGTCCAGGGAGCAGAATGAGGACAAAGTGGAGCCGAGGTAGGTAAAGTGGTCCACTGTTTTAAGTGGAACACCGTTTATGTGAAAACTGGGGGGTGTGGGGGCCGAGGTAGTGAGATGGGACATGACCTCGGTTTTTTGAATGTTGACCTGTAGGCCAAAGGATTGGTACAGACGGGATATTGTGTTGAGGGCGTGCTGCATAGAGTCTGGTCTGTGAGCTAAGACGAGACACAGTCATCAGCATACTGAAGCTCACAGATTTGGCGGGTCTTTGTCTTTGTGCGGGCCTGGAGCCGACGGATGTTGAAGAGGCTTCCGTCAAGTCGGTATTCCACATGGACACCGTCTTCATGTCCCATGACACAGTGGAAGAGGCAGGTGATGGCAGAGAGGAGGATGTTAAAGAGCACCGGAGCCAAGACACAGCCTTGCTTCACCCCAACGTTTACCTCGAAGGACTCTGACTGGAGTTCTCCAGTGAGCACTCTGGCTTGCATCCCGTCATGCAGTTGCTGTAGGATGTGGAGAAACTTGGGTGGTACCCCAAGTTTGGAGAGGTGTTTCCAGAGCAGTTCACGGTTGATGGTGTCAAAAGCTTTGCTGAGGTCGATGAAGGCAACGTAAAGGTCTTTGTGATGTTCTCGGCTCTTCTCCATCAGCTGCCTCAATACAAAAACCATGTCTGTCGTGGATCTGGTCTTCCGGAAGCCACACTGAGTTTCCGGAAGCACAGCTTCCGAGATGTGATCAACCAGTCTGCTGAGCATGATCTTGGCCAGGACTTTCCCTGCGATGGAGAGGAGAGATATCCCACGGCTGTTGCCGCAGACTGCACAGTCTCCTTTCTGCTTGTAAATTACCACGATGTTAGCATCCTTCCAGTCCTGTGGGAGTGTCCCATGTTCCCAGATGTTTTGGATCAGGAGGTGCAGGCGATGCGTGAGGAGGTATGCTCCGTATTTAAAAACCTCTGCAGGGATTCCATCGGGTCCAGCGCTTTTGTTGTTCTTCAGCCCTGCAATAGCTTGCCGGAGTTCTGAGTAAAGTGGTGGGGTGTCCAGGTGCATGGTAGGTGGCAGGTCTGGGAGATTATCCAGAATATGTGGGTCGACAGGGTTGACGTGGTTGAGGAGACTGTCAAAATGATTTGCCCAACGGGCAAGAATCTCGTGGTGGTCCTTAAAGAGGATGGCGCCGTCAGCTGATCGGACTGGGGCAATCACCCGCTTCCTGGGGCCGTACAATGCTGTTGTTGCAGTCTGCCAGGTTCTGGATTTTTCGCGCCTTTTGCACCCACCAGGTGTCCTCCATAGTCCTGAGGGCTCGCTGGGTTGCTGTTCTTGCAGCAATGAAGGAGGTTTTAAGGGTGGGAGATCCAGGGCAGGACAGGAGAGCTTTGGGGGCCTCATGTTTGGTTTTTAGGAGTGACTTTATCTCAGCTGGGTTACAGTCAAACCAGTCCTGGTGGTGTTTCCTTGATTGGCCTAGCGCCTCTGTGGCTTCGCTATGAATAGCCTGGCACAGTGCTAACCAGTCGGTTGATTCCTCTGGGATCTTGTTGGGGTTTTCAGCAAGTAGCCGTCGGAGGTTATCTTTGGTGGTAAGGCTATTCAGCGCTGTACAGTTGAGTTTCTTGTTTGGAGCCATCCTCGGGCCACGGGGTTGAATGCTCATGAGTAGTTTGGATCTGACCATGAGGTGGTCAGTCCAGCACTCAGCTCTGCACATAACACGGGTCGTAAGGACCTCTTGTCTGTCCTTTTGACGGACAATCACGTAGTCAAGAAGATGCCAGTGTTTTGAGCGGGGGTGCTGCCAGGTTGTCTTAAGCCTGTTCTTCATCTGGAAGACGGTGTTAGTAATGACCAGCTGGTGCTCTGCACAGAGGGAGAGGAGTCTGAGCCCGTTGTGGTTCATTTTCCCCACACCATGCTGGCCAATGACTTTATTCCATACCAGGTGCTCCGTGCCCACTCTAGCATTGAAATCTCCCATGAGTATGAGCCTGTCTGTAGCTGGGGTTTTCTGTAAGATGGCATCAAGAGCTCTGTAGAAATCCTCTTTGATGTTGTGTTCGGCATCAAGAGTTGGAGCGTATGCACTGATGAGAGTGGCGAAGCGTTCCTTTGCCAGGGGAATGCACCATGTCATCAGTCTTTCATTGATGCCGATGGGGGATTCCGGAATGCGCTGCAGCAGTTTAGACTTTACAGCAAAGCCAACTCCATGGTTACGGTGAGTGCCTTTAGGTACCCCCTTCCAGAAGAAGGTGTACCCAGCACCAACCTCTGCAAGGGAGTCCTCCCCATGTAGTCTGGTCTCGCTGAGAGCTGTTATATTTTGCGAGCTCCAGGGCCACCAGTGCTGTCCTGCGATGGGGCCTGTCAGGAGTTTCAGCCAGGTCCAGCAGTGTGCGAACATTCCATGAAGCAATGTTTAACTTATTTTTCACTTTAATTTTTCGACCGCAAGGAGGGATGCTCCAACGGTTGCGGCTTACCGTCCGGAGTGTGGGGAGCAGACAATTTTTGGACCACCTTTTCCAGGTCCTTCCCCATCACAGGGGTGAGCAGTGTGGGGCTGCTCAGTCGCAATGGAAGCTGCCGAAAAGACACGCTGCTCCATCCCGCAGTCCTAGCGAATTCAGTCTTGATTCAGTCTTGATTCAGTTCAGTGTTGATTCAGTTCAGTGTTGACTCAGTTCGGTGTTGACTCAGTTCAGATTCAGTTCAGTGTTGATTCAGTTCAGTTCAGATTCAGTTCAGTGTTGATTCAGTTCAGTGTTGATTCAGTTCAGTGTTGACTCAGTTCGCTTTACAGAAACGCATGTTTTACATTATAACTCAGAGCTGATCTCCATATGTCCAGAAGTCACACACACACACACACACACACACACACACACACACACACACACACACACACACACACACACACACACACACACAGAGAGAGAGCTGATCTCCATATGTCCACACAGACACACACAGACACACACACAGAGAGAGAGCTGATCTCCAAATGTCCAGAAGTCTCACACACACACACACACACACACACACACACACACACACACACACACAGAAAGAGAGAGAGAGAGAGCTGATCTCCATATGTCCAGAAGTCTACAAGATAAAGCAAATCAGTGTTTCTCACATCATGTGTTCATTCAGAAACAATGAGCTTGTTAAAGTCATCATTACACGTTGTGATCGTCATGATCAGGATATATAGAGGATTTGTCAGGTGTGTGTGTGTGTGTGTGTTGATTCCGAGCCGCTACAGTCATAAATCACACGCTGAAACCATTTCAATAAGAGAACGAATAATTCTGACCCTTGGAGAAGATTGTGTTCAGTGTTTAAAGGGAACAAACCATATCAAATATACAGAAACTACCAGTGCATCACATTTAGTGTGTGTGTGTGTGTGTGTGTGTGAAGGTTTCAGCTCCTCAGTACCATGGAAATGAGTGGCTCGTTAGCATAAATCCTCTGAAGGTGTGTGTGTTGAGTTTGGGGTCAGCGGTCATAGTTTGAGGATAACACCCGTCAGTGTTTCTGGTCCTGGTTAAGAGTGTTTCCATGTTTCTACAGGAACACCAGACTCATTAAGGACATGAGGGGATACTGTTGCCATGGTTACAGACACAGGAGGAACATTCAAGCTAAATTACTTTACATCACATCAGTTTGATTCCCTACAGGAACCGTCTTCAGCCCGTGTGTGTGAGCGGATGTTGAAGACACACACAGTCTGAGTCTCGAGTCACTGTGAGTCTGAGCGTATGATATGAAACTCAGACTCTGAGTGACAGCAGCGCTGCTTCTCTTCCTCATCACGTCAGCTTTCATTGTGTCCGGGACACACACTCTGTCACGGGTGTTCTTAAAGGGACACACACTCTGTCACGGGTGTTGGAGACACACTCCATTTTTCCCTTTGCTTTTCTGCTGTTATCTCGGGACGCGAGTCCCGAGAAAATGGCGTTCGTCAGCTCCAGTTTGTATCCAGCCTCTCACGGAGACTTCAGATGCTCCAATCACAAAGCCTGTGAAGTGACGACTCAACACGGGCGATATGGACTCTCTATGGTGGACGGCACTGATCCTCAACTACTCGTCTTAAGACCGGCGTGATTACTTGGACTTCCAAAAAATACTCTAAATGTTCCGATCCAATCTGACTTGTAATTCTGCCCGAATCATGCACTGTTCCTTCGTTGGCCAGAGGAGAACTGGCCCCCCGACTGAGTCTGGTTTCTCCCAAGGTTTATTCTCCATTCTGTCACCTGATGGAGTTTTGGTTCCTTGCCACTGTTGCCTTGGCTTTTGGCTTGCTTAGTTGGGGACATTTAACATTTAATATTCAATAATATTATTGATCTGCCAATTTCTTTTAGAAACAAACTTTGTTATATTGTTTTCATGTTATCACTGTGAAGCGCTTTGATACAATCTGTATTGTAAAAAGCGCTATATAAATAAAGGTGACTTGACTTGACTTGACTCTGTCACGGGTGTTCTTAAAGGGACACACACTCTGTCACGGGTGTTCGAGACACACACTCTGTCACGGGTGTTCTTAAAGGGACACACACTCTGTCACGGGTGTTCTTAAAGGGACACACACTCTGTCACGGGTGTTCGAGACACACACTCTGTCACGGGTGTTCTTAAAGGGACACACACTCTGTCACGGGTGTTCTTAAAGGGACACACACTCTGTCACGGGTGTTCTTAAAGGGACACACACTCTGTCACGGGTGTTCGAGACACACACTCTGTCACGGGTGTTCTTAAAGGGACAGGCCGAGGCCAAGTCCAACTCCAGCTTCCTGTTTCTCAGTGGTTTCCTGTCACACACGCTCCGCATAGGTTGAGCTGGTGTCGCGAGCAGCCAATCACAGCGCTCTCTGATACTTCACAAACATCAACACGAAGTTTCATTTATTTGTCGTTGAATTTAATCTTCCCATATTTAATCAAGAAATTCTCTTCGTGTTTTCTCACTTCTACTGCTCTGAATCTCTTGAATGATGAATCTGATCTGAATCTGGATCGAATTTGAATCTGAATCTGAATCTGGATCTGAATCTGGATATGATCGGATCTGAATCTGAATCTGGAACTTGATCTGAATCTGGATCTGATCTGATCTGATCTGATCTGATCTGAATCTGGATCTGATCTGAATCTGGGTCTGATCTGGATCTGGATCTGGGTCTGATCTGAATCTGGACCTGGATCTGGATCTGAATCTGGACCTGGATCTGGATCTGGATCTGAATCTGAATCTGAATCTGAATCTGAATCTGGATCTGATCTGATCTGAATCTGGGTCTGATCTGAATCTGGGTCTGATCTGAATCTGGGTCTGATCTGGATCTGAATCTGGATATGAATCTGAATCTGAATCTGAATCTGAATCTGAATATGGAACTGGAACTAGATCTGGATCTGGATCTGGATCTGAATCTGAATCTGGATCTGGATCTGATCGGATCTGAATCTGATCTGATCAGATCTGAATCTGGATATGATCTGATGTGATCTGATCTGAATCTGAATCCGGATCTGAATCTGATCTGAATCTGAATCTGAATCTGAATCTGAATCTGAATCTGATCTGGATCTGAATCTGATCTGATCGGATCTGAATCTGGATATGATCTGATGTGATCTGATGTGATCTGGATCTGAATCTGGATCTGGATCTGAATCTGAATGTGAATATGGATCTGATCTGAGCATGTGCGGTGTGTCTCATCACTCACTTCATAGACAGTTAGTGTGTTATTTCCCAGCATCTCAGGCATCATGCCTTTCGTTTCCACTGTAGTGCATCAGGATAATGTCCACAGCTCAAGAGACAGTGCTTCTCATACTCACACAGTCTCAGAATACATGATATTAGAGAGCGGAGATCGAGTCAGACAGGAAGATGTCAGGGAAGTGTGTGTGTGTGTGTGTGTGTGTGTACATGTAACATCTTCAAACAGAGCTGGAGTTATTATGCGCAGTAAGAAAGAGCTCAGTGTGGTGTGTGGAGCTGAATACACACAGCAGCAGCGCTCTTTCTCTCTCTCTCTCTCACACACACACACACACACACACTCGAGCGTGAGTCACTCGTAGTGTTTCTGAAGAGTGTTTCTGAAGCCCAAAGTGGGCAGAGCCGGCCGTCGCCATCTTGGCCGCGCGTCACTCCTGGATAAACGAACATGTGCAGCGAGGCGGATTAGCTGAGGTGACGTGTCGCTAACGCTAGCAGACAAACGGCTAGTAGTGACATCAGCAACAATCCACCTGTCACTCAAGTCGCCACTCCCTTAATTATGCAGAACTTCAAGGCTTAATATAATTTAAATGGATGAGTTATGAAAAGTTTCTTCCCCCTCACAGTCGTCATGAAGGGCAAAATTAGCGATATAGACCAAAAACCCTTTTAGCACCAGACTGTAAACGTGTTTTCTCCTGTAAAGTTGGGCATTTTAACATGGGGGTCTATGGGACTGAGTCTCTTCTGCAGCCGGCCTCTAGTGGCCAGTGGAGGAACTGCAGTTTAACTCACTCAGTGCTGGATTCAAGAGAGAGAGAGGAAGGTTGCCGCTTGATAAATACAGTCGGTCATGGCTTAAGTGAATGTAAACAGCTCGGATATGTGTCGCTATATTACCAGCAGATCCAAGCATTCGCTTTTAAAGTGACAGCAGCCTAAAATACCTGTGTGTCATTAATGTGTGTGTTCCCGGATCAGTGTCCACAGTCTCACAGAATCCCGTGGGAAACACTGAGAGAGTTTCATGCACACTTTATGTATTGTTGACCATGGTGAGAGACGTGAAGCGTTCCGTGTGTTTGACCAGGGTGTGTTCTCTCTCACACACACACACACACACACACACATACACACACACACACACACACACACACACACACACACACACACACACACACACACACACACACACACACATTCTCTCTCTCTCTCTCTCTCTCTCACACACACACACACACACACACACTTGTTGTGTTTTCATGTTTTATGGGGACTTTCCATAGACATAATGATTTTTATACTGTACAGACTGTATATTCTATTCCCTTACACTAACCCTATCCCTAAACCTACCCATCACAGGAAACATTCTGCATTTTTACATTTTCAAACAACATCACTTAGTGTGATTTATAAGCTGATTTCCTCATGGGGACCAAAAAATGTCCCCACACGAACAAGGATTTCGGATATTGCCATCCTTGTGGGGACATTTTGTCCCCATAACGTAGGGTTTACCAGGCCACACACACTCTCTCTCACACACACACACACACACTCTCTCTCTCATTCTCACACACATTCATAGCTGATGACGTTGCTTCAGGGTTAGGGAGGGGATCAACGACGTTGCCGTTGGTTGCTCTTCTCGTGGGCGTTGAGGCCGATCCTTGAGCCGCACACTCGTCCACAGATGGAGCAGGGGAAACCAAAGGACAGAGGAGCCCCAGCCGCCCTCTGGTGTCTTTGTCTGCGTCTCTCGGCTTTCCGCTGTTGCTCTTTGTCGTGGATTTGTGAAACTACTCGGGCACAGGTGACCTGCCAAGCTGATCTGTCCTGTGCCAGAGCTTCAAGCTGCATGGGATTGATGTTGGAATGCTTTAAAAGTCCCTTGATGTAGTCCTTATAGCGCTTCTTTTGTCCACCAGCTGCTCGTTTGGCACCT
>JARWKJ010000009.1:347402-372402 GCA_029959095.1 Rhinichthys osculus | reverse complement strand
CCGTGCAGCTCTTAAAGGGACAGCGCTCATATTCCTCCATCTCTATAATAACACTAATATTCCTCCGTCTCTATAATAACACTAATATTCCTCCGTCTCTATAATAACACTAATATTCCTCCGTCTCTATAATAACACTAATATTCCTCCGTCTCTATAATAAGGTCTCGGGTTACGACTGTAACCCTCGTTCCCTGAGAAGGGAATGAAACGCTGCGTCGAAAATCGACACTATGGGGAACGCCTTCAGCGTGACGCGTCTGAAGCCTGTATGGAACTAGTCCAATCTTGATTGGTGCTGCGTGATGACGTCACTCGTGACGCCGCATGTGACGGTGAACCGGAAACTATAAAAGGACACCGGCAACATAATGGCGCCAGCTTTCAATTGGTCGAAGCAAGTCGTTCTCAGGAGCGAGACGTTATTATAGAGACGTTCCCTTTCGAGGGAACTTCCGCTGCGTCGAAAATCGACACTATGGGGAACGAATGCCCACTGCGCCACTCTGAGAGAAACGCCCTGGTATGAAATCTGGCATACTCAAGACGAGAGAACTTGTGATCCCGGTGTAGAGGGCAGATCCAGACTGTAATGTTTTATGAAGGTGTGAGGGGAGGCCCAGCCTGCGGCATCACAGACCTCTTGAAGAGAAACTCCTGACAGTAGAGCCTTAGAGGAAGCCACTCCTCTAGTCGAGTGGGCTTTCACCAGAAGAGGTGAAGGCAAACTGCGCGCCTCGTAAGCTGAAGATATAGCCTCTACTATCCATCTACTGATAGTTTGTTTAGAAACAGGAGAACCCTTTTTAATTGACCCAAAGCACACAAGAAGTTGGTCTGACTTTCTCCAGCCCAGGGTCCTCTGAGTATAGACCTCCAGGGCTCGGACCGGGCACAATAAATGTTGCTTAGCTTGCTCATCCGACACATGCGGTGGAGGATGAAACGCCTGAAAAATTATAGACCGTGCCACATTTGTCGGCACTTTAGGCACATAGCCAGGTCTAGGGTGGAGAATGGCCTTTACCCGGCCAGGAGCGAACTCGAGACACGAGGGAGCAACCGATAAAGACTGCAGGTCCCCAACTCTCTTGAGGGACGTAATTGCTAGCAAGAAGGCCACCTTAAAGGACATAAATTTCTCAGACACCTCATCCAAGGGCTCGAAAGGGGCCAAGGATAACCCTTCGAGGACCACTGTCAAGTCCCAAGAGGGAACTCTGGACTGGACGACAGGCCTCATCCTCCTTGCTCCACGAAGGAAACGAACAATAAGTGGGTGTCTCCCCAAGGTGCCCACCCCTAGAGGCGTGTGGAAGGCAGCTATGGCCGCCACATAGACCTTAAGCGTGGACGGGGAGAGCCCGTCAGAGAAGCGACTCTGGAGGAACTCCAGCACTGAAGCCACCGGGCAGTTAACTGGGTCCAACTGAAGTTCTCTGCACCATATGTTAAAAACATTCCATTTTAATGAATAAAGTTTCCTCGTGGAGGGGGCTCTAGAGTTTAAAATGGTCTCCACAACCTCAGTTGAGAGACCAGTATTTACGAGCTGGTCCCCCTCAGGGGCCAGACTCACAGCTTCCACAACTCCGGCTGAGGGTGAAATATCGTGCCCTCGGCCTGAGAAAGAAGGTCCCTCCTGATCGGGATTTGCCAAGGAGGGCCTGCTAGAAGAACCATGATGTCCGAAAACCATACTCGGGCCGGCCAGTACGGGGCTACCAGGAGTAAGCTGATCCCTTACCGTCGGACTCTCTCTAGAACCCCTGGGAGCAGAGCGATAGGGGGAAACGCATACAGACGTAGCCTCGGCCACGTCTGTACCATGGCATCCAGCCCCAGGGGAGCTGGATGCGATAGGGAGAACCAGAGTGGGCAGTGAGAATTCTCCTGAGTGGCAAATAGATCCACTTCGGCCTGTCCAAACTCCTTCCATATTAGCTCCACCGACTCTGGGTGGAGTCTCCAATCCCCGGGCCTCAGCCCCTGCCTCGACAGAATATCTGCTCCCATATTGCTGCTTCCAGGGATTAACATAGCCTTGACTGAAAGAAGTTTGCCCTGGGCCCACAGGAGGACCTGGTGCGCCAGTCTGCATAGAGGGCGCGATCTCAGGCCCCCCTGCCGATTTAAATAGGAGACCACTGACGTATTGTCTGTTCGTACCAGAACATGATGGCCTCTGAGGTCCGGAAGAAAGTGCTTGAGAGCCAGAACTACCGCCAACATCTCCAGGCAGTTGATGTGCCAAGACAGATGGTGGTCTTTCCAAAGCCCCCTGGTGAAGCGGCCTTCCATAACCGCACCCCAGCCTGTTAGAGAAGCATCCGTGGTCACAATTTTTCGCTGACACGGTGCCCCCAACACAGGACCTAGGGAGAGAAACCAAGGTTTCTTCCACATTATCAAGGAATGAAGGCATCTGCGCGTTACCTTGATAATGCGAAAAGGGTTCCCCCTCGGGGAAAACCCCTTGGTCTTGAGCCACCACTGTAAGGCTCTCATGTGCAGCAGGCCAAAAGGAATCACGTTGGACGCTGCCACCAGGAGACCCAGCACTCTCTGAAAGTGCTTGACAGTGATGGTTTGGCCCAGCCTGAAACTCCTTATTGTGGTCAAGATGGAATTTACACGAGCAGGAGACAACTGTGCCCGCATCGTAAGTGAGTCCCAAACTACTCCCAGGAACATAATCCTTTGCAGAGGAGTCAATGAACTCTTCTTGACATTGAGTCTCAGTCCCAAGCACCTTAGATGGTGCAGAACAACATCTCGATGTTGAACTGCCAATACCTCCGACTCTGCTAGAATTAGCCAGTCGTCGATGTAATTGAGGATGCGAATGCCTTGAAGTCTGAGAGGAGCAAGAGCAGCATCCATACATTTGGTGAAGGTGCGTGGTGACAGTGCTAGACCGAACGGAAGAACCTTGTATTGGTAAGCCTTTCCCCCGAAAGCAAACCTTAGAAACTTCCTGTGTTGCGGAAGGATGGAAACATGGAAATACACATCTTTCAGATCTATCGTTACAAACCAGTCCTCGGACCTGATTTGACTTACGATAATAGATATGGTCAACATTTTGAACCTGTATCTCCTCAGAGACCGGTTCAATACCCTGAGATCTAATATAGGACGTAAACCCCCATCCTTCTTGGGAACTATGAAGTACCGGCTGTAGAACCCAGTTTCCTGCTCTTGAGGAGGAACATACTCTATGGCCTCCTTTGCTAAGAGGGACTGAACTTCCTGTTCCATGACCTGTCCCTGCTCGGAGCTGACCAGTGTGTGCACGACCCCGCTGAATCTTGGCGGGCGATATTCGAACTGGATTCTGTAGCCCTTCTCTATTATATGCAGGACCCACTGAGATATATTTGGAAGACCCTTCCAGGTGTCTAAATATTCTACTAGGGGGATCAGTCTCTCGAGACTGACCTCTGGTGTTACATTTAAAACCTCGGTGACCTGAAGCAGATGACTGGCAGGTCTTAACCGAAATAATTCTTCTGCAGGCCTCTTGAGAGGAAGCGAACTCGACCGGGCCACCAATATTACGGGTGGACACTGCGATCTGCGTTCGCTGGAAACCGATGCGTCCCGAAGCGCCTTTGGCGGCGGGAAGCATACATCGATTTCCTGAGGGCTCCGCGAAGGAGCGAGTTGTTGACACTCGATCACAGGGGGGAACGCCCTCAGAGGCCTGCGCAACATGTCAGGACCTCTTCGACGAAGCCTTCCTCGCCTGAATAACGGTCCTCAGATCCGTTTTCGGCAGGATCTGAGCATCGGTGCAGCAGACCCACGCGACTTGGGACGACGGCGGGGGATTAGCTGTTTTAATGCGGCTGATTGTCGTTTTGTCTCCTGAAACCTCTCGACGACAGTATCGACTGCGTCGCCGAAGAGGCCAGAAGACGAAATCGGGCCGTCGAGGAGGAAGGCCCTGTCCCTATCCCCGACGCCCGACAAATTCAGCCACAAATGCCTCTCCGTTGCTACCAAGGCTGCCATAGAACGGCCGATTGCACGGGCCGTCTCCTTAGTAGCACGGAGAGACAAGTCAACCGCTCGACGCATCTCTTGAATATCGTCGAGGGCGACCTCCCCGCTATCGTCCACCTCTTTCAACAGGTCGGCCTGGTACGCCTGCAGTAGCCCCATTGTGTGCAGGCATGCACCAGCCCGACCTGCCGCCATATATGCCTTCCCAACCAAGGCCGATGTTGTACGGCAGGGCTTGGAGGGAAGCGCCGGAGCCCTCAGGGACGATGCAGCTTCGGGCGAGAGATGAGATGCAAAAGTCTCTTCAACCCGAGGCATCGTCCCATAGCCCATCTCTCTCGACCCCATTATGGTGGAATATATATTGACATTGGGGCTGGAAAGTCGAGAGGAGAAGGGCTTATCCCACGACCTCGACACCTCGGTGTGGAGATCGTGGAAAAATGGAAGACTCCGGCGTGAAGGTTGTGACTGGGTTTGCAGGAAGCGCTCATCGAGTTTACTTTTTACCGTCGCTTCCTGCACTTCTAGTGGCCAACTGATGTTTAGTTTGGCCACAGCCCTAGTCACAACCTCCAGCAGCTCCTCAGATGCTGGAGAATGGGGTGGCAGATCCCCACATTCCCCTGCACCGATGCTCAAATCATCCACCTCCTCAGAGGCAGACAATTCGAGCATCTGGTCCTCATCACGGGCGGGAGAAGCCGCAGGGCGGGCACCCGGCCCGCGAGCGGGACCATGGGAACTGGCTGATGAATGTTGAGAAAGGGCCTCAGCCGTCTCAACATCCCCAACCAGATCCCTTTGCGATCCCCAGGAATGCAGGCGCCGCGCTGCCTCGGCAGACGCGGGACCCGATCCCTGGGGAACGCGTGCCTGTCCTGATTCACTGAACAGGCACAGCCGGGAACGGAGCGTTCTCATGGGCATGAGATCACAGTTTGCACAGACAGCACCCTCGAGTGCTGCCTGTGCATGCTCCATTCCCAAACAAACAACACAGAGCGAGTGTGTGTCACCCTCGCTCAAAAAGCGTGGACAAGGGGACGCACACTGTCTGAACTGCTTCTTCGCTGCCATATCTCACAATATACAATCACAAACAACACCAAATAAGACACACAGTCACATAGAACGCTTGCTGAAGATCAGAAAGCTGGCGCCATTATGTTGCCGGTGTCCTTTTATAGTTTCCGGTTCACCGTCACATGCGGCGTCACGAGTGACGTCATCACGCAGCACCAATCAAGATTGGACTAGTTCCATACAGGCTTCAGACGCGTCACGCTGAAGGCGTTCCCCATAGTGTCGATTTTCGACGCAGCGGAAGTTCCCTCGAAAGGGAACTCTAATCGCACAACAGAAGACTGAGAACACACACTCACTCTTCACTGAATAACTTCTGTAACTATATCTGTAATGTAGATTTTATTTATAAACTGCAGTGTTATTTTACATTTGATTACAGTTTCTGAACCTGAAAATCTTAAACCAGTTTATTTCAATCGCATCTTTGTTCAGTTGTGTCTATTTGTAGCGATTGCTAATTTTTCATGTGTTCTTGTTTAATAACTGAGTGTTTATTGTGTGTAATAATGCTGAAGTGTGTATTAGTTGGGCTATTTGTTCTTCTATGGTGTGTTTAAACCTCAGGCAAACGCTGTGTGTGTAAGTGTTCTTCAGCTGATGATTTCTGCTCATGATATTCAGACACAGTTACAGGTTCTGCAATAACACTAAGGGCCCTATCTTGCACTCGGCGCAAATGACTTTGTACACTGACGCATGTATCATTCTTATTTTGCACCCGCGCAAAGCGGACTTTTCCCTCCACAGACACACGTCGGTTAACTAAGAAATACACTTGCGCTCCCCGGGGCGGTTCAGCGCAAAGAGGAGGCGTGTTCCGGCGCAAACTTTCCCTCATGCTATTTTGCTGTTCTATAAAACAATTGCGCCACTGACCAGAAAAAAACTAGTCTAAAGTCAGTGGCGCGTTGCGCGTTGTTCATTATGCTATTTTAAGGGCGCATGCTTGGCCATAATCAATGTAGCGTGTGCACAACGCGCATACGATTCTCTCATCTAAGCAGCAGTTTTCATTTTTGCAAATCATACATTATTACGATAGATAAGATAGATAAGATAGATAAGATAGATAGACAATTTATTATAAAAGCATACATGTAGCTTACACATTTACCCAAATTATCATACGCCTGTTTAACAGAAGTTAATTTGGGTGGGTTTCTCCATCCCCAATGTCACTTCTCTGTCTTTTACGGCCCTGACGAGAACGTTGCTCTCCTCGGCTGTGAACCGCTCCTGGCGCGCGCCTGGCAAATCCGCCGTTATAATAGGAATCCGCTTTAGAACAAGCGCGCCTGCTCTTAAAGGGAATGTGAGATGACGCTCTGATTGGTTTATTTCACGTTACGCCCAAACCACACCTATGAATAATGAAGCTACTTCAGACCAACCCCTTTTAGATTTGCGCCAGGCGCAAGAGGCATTTATCCCGCCGGGAAAATAGCAACAGCGCCGGGATCCGCCCACAAAGTTACTTGCGCTTTGCGCTTTGACACTTGCGTTTCAGATCGTTAAAATAGGGCCCTAAATGTGGATTATATCTAAGGTTTATTTCCCTTATTGTATCTCTCTCTCTCTCTCTCTGTGCGTGTGCGCATGTGCGGGCGTCTGAGGAGTGTGTGAGCGTCGAGTTGTGTTTGAGTGAGTTGTTAGTTTTTTCCTTTTCTCTTTATTTTGTTTAGATATTTTGGTTTAGTGTTTATTTAATTGTCACCATTTTTTTCACCTAAGGGTGGAAAATGGGGACAAATTCAGATGGTTGTTTCTTTAACTGCTCAACATGGGTGCAAATGTCTACCTGATGAGTCCAACAGTTGAGGATTGTCTAGTTGCGATCAGCAGTGAAATAACATTGTGTCCGCATCAAGGATGAACAAGGCTGTTGTTGTTTTTGAAAGAAGTCTCCTTGGTTCAGCATTTAGTTGAATTTGGTTTATGCGTTAGATATACTTTTTTATCAGTTTTACTGTTGTCGAATCCTTCCAAGAAGGTTATCCTTTCGAATGTGCCCCCATTCATTTCTAAAGATTCACTCGAGCGCTTGTTAGGACGCTATGGTAAACTAGTGGGGCCGATTAACATGATCCCTTTAGGACTAAACAATCCAGAACTCAAACATGTGATGTCATTTAGACGTCAGACTTTCATGATCCTGAACGCTGAATTTCAAACTTTGAATACGTCAGCGAAAACCACGGTGCTGGGTAAAGATTATACCATATCAGTACTGAATCAATGAGGTGTTTTACTTGTGGGAAGTACGGTCATACAAAACTGGTATGTTCAATGAATGATGAGGCTAACACTAATGTGAATGAGCGTTATCATTCTTTTCAACGGGTCAAACCCAGAGATTGCGGACCCTCCCAATAGCCTACATTTCAGTCAGCAGTATGGCAACATTTCGGCTACAGGGTGGAGAACAGGGATGGCAATCGTGTAATCTACAAGACCCACACAATTTGCCTTAAGTGTTTTAATAAGCTTCCTCAATTGACCGGCAACACGTCCAACATGCAGATGCACATCCTACGGCACCATCCCGAAATCAGTTTAGTTGGAGCACAGAACACAGCCCAAAAGCAGCAGCCTACACTGCCTAGCCTAGTTTAATAATTTGCATAGTTATTATTGTTCTTTGGTGTTCAGATTATACCGGTTTTTCCTAATGTTATTTAATAAAAATACCGGTATATATTTTTTTCTCTCAAAATCTCTTTTTTTTCACCCCAAGCCCCGCCCCCTCAAGCCCCGCCCCCGTGATAGAATCGCGATACGAACCGAATCGTGGGTTTGGTGTATCGTTACAGCCCTAATGGAGAGATCGTTTTTTTGGGGTTAAGCAGTATACCTGGTTAAAAGTTAACTCAAATTCTTTGTCTGGAGCGAGAGTTGACCGATTTTACGTTGCCAAGAGTAATAGTGGTAGGTTTAATAACAGCCTAAAAGTACCATCTTTTCTATCTGACCACCATTATATCTCTGTAGCTGTTTCTGTCCTGTCTTCTAAAATTCACAAATCACACTGGCACTTTAACAACAGATTATTACAGGATCACTCTTTTGGCCTTTTTGGCAATCTTGGAGAGAGGAGAGAAGTAGTTTTCCTCTATTAAGTCAGTGGTGGGACATAGGCAAAGTGCACATTAAGTTGTTTTGCCAACAATATACTGCCTATAACAGTGGTTCCCAACCTTTTTTTGTCTGAGACCCCCTTTCCCTCAAGAAAATATTTTAGGGGCCCCCTTCACATTTAATGATATTATCGCTCTTGTAAGCTTGCAGCAAGGATGACAAAATATGTTTTCAAACAAACGGTATGTTTATGCACAAATAATAGCCTATAATATTGAAAATACAATAACAAAAACATCAGTAGGCCCTTTGTAATTTAAAAACGTAAGCCTAGGAGAAGCCTATATATTGGCCCTATTTGAAATGCAAGTGTGTAGGTAAAAAAAGAAAGAATATAGGCTATTACTAAATGACTGCTGTCTGGGGCCTCAATACTTGCATGTTATTTGTGAGGCTTTTTTTTTTACGCTTTTGGCGCTATAGCGAGCGATAATAAACTTGCGCTTATTAACAGAATAATGCGTCTGTCGGAAGAACATTGTTGCCGGAACTACATCTCTCTGTGTACGTCTATGACGAGTCACGCAGGCACTGGGCTCCTCCGCAGCGGCAGCGATCCGAACCAGTGTAAAATAGTCCCAATGTAAACACTTATTATAGGTGGACCATAGTGGTTCAGGATAAGACAAAAACACGTATTGGAAAATGGATTCATGATGAACTCGCTCATTATATAAATTTTGTAAATTTTTAACAGAAAAAGTTAAGGACTTTTATTTAATGCTCATTGCTCAAACCTTTCAAAATATGACGTGACCCCCCACAGAGCTCGCCGAGGCCCCCTTGTGGGCCGCGACCCCCCTGTTGGGAACCGATGGCCTATAACACCAGAACTCTCAAAGAAAAAAATGAGATCTCTTGAAGAAGACATTCTGAGACAAAGTAACCATGGTGACTGCAGATTCCATTGAGAGGAATAAATTCCTTCTAAAGACTTTGTTGGAGGAGCAAGGAAAAGCAGCCCTCTTAAGGACCAGATATTCTCAACTAAATGAAATGGACACTCCCTCTGCATTCTTCTTTGGTCTGGAAAAAAACCAAGAGAACATAAGTATTTCCATAAACTGAATTTTCCACAAGGTGGCGTGACAACTGACCAGCAGGACATCCGCACTCATGCACTGTCCTTTTATGAGTACTTATCCTTTTACTGTGCTGAACCATGTGACAGATCAGCAGCAGAACAACTTTTATGTGATCTACCACAGTTATCAGAGGAAGGTCAACATGTCCTTGAGAACCCTATATCCCTTGCTGAACTTTCTCTTGCCGTTCGATGTGAGAAAACGAACAGTATTTATATCGTTTTTACCTCTTGTAACCACAGCCACGTCCAAGTGATCTGAGGGCGCCGGCGCTTCGGTCTGTGCGTTACAAGAGGTAAAAACGATATAAATACTGTTTTCTCACACAAACCGCTCGTTTCGTTTCTTAGGCCATCAATGTGTATTTACATTTACGAGTCATTAATCATGTTTAATTTGGACTTCTCTGTGCATACTCTTTGAGGTGGTGACCATAGACCTGCATTATATGACTGACAGACAAGAACGCTTTGACCTAAAAATATCAAAATTGAAACTACTGCGGAAACAAAGACACCTACATCTTGGATGCCCTTGAGGTAAGCTAAAACATACCAAAAATTAATTTCAAAGTGAACTATCCCTTTAATGGAAATGCCCTTTGAGGAAAAAGCACACGTTTTCCTTCCTAATTTTTACATGTCAGTAATTAAATCATGGAAATATTTAAACTGTTCCAGAACAGAAGATGTGCACTATGGGATTTCAGAGCCTTTGTTCTTTAATCCCCTTATAAAGCTACCATCTAATGTGTCTTGTTTTGTTCAGTAAAGTAATGGATTTAATTGATTTGACACTATGTTAGTGGCGAACTGTGTTGTCACTTGCTGCACAGGTTAAATTAAAATCTCTGAGAAGTGTGGATAGGATAATTCAGTGTATTAGGGATGCTTTGCCCCCTGCATTAACTCAGCCCTGGTAGATGGTGTTACACCTCAGAACTTCCCTGAGCTGAACGTGACCCCTAAAGATGGAGGAGTTGGGGGTCATTCAAACCAGACTACATTGTTGAAGGGATAGGGGGATTTGGTTTTTCATAATGAGGCAAAGAAAAATCTTTATTATATTTGTGTTAAATCTGTGCATGTTGGACATTTGCAAGGAAAAACAGATACTAAATGGAGGGATAAGATCTCTATTTGTGAAGAAGTACATCCATCATGTACTAGAGTATTGTATAAACCCCCTATGTCCGAGCGATGTGGAGATCTTCAGTGGACAGTACTCCATTGTGCTATCGCCTCAAATAGCTTGGTATCAAAATTTAATACGATTGTTCTGTTATGTCCCTTCTGTAATGCTCATGATACTGTTTTCCATATGTTTTTTGAATGTCCAATACTTCCAAGCCCTTTATTTGTAATACTTGAAAAGTTGATCACAAAATTAGGGTTTTCATATAACAATACCTTGTTTATATTAGGATATAAATATAGCAGGTCATGGCAACAGTTGTTTAATTGGCCAAGCTAAGTTAGCCATTTTGAAATCCCACCAGTGTAAAAATGCAGGAAAGGAAGTTGACATGGAAGCAGATGTTTAGGTGTTTAATAGAATCTCGAGTGACCATTGAGTATAGATATTACAAATACACTGATAATGTTGCTTTGTTTGAATGGAGATGGGGTGTGAGAGAGGCACTGGTGACTGTGAGTGCGTATGGAAGCTTAGTTTTTAATTGTTAAAATGGTTGTTGTTTGTAATGTATTTTGCATAAAATTGTCTTAAACCCTAAATTGCTTTAAATAAAAGGGGTTTAAAAGTCTCTCTCCCTCTCTCTCCATCTCTCTCTCTCTCTGGTACATTCTGGGAATTGGGAAGCGAATGCATGGGAGGGTGATCTAGGTGAGAGGTAATTTTCACTGTTTCTTGCTTTTTCTTGTATTCGATTATTTAAATTGAAAAACTGAGTTTGTTTTTTCCCGCGAGAGTTATGTCGTGTCGGAGGTAGGGATGGCGTGAGTGTGCCGGCGTCAGGCCTGTCGCTCCGGCATGGGATTAGGTGTGTGACCCAGGCAGGTGTGCCTGTTGAAGATGTGTTACTGGACGTGGCAGAGCGCGTGGGCCGTGAGAATATCATTTCGGCGTCTCGGATGAACAAGGCCGTAGTGATATTTTTGAAAGAAGAAAAGCTGGTTCATGGTTTGATCGAGAGCGGGATTTCGGTAAGTGGCACATTTGCTCCTGTTCAACCCTTAGTTTCAATCACGACGAAGGTGACGGTTTCTAATGTTCCAACTTTTATTCCTGATGCCGATATTGAGCGAGAGCTTTCTCGATTTGGAAAACTTGCCAGTGGAATTAGAACGGTCTCACTTGGTTGTAAAAATGCTGCTTTAAAACACGTGTTGTCGTTCAGGCGTCAGGTGTACATGTTTCTAAACGAACCAACGCTGAACATCTCCTTTCGCTGTGTATTCGAGGGCAAGTCGTACATGATGTACGCGAGCACGGGAGAGATGCGGTGTGTTAGGCTGTCTTGTCCTCATAGAGTTGAATCTGAGAATGAAGGCCCAAGCAATACTTCAGACAAGAGGAAGGAAAATGAAGTGCAAAAGAGTAATGTAACAAATGAGGCAGCAGTGGAGAATGAGGATCAGAATGTGGATTTAAATTTGAAGGAAGGAATGACAGTAGAAGATTCGTCCCCCAATAATGAAAAAGATTCAGAGGAAGCTTCTGGTAGTAAGACAAAACAGGGAAAAATGAAGAAAGTTAATGTTGTAAGTGATGTGGCTGTTGAGAGAAGCACTGTGGTACAGGGGTCTGAGCAGGCTGATACTGTGGAGAGGTCAGAGAACACAAGCCAGATGAATGATGAGGCAAACGGGTTAAGGTGAAGTTCTGGAAAGAGGAAAGATAGCATCTTTGATTAAGAAGGTGCAATCAGAAATGGTTGATGAGGAAATGGATGATGATGGCGATGATGATGATGATGATGATGATGATGATGATAATGGTGGTGGGTTGTCGGATTTCTCAGACATGTCAGATGTTTCACAAATAAGCTGTGAGCAGGTTTATTCACTAGATGAAATAAATAAATTCTTGGACGAAACCTTTGGAAAATCTGTTGATGTGCGGAATTATTATTCTGATCTGAAGAGGTTTGAGACTTCTGTTCGTTATTGGCAGAGGAAGGTTGGAGAAGATGAACTCAGTCAGAGAAAGAGATTTCGTTTAAAGAAGTTTCTTGCAAAACTGCGAAGGGATAAAATAATTGAATCAATGGTTTACATATCACTCAGGATGACTTTACTATACTTTATTTATTTCTGTCTCTCTTTTCTATCTCTTTATATTTTCTATGGAGATGATACGGGTAGCCTCTTTAAATATTAATGGAGGGAGAGACAGGAGCAAGAGAGCAGTGGTGGCAGAATTAATTAATATTAAGAATGTAAATGTTTTTTTTTTTTGCAAGAAACACATACAGATTGTGGAAATGAAGTAGAGTGGTGTAGATGGTGGGAGGGGGAAAGCGTCTTCAGTCACGGGTCAAATTTAAGTGCTGGAGAAGCTATTCTTTTTTCAAAGAATTAGAACTTGAAAATTTTGTCAACTGAAGAAATAGAAAAGGGCAGAGTTTTAATGGTTGTTGGAGGAATAAATGATTTAAAATTTATTTTCATAAATGTTTATGCTCCAAACAATGGCTCAGATCATGTGGAATTGTTTAGGAGGTTGCAGAGTGCATTAAGAAAATGTGATAATGATTCTTCATAATAATGGGTGGGGATTGGAATTGCACCACAAATGTTCTCTTAGACAGGAACAGAGAGGAGTCTCATCCACCGTCTAGTAATGTTCTTCAGAATATTATTAAAGAGTTTGAGTTGATGGATGTGTGGAGGAACATGAATAAGAGAATTAGACAGTATACATGGGTTAAAATACTAGACTCTAATGTAACTGGAGCAAGATTGGATAGAATATATATAAGTAAAACAAGTATGAATAGAGTATCCAATGCTACGGTTTTTCGGATCATCATATTGCAACTATAGATTTTAACATTATTAAATGACACAATGGTGGGAGGTGGGGAAAACACAGATTAAGGTTTTTTGTCAAATTTTTCCTACAATACTACTGTGTGTGTTAAAAAGAAAATTGAGCTGTTGGAGAAAGAAATTATTGGTATGGAAAATGTGATGGATGTAAATGTTTTGGGTGTATCTAATAATTTAAGGAATAAGAAAACTGAATTAAGATCCATTTTAGAGGAAAGAGCGAAGGGTTCTTTAATTAGAGCAAGAATTTCCTCTATCAAGGACATTGACTCTCCCACCTCTTATTTTTTTAACCTGGAGCGGAAAGTTGCACAACAAAAGCGCATACTTCACCTGCGCAAGGAAAATGGAACTCTAACATCAAATCCAACAGAAATGAGGAAAATGGCAATGGATTTTTATGCTGACTTGTATGGACATACGGACTGTGACTCTGGGAATATGGCAAAATTATTACAAGGACTTCCAAAGTTGCAACTTTGGATGAGAAAAAGCTCGACACCATGATCAGCCTTAATGAACTTTCAGATGCAGTTCAGCAACTCTCCACAGGGCGTGCGCCGGGAATAGATGGTCTACCTGCTGAATTTTACAAGACTTTTTGGACTGTTTTAGGTGATGATTTTTATGAAGTTTGTTGCGAATGTTTTGAAAAGGAAATGTTACCAACTAGCTGTCAGAGGGCTGTGATCTCTCTTTTACCAAAAAATGGAGATCTAGGTTTTTTAAAGAATTGGCGCCCTGTTTCTTTGATGTGCTCGGACTATAAAATATTGGCAAAAGTTTTAGCCAATAGGTTAAAAAAATACTTACATATTGTGGCCAAAGGAGAGCAAACATATTGTATTCCGGGACGTACAATCATGGACAATCTGTTTTTAATAAGAGATGTTATTGATGTGTCTTTTAGTGAAAATTGCAACATTGGATTTTTGTCTATTGATCAGGAGAAAGCTTTTGATCGGATGGGTCATGAGTACATTTTTAAAGTCTTGGAATCATTTGGGTTTGGGAATTGTTTTATTTCATGGATCAAATTGTTGTATAAAGGGGCTTCAATAATGCTTAAGATGGGGACTGGTTTGACTTATCTATTGTCGATGAAAAGAGGTATTCGACAGGGGTGTCCTCTCTCAGGCCAACTCTATAGTCTAGCAATTGAACCCCTGTTATGCAAATTAAGAAATGGATTAAGGGGTTTTATGGTTCCAGGTGACCCAAGGGAGTCGAGATGTTTTGTCTCTCAGCTTATGCTGATGATGTAACTATTTTTGTTACTGGGCAAGAAGATATGCAGATATTATGTGAGAGTTTGGATGTTTACGAGAAAGCATCTTCAGCTAAAGTCAATTGGGAAAAAAGTAATGGTTTTATTGTGGGCCAGTGGGAAAATGGTGGGCCACCTCTTCCTGGGGGATTGCATTGGGGAAGAGAAGGTATAAAAATTGTGTTTTTAGGAGTTGAAAGTTATAGGAAAAAGAACTGGGAGGGTTTGCTGGAGAAGGTGTCTGCTAAGTTGTCTACATGGAAATGGCTATTGCCAGAGCTATCCTACAGGGGTAGAGTTTTGGTTACAAATAACCTGGCCGCCTCCATGTTATGACACAGACTCAATGTTTTAGAGCCACCAGATGACATTGTTAAAAGCATTCAGAGAAAATTGGTGGAGTTCGGAGGCATGCGCTCTGTTGAGAAGAACATCGAATCTGGGATACGACAAGCAGCTGTTTTTACTGCAAGTTAATGAACTGGATTTTAATCATTTGACTTCATTCTACCAATCCATGCTAAAAGTGTGGAATATGACTTTTTCTGTGACCAGAGAGATTTCACGACCACTGGACTGGATTATGGGAGAACCACTGTTTCATAACTCTTTGATACAAACAAACATTTAGTCTTCAAGCAGTGTGAGGAACAGTCTGGTCAGAGCGGGGTGTACGAAGATCGAACATCTAAGGGATGGCAATGGGTGGAGGACGGCAGTTTCAATTCAGCACAAGACAGGATTACGTTCTTTCCGTCTCTTGGATCGGATGCTGGATGAAGTGCGCTCAGCGCTGCCTGGAGCCTGCAGAGAAGCATTAGCAGCGCCTTCACAGGGATGGAGCTACAGATCTCCAGCAATACGGGTCTCTGCTGCACTGGGAAGACCGGAGGATGGAGATACTTTTGTGTCCTTTAAAACTCCAGAGTTGGGATTATTTCAAGACATTGGCAAAAAAGCTGTGTGTGTTAAGGGGTCTCATCAAACTGTTTTGAGAAGAGTTAAAACATGGAGGTGGACAGAAGTGTTTGGGCCAGGCTTCAGAGGATGCTGGAGATCTCTGTACAAACCTCCTATTGAGAAGCGTACAGCAGATTTACAGTGGAGACTGATGTATGGTATAATAGCTACGAACACACACGTGGCGCAACTCAATCCAGAAGTAGGGAGGGAATGTCCTTTTTGCGGAACGGAGGAAACGGTTGAGCATTTGTTTATCCAGTGTGAGAGGTTAAGAGGTCTTTTTGACTTTTTAGAGGTTTGTTTTGAAAGCATGGGTGAGGAATTTTCATATCAAGTTTTTATTAGTGGTCCAAAGTACAAAGTCAGAGATCGAAGAAAAGTGGTCAATTGATGCAGAGAGAGTTCTGAAAGGGATGGTGGCCGCTAGAATTAAAATTGAGTTTGCTTATTTCAAATTAGTTAATAATATTATAGATTTTTCTGCAATGTGGTCGGTGGGAAGTTTTTTTGTGAGGTCGGGGAGGATGAAATGTTGGTTTTAAAGATGTAATGAATGGGCTGTAATCTGTATTGATTGGATTGTGTTTTTTAATTTATTTTTAATTTAATTATATTTTTGCAGATTTTTGGATGACATATTGGAATGAAATATGATAAATGATCAAATAAATATGTTTTAAGCCTATCTCTCTCTCTCTCTCTCTTGTCTTGTGCGTATGTGTTGTGAGGAGTGTGTGAGTGAGAAGCAGTGAGAACGCTGATGTGGTGAGAGTGAGCTTTTTTCTTCTTTTCTTCCTGTTTTTCCCTACACTGTCTTTGTATAAGTGTGTATTGTTGATTGTTTTAAAATATTGGTATAATTTTATAGATGAAATAGTTATTGTGTGAAGTATAAAGTAAGAGGACGCCGTTGGCCGGTTGGCTATATGGCGGTCAAAGTTTTGACCAAATTTCACGCAGGCATGGCGTTGAAGTACTGCCTGCTTTTAATTGTTCTGTAGAAGATTGTGCTTTGGCTGTTGGGAAGGCTGTCGGGTATGATAGTATTGTCTCTGCATCCCGAATGAATAGCGCTGTGGTTATTTTTTTGGACGCCATAGAGAAAGTGAATAGTGTTGTTCAGAGTGGAGTTGTGATCCAAGATACGTTAGTTTTTTGTTGTTCCGTTGATTCATCTCGCAAAAAGAATTATCCTCTCCAACGTCCCGCCTTTTATTAAGGACGAGTTGTTAACAGCAGAGTTGTCTAGGCATGGCAAAATAATGTCGCAAATGAAACATACCGCTTAGTTGCAAGTCTCCATTGCTCAGGCATGTTGTTTGTTTTAGACGGCAAGTGTATATGATTTTAAACAGCGGCGAAGATGAAATGAATGTGGCGTTCAAATTTCGAATTGACGGATTTGATTATGTCATTTTTGCATCTTCTGATACAATGAAGTGTTTTGAGTGTGGCAAAGAAGGTCACACCAAACAAGTGTGTCCTGGGAGGGCTGAAGGTGCGGGTGCTGGTGTGTTGACAAATGAAAATGCCGGTAGCAGTAATGTGGAGCAGACTAGCGCTGACAATGTAACGATGAATGCGCGAAACGAGGGGGGAGATGGCGATCCTAGCAGGACTGTTGTTGGTAGAGGGGTTGAGCGTGAGCAAAGTAGGGATGTTGTTTCAGGAGGCGTGGAAAGTACAGAAAATGAGAATGAAAGTGAAATTACGGTTACAACTGATAGTGTTATAGCTGCAGCTGAATGTATTTTAGCTGAGGAGAATAATACTGACTTTGAAAAGGATGAGGCTTTATTTAAAGCTAAATCTTGTCAAGAAACCCCCAAAGAAAACAAGTGATAAAGTGGTGAGGGGTAAACAAGCTGATGATACTGAACACAGTGCAATAGATGATTCTGAGAGTGAGGCTGTAGAAGTTAACAATGAGAAGGGTCAACAAAGTTATTCTTTTGTAAAATTGAGAAGTTTCTTACAAAAGACAAAGAATATGAAGAATGTCCAGGTTGTAGATTACTTTCCTGATCGGAAAGCATTCATTGAATCAGCCGTGATGTTAATGAGGGGAGAAGGTGAAGAACGATTCACAGTACAGGAGATATATAGACTGAAGAAATTTGTTTCTAAAGTGAAATTGGAATTAAACATTGAAGATGGATTTGAAACTACACAGGTGTCTCTTTCTTAAGTTATTGTGTGTTTCTGTATGCTGTTTAAACTTATGCAATCAAATGAGTGCAATAAAAGTGGGCACCCTTAACTTGAATGGTGCTAGAGATATTCAAAAAAGAGCACTTTTGTTTGAGTTAATTATTCAGAAGGGTGTAGATGTAATGTTCATACAGGAAACACACAGTGACTGCTTGAATGAAATTGACTGGAGGAAAGAATGTTAATTGTACGGAAAATCATGTTCTTGATAGGAATCATTTGGAACCTCACACTGCTTCAAGTCGTGTAATGCGTGAATTGATTGAAACACAGTTTATGTGATGTGTGGAGAGAATTGAACCATAACAATAGGCAGTACACATGGACACACTCCAGAGATGATGTTATTTCTATGGCCAGGCTTGATAGGTTTTATTGTTCTAGATATCATTTTAATATTGTCAAAAAGTGTGTTATTACTCCAGTTGGGTTCTTGGATCACTGTTTGGTTTTGTGTGAAGTGTTTATAGCAAATGTTAAAATAAAGAGTGCTTATTGGAATTTCAATGCATCTTTGTTGGATGATATGAATTTTAGAGATGTAATTTTTGGGGAATTTTTAAAAGTAGGAAAAATTGTTTTAAGGATTTAAGACAGTGGTGGGATTGTGGGAAAGTTGAAATAAAAGCTTTATGTCAGCAGTACGCTTTCAATGTCTCTCGACTCGAGATATTACGCACTCAATGAGAAAACTTGAATCTCAGATTATTGAATTGCAAAAGTTGTTTGAAGTTACTGGGGAACAAAAATGTCTTGATGCTCTTAAGTGTAAAATGTCATTTTTTACAGACCTGCTGGGTATAAAGACACAAGGGGCTCTGGTTAGATCAAGTTTTTTTGGCCTAGAACGGAAAAATGGGCAGAGGCGATATATTCACTCTATTCGAACAGAAAATGGGCAGGAATTGAAAGAGCCCGCAAGTATCAGGAAAAGGGCCGTACAATTCTATGCTGGGTTATATAGGAGTGAATATGAAGAGAATGAGGAGCTCTTTGCCAAATTTTATGATGGCTTGCCAAATATTGCGCAGGACAATGTAGTAAAACTTGATGGGTGTCTTACAGAGCAGGGGCTTTTAAATGCTTTAAAAGACATGAAGACTGGTAAAGCACCAGGTATTGATGGCCTCTCCGTGGAGTTTTACAATGCCTTTTGGGGAGTGATGGGCAAGGACCTTTTGGATGTTTTAAATGAAAGTTTGGTTGTGGGTTCCCTCCCTCTAAGTTGTAGGAGGGCAGTGGTCACTTTGTTGCCTAAGAAAGGTGACTTACAGGAAATTAAGAATTGGCGACCTGTAAGTTTATTATAATAATAATTAATTACATTTATATAGCGCTTTTCTAGGCACTCAAAGCGCTTCACATGGAAGGGGGAATCTCCTCAACCACCACCAGTGTGCAGCTCCACCTGGATGATGCGACGGCAGCCATAGTGCGCCAGAACGCCCACCACACACCAGCTTACTGGTGGACAGGAGACAGAGTGATGAAGACAATTGGTATATATATATATATAGGGATGATTAGGAGGCCACGATGGACAGAGGCCACTGGGCAAATTTGGCCAGGATGCCAGGGTTACACCCCTACTCTTTCGAAAGACATCCTGGGATTTTTAATGACCACAGAGAGTCAGGACCTCGGTTTAACGTCTCATCCGAAGGACGGTGCTCTTTGATAGTATAGTGTCCCCGTCACTATACTGGGGCATTAGGACCCACACAGACCACAGGGTGAGCGCCCCCTGCTGGCCTCACTAACATCTCTTCCAGCAGCAACCTGGTTTACCCAGAAGGTCTCCCATCCAGGTACTAACCAGGCTCAGCCCTGCTCAGCTTCAGTGGGCACCCAGTCTTGGGCTACAGGGTGACATGGCTGCTGGTTAAATGTACAGACTTAAAGAGTTTTTCTAAGGTTTTGGCCAAAAGTGGTTCATCCTGACCAGACCTATTGTATACCCGGAAGGTGGATATGGATAACATTACTTTTATCAGAGATATGCTGGATGTCTCTGGTTATCTTGATCTGGACATAGGCTTTATTTCAATAGATCAAGAAAAGGCCTTTGATCGAATAGAGCATCAATACCTCTGGAATACGCTTGATGCTTTTGGCTTTGGGTCCACTTTTAGGGGAATGATTCAAGTACTATATAAAGACATTGAGAGCGTGCTAAAGATCAATTGTGGTTTAAGTGCCCCTTTTGAAATTGGGAGAGGTATAAGACAGGGATGTGCTCTCTCAAGAATGTTATATTCCCTGGCAATTGAACCAATGTTAAATAAGCTGCGTTCTTGTATTGAAGGTTTTAAATTAGGGAATGTTCATAGTGTTCAACATCAAATATCAGCTTATGCGGATGATGTGATGATTTTAATTAATGGGAAAAAAAATGTTATTAATTTGGAGTCTACTGTTAATGAATTTGGTGTAATTTCTGCTGCAAGAGTGAACTGGGAGAAAAGCGATGCACTGATTAGAGGTAAATGGAAGAATGGCTTACCAGTTTTACCTGGTGGGTTGATGTGGAAGAAAGGGGGTCTTACGTATTTGGGAGTGCATCTTGGAGAAATATCTGTGCAACAGAAAAATTGGGATGGGATTACAGAAAAAGTGGAAGGCAGACTAAAGAAATGGAGATGGATTCATTCCCAGCTGTGTTTTAGAGGGAGAGTATTAATATTGAACAATTTAATGGCCTCAACTATGTGGCATAAGCTCTCTTGTGTTGAACCTCCCACTGGACTATTAGCACGGTTGCAAAGAATATTGGTGGACTTCTTCTGGGACAGGTTGCACTGGGTCCCTCAAAGTGTGCTTGTTTTGCCATTGGAGGAGGGAGGACAAGGGTTGGTGTCTCTAGCAAGCAGATACGCAACATTACGATTACAGTTCATCCAGAAGTTTCTAACAGGCTCAGTGGATGTGGTACGGAGAGAAGTTGTAAAAAGCATTCTTCACAGAGTGGATGGACTTGGACTAGATACTGCTTTGTTCCTCATGGATATCAAAAAGCTACACTTGAGTGGACTATCTTCATTTTACCTTGGATTGTTCAAAGTTTGGGGATCTTTCATCATTAAAAGACCAGAAAAGGCAAACTCTCTGTTCTGGTTGTTGGAGGAGCCTCTAGTCAAGGGGGCCCGTTTGGACATAACAGATCAAGTGCCAAATCTTTCTCAGAGACTGTGTGTGACACACAGACGGTAAAGATGAGTCACTTAATTAAAGTGGCCGGATCTGAACTAAACGATGTTACGGCGGTGGCGGCGTTATTAGGACAAAAATCTATGCGACAAACATCCACAATCATGGACTTATGGAGAAAGAAACTGGCAGCAGAGGAGTTGTTACTTCTTGAAAGATATAAGATATGAATATGAGAGACCCTTTCCCCAAGCACTGGATTACACCAGATTTAAAGGAGATGTCTGGTATTTTGTTAAATTTGAATGGACTTCAGGACTTACTATTGGGTGAATTAATTGGAAAAGTGATGTATAAATGTTTTGTTAAAATATTGTACAAGTCAACACTGTGTGAGAAAATGGATAATGTCTGGAGAGAGAAGTTTGATGTAGGAGACGAAGTTAAACCACACTGGAGGGCCTTATATAAACCAGCATTGATGAAGAAATCGGGAGATCTTCAGTGGAGAATCCTGAAGGAGCTGTTGCTGTGAATGCTTTTGTCTCGATCATTAACCCAAATGTCAATGAAGGTTGTGTTTTTTGTGGGTTCAGAGAAACTATTTATCATTGTTTTCTAGAATGTAACAGGCTGAAACCACTTTTTGATTTACTTGGTTTTAGGGTTTTAAGGAAAGTTTCACACCAAAGGGTTTCATATGGGCAGGATACCACCGCAGTCAGAGATTCAAATGGCAGTTGATAAACTTTATAGTTGGCCAAGCAAAAATGGCAATGTATATTTCAAGGAAAAACATGATTGAAAATATGCATTGCCAGGATAGTGTACTGTTGTTTAAGGCATTTAGTGGATCTAAGATCTCAGTTGAGTTTAAGTATTACAAGGAGATGCAAGATTTGGGAACCTTTATATTGCAGTGGTGTTTCAATGAGGTTTGTTGTGCTGTGTTTGAGGGGGACTTAACTTTAGAAAAAAAAATCTCCCTCTCGCTCTCTCTCTCTCTCTCTCTCTCTCTCTCTCTCTCTCTCTCTCTCTCTCTCTCTCTCTCTCTCTCTCTCTCCCTCTCTCTCTCTCTCTCTCTCTCTCTCTCTCCCTCCCTCTCTCTCTCTCTCTCTCTCTCTCTCTCTCTCTCACTCACTCTCTCTCTCTCTCTCTCTCTCTCTCTCTGTGCGCATGTGCGGGCGTTTGTTGAGCGGAGTGAGTGGTGTGGTGAGTGTGTGGTCTTTTTTTTGTGCCCGTTGTGGCTTTAAAAGACTTTCCCCCCTCTTACTTTTTTGTGTTTTTTGTTGTTTTGTTTGTTGTTTGTTGTGAAGTACTGAGCGCCTGTCTTAACCAGTGTTTTGCACTGGGAAGCATGGCGGCTCAAGGTGTTCTCGATTCACTCACGCGGCGCCACGGTGTGAAGGTGGTGGCTGCGGGGAGTGTGGAGGAGTGTAGTGTTGCGGTCGGTGATGTTGTTGGTCATGAATGTGTGTTAGCGGCGTCTAAGATGAATAACTCAATTGTATTGTTTTTGAATACAGTCGAGAAAGCGAATGAAGTTGTAGGAAAGGGAATAAACATCCGTGGGTTATTTACTCCAGTACTACCTCTTTCTACTCCCGCTAAAAAGGTCACAATTTCAAATATACCTCCTTTTATTAAAGATGAGATGTTGATGAAGGAATTGTCACGCTTTGGCAAATTGATTGCTCCCATAAAAAAGATCGCTATAGGATGTAAATCGGGGTTGGTGAAACATGTAGTGTCGTTCAGGCGTTTCACGTTTATGATTCTGAACGGAAATAGAACTGATCTTGAGGTAAATTTTAAATTTAAAGTGGATGATTTTGATTACACCGTTTTTGTAACTACAGAGACGATGAGGTGTTTTGGTTGTGGAAAGTCTGGTCATTTGATCCGCGGGTGCCCGGAAAACAGCGCTCAGGGCAGTGGGCAGAATGATGGTGCAAAAGGTAACGTTAACGCTGAGCAGAATAAAGACGGAGAAGTCGCCAGTACCTCCAACAAAGCGCCGATTTCTAGTGGTCCAAAAGTAGTGTCGGTAGAAAAAAATGTTGAACCTGTTCTAACTAGAGAAAGTGTGGAAATTGATGAAAGAAACGCCAACATTTCTGAAATTGTAACCTGTGAGAGTGTTGAAAGCAACAGTATTGAGTGTGGAGAAGCTCTTGATAACACACAAATGAGCTTAAATCAGTTCTCTGATACTGAGTCACAAGTGGAGAGTGTAATTCAAAATGAGGACACGTTAATGGATATGGATCAGGTTGTTTTTAAAACACCTCTGAAGAGGAAGAAAAATGACAAGAGCTTGGTTTTGAAACAGGCTAGGAAGGATCAAGAAGGGAGTAAAGTGGACAATGAAAGCAGTGAGGGTGAGTGCTCTGACTCTAGTGGCTCCGTTTGTTCACAATCCAGTTGGTCATGTCTTGAATATGGAGTGGATGAGATCAAGAAATTCTTGAAGGTGACCAAAAATATGAGAGGAGTGAAAGTTGAGGAATATTTTCCAGATTTCAGAAGACTTCTGGAAAATATTAAGAGTTCAATGAGTGAAGGAAGATTTACAGATAAAGAAGTATATCGTTTGAAAAAAATTGTCACAAAAATTCAACTCCAATTGAATAATGATGATGAGATGGTTTAGTATTTATGCTCTTATTGGATGTATTGCTTTCTGTGCTGTAGTTTCTCTTTCATTTTTAATTATGAGTGACATTCGTATTGCATCTCTAAATGTGAATGGGGCTAGAGATTGCAGAAAGAGAGCTCAGATTTATGAAGTAGCGAAACAGAATAAAACTGATGTCCTGTTTTTACAGGAGACACATAGTGATGTGGAAATTTCTGTTGAATGGGCTAAGGAATGGGGTGGTCTTCTTTTTCTGAGCCACAATACTTCACTCAGTGGAGGAGTTGCAGTTTTGTTTAATAAAAATTTTGCTCCCTCATCTTGTTCAGTAGAGGAGATTGTAAAAGGTAGATTGTTAAAGATAAAAGCTCATTTTGAAGATCATGTTTTTGTTTTTATTTGTGTATATGCACCAACCTCACAGACAGAAAGAATGTTGTTTTTAGATCAATTGAATACAGTAGTAGAAAAATGTGATAATGAAGATTTTTTGGTTGTGGGAGGAGATTTTAATTGTGTCGAAAGAAATATAGATAGGAATCATGTAGAACCACATATGGCTTCACGCCGAAAACTGATACAAATGGTAGAAGGGAATGAGCTTGGTGATGTATGGAGAAATTTTAATCATGATGCTAAACAATACACATGGACGCATGCTCGTGAAAATGTGTTGTCAATGGCGCGATTGGATAGGTTTTATGTCTTCAAACATCATCTTAGTTTTTTTGTAAATTGCTCAATTCTTCCAGTAGGCTTCTCTGATCACAGTTTGGTTGTGTGTAGAATGATTGTTAGTTCTGTTAAATTAAGTAGTTCTTATTGGCATTTTAATGTGACTTTGTTGTCAGATTTACAGTTTAAAGATGTTTTTAGGTTTTATTGGGAGTCTTTTAAAGAACAAAAAGATCAATTTTCCTCTTTACAGGAATGGTGGGACATTGGGAAAGTAAACATTAAGCAATTATGTCAACAATATACTCTAAATGTCACAAGAGTTTTAACTCAGTCTATAAAGAATTTAGAAGAGGAAATTATAGAAATTCAAGTTTTAATTCAAGAAACAGGAAATCAAGACCATTTAGATTCTCTTTTCATGAAAAAAACAGCATTGTCTGAATTCTATAAAAGAAAGGCACAAGGGGCATTGGTCAGATCACGCTTCCAGGATGTGGAGCAGATGGATGTTCCATCAAAGTTTTTTTTCGGATTAGAAAAAAAGAACGGTCAAAGACGTTATATTCAGAATTTAAGGTCTGAAGCTGGGGTTCTGTTATCAGACCCAGTCGAAATGAGAGAAAGAGCTGTTACATTTTATAAAAATCTCTATAGCTCTGATCTTAGGAAAGATCAAGATGTTGATGGTTTCTTTTTTGAAGATCTGTCAAAATTATCAGAAAGTGCCAATGCAAAACTTAGTGAAGATATAACTTTAATTGAACTG
>JARWKJ010000009.1:324902-342402 GCA_029959095.1 Rhinichthys osculus | reverse complement strand
CACGACTGAGAAAATGTAATTTAGTGTTTAATCACGTGTTCTGTCACATGACCAGCTGAAACTCGTTCAGTTCCTCCGCTAACGACTGAGCTCTGGTGTTTCTCTGGTGGAGTGAGGTGTGTGTGTGTGTGAGAGAGAGAGTGAGGTGTGTGTGTGTGTGTGTGTGTGTGTGAGAGACGCTCAGATCATAACCACAGGACTCCTTCAGATTCAGTATTCGGTGGATTTGCTTCTGATCGTGAATCTCGGATCAGGAGATAATCAGAGTCACATGACATGAGCTAATGAACCCTGATCTCGGAGAACGCTGTGATTACAGTCGAGTCGATGTGAGGAAGGAGAGCTTCAGTCCCTCGTGCTCTTCTTCATCCTCTTCCTCATAAAGGATCTTCATCACACCAACCATGGCAGTTTGCAATGCAAATAAATCAAAGTGACATGATATTATTAAACACAGACATTACGTTGAATATCAATTTACCAGTCAGATGAAAATGCAATAAGCGATCATGTTTCCCTCGGCATAGATGTTTATTGGCTTTGATTTGTTTGCTGAGGTTATTGAAATTTAAATGCAATGATTTGCTTCTAAAATAAGAACCGCTTTCCTTTCGTCAGAAAACTGCTATAACTATTATTAATAAGTATTACTAACTATTATTATTACTGAAGCCAGAGTTAAAGCTGCTCTGTAAACAGCGACTGTTGCTTTAATACAAGACAAAGAAAGAAATTGGTGTAATCAGCAGAAATGCAA
Source organism: Rhinichthys osculus (assembly GCA_029959095.1). Classification (NCBI taxonomy): domain Eukaryota; kingdom Metazoa; phylum Chordata; class Actinopteri; order Cypriniformes; family Leuciscidae; genus Rhinichthys; species Rhinichthys osculus. Next base: position 341,645 of record JARWKJ010000009.1, on the reverse strand, counting down.
AATATTGTGTTATTTTATAAACATTAGTGAAAGAACAGTGTAAAGTCAATGCTTAGCAAACCCCGACCTCTGACTCCTGACCCATGAATCCTGACCCATGACCTCTGACCCATGATCCCTGAGTCCTGACCCTTGACCCCTGACCCATGACATCTGACCCATGAGTCCTGACCCTTGACCTCTGACCCATGAGTCCTGACCTGTGACCCCTGACCTCTGACCCCTGACCCATGAGTCCTGACCCATGACCTCTGACCCATGATCCCTGAGTCCTGACCCTTGACCCCTGACCCATGACAACTGACCCATGAGTCCTGACCCTTGACCTCTGACCCATGAGTCCTGATCCCTGACCAATGAGTCCTGACCTGTGACCCCGGATCCCTGACCTCTGACCCCTGACCCATGAGTCCTGACCCATGACCTCTGACCCATGAGTCCTGACCCCTGATCCCTGACCCATGAGTCCTGACCCATGAGTCCTGACCTCTGACCTCTGACCCCTGACCCGTGAGTCCTGACCCATGACCTCAGACCCATGAGTCCTGATCCCTGACCCCTGACCCATGAGTCCTGACCCATGACCTCTGACCCATGAGTCCTGATCCCTGACCCATGAGTCCTGACCTGTGACCCCTGATCCCTGACCCATGAGTCCTGACCCATGACCTCTGACCCATGATCCCTGAGTCCTGACCCTTGACCCCTGACCCATGACATCTGACCCATGAGTCCTGACCCTTGACCTCTGACCCATGAGTCCTGATCCCTGACCAATGAGTCCTGACCTGTGACCCCTGATCCATGACCTCTGACCCCTGACCCATGAGTCCTGACCCATGACCTCTGACCCATGAGTCCTGATCCCTGACCCATGAGTCCTGACCCATGAGTCCTGACCTCTGACCCCTGATCCCTGACCTCTGACCCCTGACCCGTGAGTCCTGACCCATGACCTCTGACCCATGAGTCCTGATCCCTGACCCATGAGTCCTGACCCATGACCTCTGACCCATGAGTCCTGACCTCTGACCAAAGACCCATGCCCTCTGACCCATGACCTTTGACCCCTGACCCATGAGTCTTGACCTCTGACTCATGAGTCTTGACCATGACCTCTGACCCCTGACCCATAAAAGGGATAATCCTGTTATCATTTCCTCCCGTCGTGAGTGACTGTATTTCTTCTCTGTGTTTGTAAGTCTTCCAATGTTGTTTGCTTTCCAGCGTTTTTCGAAAGATCTCCGTGTTCCACTGAAGAAAGATGAACTATAACTATACTGTAGATGAACTGTAGATGAACTATTACTGTAGATGAACTATTACTGTAGATGAACTATAACTGTAGATGAACTATAACTGTAGATTAACTATTACTGTAGATGAACTATAACTGTAGATGAACTATTACTGTAGATGAACTATAACTGTAGATGAACTATTACTGTAGATGAACTATGAACTATTACTGTAGATGAACTATTACTGTAGATGAACTATAACTGTAGATGAACTATTACTGTAGATGAACTGTAGATGAACTATAACTGTAGATGAACTATAACTGTAGATGAACTGTAGATGAACTATTACTGTAGATGAACTATTACTGTAGATGAACTATAACTGTAGATGAACTATAACTGTAGATGAACTATTACTGTAGATGAACTGTAGATGAACTATAACTGTAGATGAACTATAACTGTAGATGAACTCTAGATGAACTATTACTGTAGATGAACTATAACTGTAGATGAACTATTACTGTAGATGAACTATAACTGTAGATGAACTATTACTGTAGATGAACTATTACTGTAGATGAACTATTACTGTAGATGAACTATAACTGTAGATGAACTATTACTGTAGATGAACTATAACTGTAGATGAACTATTACTGTAGATGAACTATTACTGTAGATGAAATATAACTGTAGATGAACTATTACTGTAGATGAACTATAACTGTAGATGAACTATTACTGTAGATGAACTATAACTGTAGATGAACTATTACTGTAGATGAACTATAACTGTAGATGAACTATTACTGTAGATGGACTATTACTGTAGATGAACTATTACTGTAGATGAACTATAACTGTAGATGAACTATTACTTCAGATGAACTATAACTGTATATGAACTATTACTTCAGATGAACTATAACTGTATATGAACTATTACTGTAGATGAACTATTACTGTAGATGAACTATAACTATAGATTAACTATTACTGTAGATGAACTATAACTATAGATTAACTATTACTCTAGATGAACTGTAGATGAACTATTACTGTAGATGAACTATAACTGTAGATGAACTATTACTGTAGATGAACTATAACTGTAGATGAACTATTACTGTAGATGAACTATAACTGTAGATGAACTATTACTGTAGATGAACTATAACTGTAGATGAACTATTACTGTAGATGAACTATAACTGTAGATGAACTATTACTGTAGATGGACTATTACTGTAGATGAACTATTACTGTAGATGAACTATAACTGTAGATGAACTATTATTGTAGATGAACTATAACTGTATATGAACTATTACTGTAGATGAACTGTAGATGAACTATAACTGTAGATGAACTATTACTGTAGATGAACTATAACTATAGATGAACTATTACTGTAGATGAACTATAACTGTAGATGAACTATTACTGTAGATGAACTATAACTGTAGATGAACTATTACTGTAGATGAACTATTACTGTAGATGAACTATAACTATAGATGAACTATTACTGTAGATGAACTATAACTGTAGATGAACTATTACTGTAGATTAACTATTACTGTAGTAGATTAACTATTACTGTAGATTAACTATCACTGTAGATGAACTATAACTAGATTAACTATTACTGTAGATGAACTATTACTGTAGATGAACTACTACTGTAGATGAACTATTACTGTAGGTGAACTATAACTGTAGATGAACTATTACTGTAGATGAACTATAACTCTAGATGAACTATTACTGTAGATGAACTGTAGATGAACTGTAGATGAACTATTACTGTAGATGAACTGTAGATGAACTATTACTGTAGATGAACTTTTACTGTAGATGAACTATTACTGTAGATGAACTTTTACTGTAGATGAACTATTACTGTAATTACTGTAGATGAACTATTACTGTAGATGAACTATAACTGTAGATTAAATATTACTGTAGATGAACTGTAGATGAACTACAGTATTACTGTAGATGAACTATAACTGTAGATAAACTATAACTGTAGATGAACTATAACTGTAGATGAACTATAACTGTAGATGAACTATAACTGTAGATGAACTATTACTTTAGATGAACTATTACTGTAGATGAACTATAACTGTAGATGAACTATTACTGTAGATGAACTATAACTGTAGATGAACTATAACTGTAGATTAACTATAACTGTAGATGAACTATTACTGTAGATGAACTATAACTGTAGATGAACTATAGCTGTAGATGAACTATTACTGTAGATGAACTATCACTGTAGATGAACTATAACTGTGGATGAACTATTACTGTAGATGAACTATAACTGTAGATGAACTATAACTGTAGATGAACTATTACTGTAGATGAACTATAACTGTAGATGAACTATAACTGTAGATGAACTATTCCTGTTGATGAACTCTTACTGTAGATGAACTATTACTGTAATCTCTTTTAGAGGTTTGAGTCTGATCTTCTGCTCTGTGTTTCTGAAGCTGCTTCCGCTTTCAGCCTGGGTTCATGATATCTTATTCTCAGAAATTGTCATTGTCTATTACTACATCTATTTCCAGAAGCAAACTGATCGTGCAGCAGAAAGCGTGTGTGTGAGTTTGTGTGTGTGTGTATCAGTGGATTCCAGTGTGTCTTCAGTGTGTGAGTGAGTTTGTGTGTGTGTGTCAGTGGATTCCAGTGCGTCTTCAGTGTGTGTGTGTGTGTGAGAGTGAATTTGTGTGTGTGTGTGTGTGTGTCAGTGGATTCCAGTGTGTGTGTGCGTGTGTGTGAGTTTGTGTGTGTGTCTGTGTGTGTGTGTGTGTAGGTCAGAGCGAGCCGCTTCTGAATGTCCTGTCGTTTGCACACATGTTTCTCTGATGTACGTGAGATATTAAACCATATTCAGAACATGAGACACTATTAGATCATTTCAGTGGTGATTTCTAAACCAATGTGAAGTCACTTTTCTGCTGAAGCCTCGTCTCTGATTATTCTAGATTGTAATTTGCATTTAGAATGGACATTACTTTGTATAAGTGTTCTCAAAAAAGAAGACCTTGACTTGCGGGTCACAAGCCTCTTCAGTTCTGAACCTGTGAAACCTCAGTCGGAAAACAGCCGGCGGACTCGATTCCTGTCGCTATGCAGAGACGATCAGGTTCCTCACAGATAGTTTATCACACACACACACACACACACACACACACACACACACACACACACACACACACACACACACACACACACACACACACACTGCTTCTCTTGAGGAACATCACAGATGTGGAGCTGTTACTTCCAGAAAACTGAGGAACAAATAAACAGAAGATCTTTGGACAGAATCTATTATTCAGTGGATTCCAGTGTGTGTAAGTGTGTGTGTCCGTGGATTCCAGTGTGTCTTCAGTCAGTGTGTGTGTGTGTGTGTCAGTGGATTCCAGTGTGTTTGTGTGTGTGTGTCAGTGGATTTCAGTGTGTCTTCAGAAATAACACTGTGTTACACTACAGTCAGCCTTTATCCACTGGATCCTTCACTTTAAGGCAGCAGTAACTTCACTCCTGATAAAGCTTTACTCTCTGAATCCCTGCACCAAGAAGTCCATTACTCTCTAAAAAACACTGGGTTAAAAACAACCCAAAAGACTGGGTAAATATAGGACAGAATACATGTTGGGTCAATTTTACCCAGCGAATTGGGTTGTTGATTTAACCCAGCATAATGGGATGATTTGTTTTCACTATAGCTTTTTTTTTTTTTACTTTATACATGAATTAATGTTTTATGGATTAACTTGAATTCTCTAAACTTTTTTTAAATACTCCACACAACCACTGGTTTGCATAAAAATTCCTTTACTTTTTATCATATTTTTCAGGAAAGTATATTTTATATTGTTTTAATACATATTGCCAACATTTAAGCTCGTTTAACAAATATTGGAAGTACAAATTAAACAGAAGTACAAGTAATTCAAGTGTAATGGCCCAGTCTCTGTTGTGCCGTTTCCACTGTAACGCACTGGATCTCGTGCCGAAATATGCTGTGACTCCATAACCTGTCCATAAACAATCAGTGGACAGTTCTGAGAAAATATTTTAACATCGTATGTATTTATATTCTGTATATTTTTTAATAAAATCATAAAATGTTATGCAAGGCATCAGGCGTTTCCATCACACTAAAAGACCGACGCAACACTCGTTCAGTGACTCACATCGCTCCCCTGTATGTTGCTTTGCATAAAATTAAACCATATACAGCACAATATCGAATTCATAGATAAAATAAAATGTACACAAACCTGTATTTTACCGAAGACATGCACAATTTTGACGGTCCTGCACTGCTCTCTACAGAAGAGGTCGCAAAAAGCCAGCGATAAATAACTAAATCCCTGGGTTGTTACGTCTGACCCAAGATCTGGGTAACACAAGAACACTACCCAAACATTGGCTTGTTACGTCTGAACCAAGATCTGGGTAACACAAGAACACTACCCAAACATTGGGTTGTTACGTCTGACCCAGGATCTGGGTTACCACAAGAACACTACCCAAACACTGGGTTTTTACATCTGACCCAGGATCTGGGTAACACAAGAACACTACCCAAACACTGGGTTGTTATATCTGACCCAGGATCTGGGTAACACAAGCACACTACCCAAACACTGGGTTGTTACATCTGACCCAGGATCTGGGTAACACAAGAACACTACCCAAACACTGGGTTGTTATATCTGACCCAGGATCTGGGTAACACTAGAACACTACCCAAACACTGGGTTTTTACATCTGACCCAGGATCTGGGTAACACAAGAACACTACCCAAACACTGGGTTGTTACATCTGACCCAGGATCTGGGTAACACAAGAACACTACCCAAACACTGGGTTGTTATATCTGACCCAGGATCTGGGTAACACAAGAACACTACCCAAACATTGGGTTGTTACGTCTGACCCAGGATCTGGGTTAACTCAAGAACATTACCCAAACACTGGGTTGTTACATCTGACCAAGGATCTGGGTAACACAAGAACACTACCCAAACACTGGGTTGTTACATCTGACCCAGGATCTGGGTAACACAAGAACACTACCCAAACACTGAAAAAATAACCCCCCAAAAAATTACTCAAAAGGCTCAACCCAGGAGGAACTCACTAATCTCTTTAATTCTATTTGTATTGATATACTTGACTCTGTTGCTTCACTAAGGGTTAAACGCACTAAAGCGCTAACATAACCTTGGTTAAATGACCATACCCGATCTCTCAGGCGTGCCTGCAGAACAGCTGAGAGAAAGTGGAAAAAGGACAAACTCCAAGATTCATTTAAAATTTTAAAGGACACATTACATAAATACCAGGGAGCGGTTAAATCTGCTAAAACTCAGTTTTTATCTCTCCTGGTTGCAAATAATACACAGAGGCCTCAAGTCAAGTCATCTTCATTTATATAGCGCTTTTAACAACATAGAATGTTTCAAAGCAGCTTTACAGAGATAAACATACAATTTACGGTAACAGAGATTGTTTTGGCTTTATAGCGATTTTGAATAATGTTATTTCCAGCTAAAGTTAGTTTTGATTGATTCACTTCCAGCAAAATGATCATTTGTTATTACATTAGGGGCCACTAAGACGACGGCGTTCTCTCTAAACAGACTTTAAACTGAACCTGCGACCTGATGGCGTTCACATGCGCATTAAGAATTGATTCTATAGTTATATTCGTTTGAATATGTGTGCGCAGGTTTGTAATTTCCCTACAAACTATGCCTAAACAAACTACTTGTCTTGCCTATACATTAGATAAAGAATTTTGTTTTATTTTATCACTTCGGGGTACGCGAACTGGATTTTCAACAACGCTTTATCTGTAGAGTGGGAAAGGGATCCTCCATAGGGAGAGGATAGTTAACACTTCAGCACTGCATTGTCATCGGGTCCAGGCGAATCTCCTTCGTCAGATCTGGATACGGCCTGGATCCGGCAGGCTGCGGGAAAACCTCGGGATAAACAAAGACACTAATATTAGCGTAGATGCCATTCTTCTTATGATGTAACGAGTACATCTGGATTTAAGGGAAGTGTTCCCAGTTCCGGCTGACCTAATCTATGCAGCCTAACATTGAATTATAGAAGTCTATAGTGTGTTATGTGTATGCTAGGTCAAAGAGATGTGTTTTTAGTCTAGCTTTGAACTGACAGAGTGTGTCTGCTTCCCGGACAATGGTAGGAAGACTGTTCCAGAGTTTTGGTGCTAAATAGGAAAAGGATGTCCCGCCAGCAGTCGATTTAGATATTCTAGGTATTATCAACTGGCCGGAGTTTTGAGATCGCAATAGACGTGAAGGACTATAATGTTTTAAAAGCTCGCTCAAGCACTGGGAGCTAAACCATTTAGTGCTTCGTAAGTAATCAACAATATTTTCATTGGGTCTAACATACATGTTGTCGATTTAGATGATTTAACAAGTTTAGAAAATTCGTCCTCTCCTATGCCAACAAATGAATTAAATTTTTCCTCATGGAGACTACAATGCACTCCCTGATGCGATTCTGTGGTAGACGGTTGCATAGTTATAATTTTGTCCCTAATATTATCGATCTTATAAGTGAAGAAGTTCATAAAGTCATCATTGCTGTGTTGTTTGGACACTTCTGAGCTTGAAGCTTTCTTTTTCGTTAGTTTAGCTGCTGTTTCAAATAAATACCTAGGATTATGTTTATTTTCTTCTAATAGGGTTGAAATATAAGCAGATCTAGCAGCTTTTAAAGCCTCTCTGTAAGCAATCGAGCTCTCTTTCCATGAAATCCAAAATACCTCTAGTTTAGTTTTCTTCCAGTTGCGTTCCATTTTTCTGGCTGCTCTCTTAAGGGCCTGTGTGTGTGTGTGTGTGTGAGCGTGTGTGAGTGTGTGTGTGTGTGTGTGTGTGTGTGTGTGTGTGTGTGTGTGTGTGTGAGTGTGCTTGTTGTACCACGGAGTTGGACTATTTTCTTTAATCTTCTTTAAGCGCAACGGAGCAACTGCGTCTAAAGTGCTGGAAAAGAGAGAGTTAAACGTTTCTGTTGCAATATCGAGTTCTTCTAAGCTATCTGGGATGCTGAGATGATGAAACTGATTTGGAAGATTATTGATAAAGCAATCTTTAGTGGCAGAAGTTATAGGTCTAACGTATTTATAACACGGAGTCGGCTTTGCAGCCTTGGCTAAATGTAATTTACATGAGACTAGATAATGATCTGAGATGTCATCGCTTTTTAAAGTGTTTAATTCTCTTGTTAACCCTTGTGAAACTGTCTGTGCTGTGCCATCCACATTGTTGTGTGAAAACTTCCTGAAATACTTCATAGATAAAATTTCTGGCCTGAGCTTTTCATCCCCTACTTCTACCAGTGACCCCTCTGTTCACACATTATGCCCAGCTTTCTTCCAGCAGTTTGAGCCAGTTACGCTGCATGGTCTCTCTGACGTAGTTAAGCAACTTCGTCCGGCAAACTGTCTGCTGGACAGTATCCCTGCTCGCTTATTCAAAGATGTTTTTAACACTGTTGGGCCTAGTATTCTATCTATGATTAATGCTTATCTCTGCCCAGGGGTTGTTCCAGCTGCTTTTAAACATGCTGTTGTGCAACCACTTTTAAAAAAGAAAAATTTGGATCCTTCAGTTTTGTCTAATTATAGACCCATTTCTAAACTTCCATTTTTATCTAAAGTTTTGGAGAAGGTAGTTTTCAATCAACTTCAATCATTTTTAGATGAATTTAGTATTTACGAAAAATTCCAGTCTGGTTTTAAACCCCGCCACAGTACCGAAACTGCCCTTCTAAGAGTTTATAACGATCTTCTCTTTGCAGTCGATTCAGGAAAATCTGCTGTTTTAGTGCTCTTAGACTTGAGCTCTGCCTTTGACACCGTCAACCACTCTATCCTCTTATCCCGGCTCAAACAAAGTGTTGGCATTACGGGCTTAGCCCTTAAATGGTTTGAATCATATCTGGCAGATAGGAGTTTTGCTGTCCACCTTGGGAATTGCTCTTCATCGGTTGCTCCTCTTTCTTGTGGGGTCCCCCAAGGTTCCATTTTGGGACCTATGCTCTTTTCTTTGTTCATGCTGCCATTAGGGTCCATTTTTAACATTTCTTTTCACTGCTTTGCTGATGATGTTCAAATTTATTTGCCTGTAAAAAACAATGAGAAGGATAATCTCCAGCCTTTGCTGAACTGCTTGAGTGAACTAAAAATTTGGTTGGATCAGAATTTCCTCTATCTAAATGATAATAAGACTGAAATTGTTGTGTTTGGTCGTGCGGTGCATTTTAATGTCTGTGTAGATGCTCTTGGTATTTTAGGATCCCATGTTCGACCTTTAACCAAGAATCTGGGTGTGATTTTTGATAATGCTTTTAAATTTGATAAACAGATTAGTTCAGTTGTTAAAACCAGTTTTTTCCAGTTGAGGCTTCTGGCGAAGGTCAAGCAATACCTGCTACGCAAAGACTTTGAAAGAGTCATACATGCTTTTATTATGTCCCGTTTAGACTACTGTAATTCTTTGTATGTTGGATTGGAGCAGTCATCCCTTCGTCGGTTACAGTTAGTCCAGAACGCAGCAGCTCGACTTCTAAGCGGGACTAAAAAGCGTGACCATATTTCACCAGTCTTAGCCACGCTGCACTGGCTTCCTGTTTGTTTCAGGATTGAATTTAAATTTGTATTAATGGTTTTAAAAATCTTAAATGGGTTGTCACCATCTTATTTAACGGAACTCTTACATGTCCATACACCTGTCAGAGCACTGAGGTCTTGTGATCAGTTGCTCCTCGATGTGCCCAGATCTAGGTTGAAGAATAAAGGTGACAGAGCCTTTGCAGTGGCTGCTCCATACTAGGGATGTAACGATATCAAAATCTCACGGTACGATACAATTTCGATATTGACCTCACGGTACGATATTTATTGCGATATTGTGGAAAAGCTCACGGTATTGTTAAATAGCTCACGATAGTGTTTGTGATGATAATCTAAATAATAGGGCTAAGGGGAAGGGGTAGACACCCCTTAAAACCAAGAATTTTCGCGAGCTTACTTGAAACCAAGGGGTACCCAGAATGCACTGCGCAACCGGCAACAATGGCAGGCATATCATCCAGAGAGTCCCATAAATGTAAGTATTTTTGGCTTAAATGATTGATTAAAAAATTATGACAGTCTTGTTTTGTGCTCTACACAGTTATGTACATATATATTTGCAACTATGTTGTTTATTGAAATGTTTTTAACGTTTTTAAAAATCGCTAGTTTGCTACGCTAGGCTATCCTAACGTTACATTGCTGATTTGCACAATCAGTCCCACATTTCGAGATCACCCAAAATGTCCGGGATTCAGCTTTTACTTTCTACAGTCGCCATTCATTATGTGTACATTATTTGACACTGACACGTAACGTTACGTGCCAGCTTTTCAGGTGATGCATTCAGCTTCAAACGGATCCCGAACGAGACGAAAACACAGGAATATTAGCAATGCTAAAATGCACATCAACATATCACTTGTTTAGCGTTCATGTACGTCAGGAAAAAAAAAACATCTTGTCGATTTATTTTGATTAATATGTGCGAGCCTGCGAGGGAGAGAGAGCAATACAGCGCTTAGTTTTGAGACCTTTTGAGCCTTTCGCTTGCTTGGCTCCGAAGAGAGAGAGAGAGAGAGAGAGAGAGAGAGAGAGAGTGCGCGCGCGCGCGCCCGGGGCTCGCTCTCTCGCTCTCTCTCTGCTCGTTCAGGTAAACATGCGCCCTGTCACAAGCGCAGCAGTTCATATACATTTCTCTTCTCCCTTGATTTCTGCGATTTGTTGCAGACAATAAACACACTTGCAGACGGCATCTTGGAAGTTTGTGATCCGCGGGACTGTGTTTATTCCTCTTGCTTTGTGACGGACACCTGTCCTTTTAATATTGTAACCCAACCACGACGATATCGAGACACGTTTACCACCGCGATAGCGCGATATCGTCAATATCGTTACATCCGGAATAGTTTACCTATTTATGTAAGGAAAGCTCGGACCATTGTAACATTCAAGTCCTTGCTTAAGACCCATTATTATGCCTTGGCTTTCAATTCAAGTTGAGCTTTGATATCTTGACCTATTGTTGCTTATTTTTATTGTATATTGTGTATTGTTTGTGTATTTTTATTTTTATTTATTTTTTATCTTGAATTTTGTTAAGCACTTTGGTCAATCATGGTTGCTCTTAAACATGCTATATAAATAAACCTGAACTGAACTGAACTGAACTACCCAAACACTGGGTTGTTACATCTGACCCAGGATCTGGGTAACACAAGAACACTACCCAAACACTGGGTTGTTACATCTGACCCAGGATCTGGGTAACACAAGAACACTACCCAAACACTGGGTTTTTACATCTGACCCAGGATCTGGGTAACACAAGAGCACTACCCAAACATTGGCTTGTTATATCTGACCCAGGATCTGGGTAACACAAGAACACTACCCAAACATTGGGTTGTTACGTCTGACCCAGGATCTGGGTAATATAAGAACACTACCCAAACATTGGGTTGTTATATCTGACCCAGGATCCGGGAAACACAAGAACGCTACCCAAACATTGGGTGGTTACGTCTGACCCAGGATCTGGGTAACACAAGAACACTACCGAAACACTGGGTTGTTACGTCTGACCCAGGATCTGGGTAACACAAGAACACTACCCAAACACTAAAAAAATAACCCCCCAAAAAATGACTTAAAAGGCTCAACCCAGGATTTGGGTAGAAAAAATAGCCCAAGATTTTTTATTTTTTTTAGAGCGTATGACTAAAAGTTTTGACTCTGGTAAGCATGTTTTTAGCAGACTGGTGGGCGTGGCCTTGGATGACATCATACCCAGTGCATTATGGGAAGTTTTCCTACATATTTGACCAAAGGGAGACAGCATCAGTTTTCCTCTGTTTTCTCTAGTCAGGCAACACAGTTTTACATGTTTTTCCCCTTTCTACTGTACAGGCAGCCGTGCTTTTATTGAAAGCCAGTTTGTCAGTGGTGAAGTAGCCCTCCAAAGCTGAATTCTGCCATGTGTGTGTGTGTGTGTGTGTGTGTGTGTGTGTGTCAGTCGTGTCCGCAGTGTGTCTGCATAGCTCATTCCTCTGTATCACTTGAAGGATTCTGGCGGGTCGCAGTGTGTGTGTGTGTGTGTGCGAACACTGCAGGTCAGAGTCCAGATGTTGATGTTTTAGGTGGTTCTAAAGGATTCTGATTTATCTGCATCTATGTCCATGTGATTTATTCATTCCGTTGATGCTTTCTGTGTTTACTGCTAATGTGTGTTGCATTGTTTTTGTGAAATATCCCAGCATTCTCAGAACTTTCTGAACATTCTGGCAAATGTTCGCTCAAGGTTATCTGGTCTTTAATAATGTTCTCAAAATGTTAGCACAAAAAACATTATTTATACATCGTTCAGGGAAGGTTATTCTGAAACATTTTAGTTGAATGTTCATCTAACCCTTTTTTTTTAATATTTCAGAACATTCAAAAGTAACGTTCCCATAATACATGCAAAATAATAAAATAGAGGAAACCTTCCCTTAATGTTTTCTCTAATGTTCACATAAACCAAGAAAAAACAAGAAACTGACATTTTGAGCATTCAGAGAGCATTCAGTCAAGTTTCTTTCAAGACTGTTTCACAGCAGCTTTACAGTGATAACAGGAGATTACAGTAGCAGATTGTTAGGTTTTACAGCAGCTCTAGAATAAAGTTATTGTCCAGATAAAGTTAGTTTTGATTGATTCACTTCTGTTGCAGAGATCATTAGTTATTAACTTAGGGGCAGAAAACCCTTAACGAGTGTGTTTTATTGCTGGATCAGATCTGCGTGTGAACAGCAGAACGAGTGTGTTTTATTGCTGGATCATTTCTTCGGTCTGAGAGCACACACAGTTCTGTGTGACGTGTGTCACAAACTCTTTCCTTCGCTTTGAGGAACCATCTCTGATGTCCTGGATTGTGTTTCAGTTGTAGTGTAAGCCCAGCTGACAAAAATATGTTCTAAGAACGTTTTGCTAATGTTCTCAATAATGTTATTTCTGAATGTCTAAACGTCCAGTTTTTTAAACATTTTAAAAATGTTTCTCTTGGTTATGCGGACGTTAAAGAAACATTCCATTGTATCATTCTTCAAACATTATGAGAACGTTACTTTTGAATGTTCTCTGAACGTTACTTTTGAATGTTCTCTGAATGTTACTTTTGAATGTTCTGAACGTTACTTTTGAATGTTATCTGAACGTTACTTTTGAATGTTCTCTGAATGTTACTTTTGAATGTTCTGAACGTTACTTTTGAATGTTATCTGAACGTTACTTTAGAATGTTCTCTGAACGTTACTTTAGAATGTTCCCTAATTGTTACTTTTGAATGTTCTCTGAACGTTACTTTTGAATGTTCTCTGAACTTTACTTTAGAATGTTCTCTGAACGTTTGAATGTTATCTGAACGTTACTTTAGAATGTTCTCTGAACGTTACTTTAGTATGTTTCCTAATTGTTACTTTTGAATGTTCTCTGAACGTTACTTTTGAATGTTCTCTGAACGTTACTTTAGAATGTTCTCTGAACGTTACTTTAGAATGTTCCCTAATTGTTACTTTTGAATGTTCTCTGAACGTTACTTTTGAATGTTCTCTGAACGTTACTTTAGAATGCTCTCTGAACGTTACTTTTGAATGTTATCTGAACGTTACTTTAGAATGTTCTCTGAACGTTACTTTAGAATGTTCCCTAATTGTTACTTTTGAATGTTCTCTGAACGTTACTTTTGAATGTTCTCTGAACGTTACTTTAGAATGTTCTCTGAACGTTACTTTAGAATGTTCCCTAATTGTTACTTTTGAATGTTCTCTGAACGTTACTTTAGAATGTTCTCTGAATGTTACTTTAGAATGTTCTCTGAATGTTACTTTAGAATGTTCTCTGAATGTTACTTTTGAATGTTCTCTGAATGTTACTTTTGAATGTTCTGAACGTTACTTTTGAATGTTATCTGAACGTTACTTTAGAATGTTCTCTGAACGTTACTTTAGTATGTTCCCTAATTGTTACTTTTGAATGTTCTCTGAACGTTACTTTTGAATGTTCTCTGAACGTTACTTTAGAATGTTCCCTAATTGTTACTTTTGAATGTTCTCTGAACGTTACTTTTGAATGTTCTCTTAACGTTACTTTTGAATGTTCTCTGAACGTTACTTTAGAATGTTCTCTGAATGTTACTTTAGAATGTTCTCTGAATGTTACTTCAGAATGTTCTCTGAATGTTACTTTAGAATGTTCTCTGAACGTTACTTTAGAATGTTCCCTAATTGTTACTTTTGAATGTTCTCTGAACGTTACTTTTGAATGTTCTCTGAACGTTACTTTAGAATGTTCTCTGAACGTTACTTTTGAATGTTCTCTGAACGTTACTTTAGAATGTTCTCTGAACGTTACTTTTGAATGTTCTCTGAACGTTACTTTAGAATGTTCTCTGAACGTTACTTTTGAATGTTCTCTGAACGTTACTTTAGAATGTTCTCTGAACGTTACTTTAGAATGTTCTCTGAACGTTACTTTTGAATGTTCTCTGAACGTTACTTTAGAATGTTCTCTGAATGTTACTTTTGAATGTTCTCTGAACGTTACTTTTGAATGTTCTCTGAAAGTTACTTTAGAATGTTCTCTGAACGTTACTTTAGAATGTTCCCTAATTGTTACTTTTGAATGTTCTCTGAAAGTTACTTTTGAATGTTCTCTGAACGTTACTTTAGAATGTTCTCTGAATGTTACTTTAGAATGTTCTCTGAATGTTACTTCAGAATGTTCTCTGAATGTTACTTTAGAATGTTCTCTGAACGTTACTTTAGAATGTTCCCTAATTGTTACTTTTGAATGTTCTCTGAACGTTACTTTTGAATGTTCTCTGAACGTTACTTTTAAAAGTTCTCTGAACGTTACTTTAGAATGTTCTCTGAATGTTACTTTTGAATGTTCTGAACGTTACTTTTGAATGTTATCTGAACGTTACTTTAGAATGTTCTCTGAACGTTACTTTAGTATGTTCCCTAATTGTTACTTTTGAATGTTCTCTGAACGTTACTTTTGAATGTTCTCTGAACGTTACTTTAGAATGTTCTCTGAACGTTACTTTAGAATGTTCCCTAATTGTTACTTTTGAATGTTCTCTGAACGTTACTTTTGAATGTTCTCTGAACGTTACTTTAGAATGTTCTCTGAATGTTACTTTAGAATGTTCTCTGAATGTTACTTCAGAATGTTCTCTGAATGTTACTTTAGAATGTTCTCTGAACGTTACTTTAGAATGTTCCCTAATTGTTACTTTTGAATGTTCTCTGAACGTTACTTTTGAATGTTCTCTGAACGTTACTTTTGAATGTTCTCTGAACGTTACTTTAGAATGTTCTCTGAATGTTACTTTTGAATGTTCTCTGAATGTTACTTTAGAATGTTCTCTGAACGTTACTTTTGAATGTTCTCTGAACGTTACTTTTGAATGTTCTCTGAACGTTACTTTAGAATGTTCTCTGAATGTTACTTTTGAATGTTCTCTAATTGTTACTTTTGAATGTTCTCTGAACGTTACTTTTGAAATATTCTCTAATTGTTACTTTTGAATGTTCTCTGAACGTTACTTTTGAATGTTCTCTGAATGTTACTTTTGAATGTTCTCTGAATGTTACTTTAGAATGTTCTCTGAATGTTACTTTAGAATGTTCTCTGAACGTTACTTTTGAATGTTCTCTGAATGTTACTTTTGAATGTTCTCTGAATGTTACTTTAGAATGTTCTCTGAATGTTACTTTAGAATGTTCTCTGAACGTTACTTTTGAATGTTCTCTGAACGTTCTGAAACAAGTAGAAACATTTCCAAAACGTTTATTCCACGAATTCAAACCGAAATCTTTCACGGAAAAAACGTTCCATGCTAACGTTTGAGAACATTATTAAAGACCAGATAATTTGGAACGAACATTCTTATTAACGTAACTGGAAGAACGTTTGTTCATAATGTTGAGAGAACCTTGCCAGAACGTTCTGGGAGAATCTAGGTTTGATTCTTCTTTTGCATCATCCGCAAACACGCAACCCTTCCTGAATGCCTGACTCAGAGCTGAGCTTGTGATCAACACGGTTCGGTTATTTATTACTCGTGTCGTGACGCACGTCTTCGTGATGCTCTGCTCGTCCAACTGAAGCTCCACAAAGAACAAAAACACCACGGAAGTAAGTAGGGATGCACAATATATCAGCCACCATATCAGTATCGATATATGTTCATTTTTAATCTTATCGCTATCGGCCCAATATAAAAAAAAAGAATTGGCTGATATATTAGAGCCGATAAATAATTTTAGCGGTTATTGATATTCATATCAGTGCATCCTTAATCT